>OX352772.1:175291133-175701840 GCA_947095535.1 Poecilobothrus nobilitatus
CAAATATCTAAATATAATAAAAGATCTGCTGCTGCTGCCTCTGGATGCCGGACCATCCTGAAAAAAATGTGGTTTCAGTTGGTTTCCCCCTGAGTAATTCCAACCAATGTTTCGTTAACACAACGAGTTTACGAGTAAGCCCAATCTTCAACCAGAGATCCCCTCCCAAACAATTAGTTTAGCGTTACAGCCATACTGAGAGCGCCTTAACAACTTTTATAGAACTTTTGATTGGTCATTCTGCTTCCGTAACAGAAATGTTAACTTTGCTGCAAATGCGATTAGTGAAACTACTTAATTTGGAATGAGGTTGTTTATTCCTTATACCATCAAAATTGTCAAAATGAGACCCAAACCTTGGGTTAATCACATTTGCAGGGAAACCATTTCCAGAAAATAGGAGGCTTTTAAGGTATACCAAAACAGCAGGTTGGAGGCGCACAGGGCCTGAAACAGGTGCAAGAGAGTTATTAATAAGCTAAAATTCTTGTTCAACCAAAAGTTCAAACGTAAAATCCTCTACATGCCAAAGAAAAACGTTCATTAGGCAAAATATGGAGTACAATGCACACATTTGGGCTGCAGGCCCTCAAAGAGCACTGGGTTATTTAGATAATGTGCAAAACAGAGCTGTTCGTCTTGTCAACGACCTCAGTGTAACGTCAATGCTCACTCCACTCAGCCATCGTCGCACAGTTGGGTCACTGACCTATGTTTTATAAATATCTCGTAGGGATTAACACCTGTTCCAAAGAAATAAAACAGTTAATGTCTCCACTCAAAGTTTTCCGAAGAGAAACACGGAGGGCGACAGATGCTCATCCCTACCGTCTAGAGTTATCAAGATGGCGAAATACAGCATACAGCTTATGGAAATTCGTTTGTCATGCGCACGTCCCATTTGTGGAACCATATACCATCGCATATGTTCCCTAAAGTTTGTAATTCATATGTGGACGATTTACTTAAGATTAAGAAGAACATTAACATCTTTCTTCAAAATGTCCCTCCAAATTTTCCTACCTATCTCTCATAATCCAAATTTCTTATTTCCAATTTTCCCAATTATTCTCCCCACATCCCTCTCCCCAAAACTATGCTTCTATGAGCAAAGAGAATTCCTGCAATAAAACGACAATACGAATACACATACCTATATAATTTCATAGAAGATTTTTAATAGAAATATTTTTGAAATAAAAAAGTATCGTATATAATATAACGTTACTACTACATGTCTAAATACAATAAAGTCAAATCAAAATTTTTTTTGTTTAAAAAAAAAGTTAAAAACAATCATAATATAACTATTAAGCATACATTTTCTGAAGAAACTTATACTAATTGTAAAAGTTCTTTCTTACCTTAAAATTTCAAGTCCCTATCTAAAAGCGTGCCGAAGTTATGAAGAAAGAAAAAGTATGCAAAATTTGGTTTTCACATAACGGTAAATTTAAATACTAAATTTAAAAAACTTATATAATTTTGACATTGATTTATAAAGGAAAAAAAAATTCTAGTCGAATGGTGTTTTCAGATTGAACAACTGTTATGTAGAACATGAGATATACAAATTTAAAAATAGGGCTTTTTTAAATTTTGAGGAGCTATAGCTCCGTAATGGAGGGAGCTATAAGAAAAAATTGTTTTACAACATTAATTTTTTATGAGACCTACCCATGGTTAAAAGTTTTTTTCTTTATCCTTAACGGTGTAGAAGTTTTGTAAACAGACGGACAGTGGTCGCTATACCTAATATATTACACATACACATAAACGCATTCATTTCGGTACCAAAATAAAATTACATTATAAAAATATATATAAATGTTGTTTTTTTTTCGTATATGTTCTTGCGCCAGGGTTGTAAAAGAGCGAACTCAAATTCAAAGCTCAACTCAAATGTTAAGCTAGCTCAGGAGTGAGCTATAAACCAAAGCTCACACGTTGAGCTAGCTCAAACATTGAGCTATATATATGCGCTCACATATTAAGCTAACTCAAATGTTAAGCTAACTAAATCCTGAGCTAGCTAAATTCAAATTCAAAGCTCAACTCAAATGTTAAGCTAGCCCAGGAGTGAGCTATAAACAAAAGCTCACACGTTGAGCTAGCTTAAATATTGAGCTATATATATGCGCTCACATATTGAGCTAACTCAAATGTTAATCTAACTAAATCCTGAGCTAGCTCAACTTTTGAGTTCAGCTTGAGTTGAGCTCGACTCAAATAAGCTCAAATTCATGATATTTTTTTATTCATATATTATAGGTATTTCAATCTGATGCTTTTATGATGCTTCAACGTCTGAGCTTTTATTTACAGCTCAGACAATGACCTAGCTTAAGAATTGAGCTAACTCAAAATTTGAGTTAAGCGCTGGGTTGAGTTCAATTTTGAGCTTTTTACAACTCTGTCTTGCCCTATACACAGATGGAAGTTTGACATTTTTATATAAAATCAATTATTTAATAGTGAAATAAAAAATTCATATTGATATAAAAGAAAAACAGACAAGAAATATTCAAACGCTCGCAAGTTGCAATGAATACGAATATTTTAATATTTCAATGAAAGGTTATCTGTTATAAGAAAATGAGCGTCTCCCATGTGACCGAAGTTTTTTTGCTACTCGAAAAAAGAAAACACAATATTTCAATTTTTATTTAAAATTGATTGGGTCCGGAATAACAATATCATACAGTATTTATAAAAACTTTTTTTATTCGCCGTACGCCCATCATGTGCCGGACCTTTTCACTAGTTTTGTAATAAAACACATCAATGAAATAAAATGAAATAATTTCTTTTTTGAATCATGTTGTTCAAAGGACCAATCAATTTTTTCAGACTATGAAAAACTATTAGACCAAGATAATATCAAATCGCTAGATGAGATAAATGCATTATGCATTTCATTACGTAGATTATCCTCTCAAAGAGATAATTTAGCGGCATCTGCTTCTAGTTCTATTACGCCTACATCTACTGTTTCTAATATTACTTCTGCTGCAACTATTATCAATTCCAACATTACACAGCAGTCTACTCTTTCTAACGTATCATCTTTAATACGTAATGATACTTCAATTGGTGATTCTGCGCAGAAAAATCAAACTCAAGCAGCTAACTTCGATAGAAAGATTCAAATAGTTAATTTCGAAAAAGAGAGTCTCTCAAATTTCGAAAAAGAGAAACAGTATGATGAAATAATTGACAACATTAATATTACTGGTGGTGGTGTTGGCAATTCAAAAAATATTTCTCTTGAAGATTTATATGATGAAATTGTTAATTTAAAAAAAATAAATTGTGAGTGTCTTGCAGCTATGTCTGAACTAAAAGAAGAAAATAGATTGTTAAGAACTAAAGTTTGCAGATTAGAAAAATAAAATCAGCTGGCTTGTGCAGAAAGAAAAAACAAATGAAATAAAAATATGTGGAGTTAAAAATGTGAACAAAGATAATGCCATAAAAGTTGTAAATCAAATTTTTAATAAAGGTTTAAAAATTAATATAAATGAAAGGCATATTACCAATTGCTACGTAAAAAATCTAAAAAATGGAACAAATAGTGAGGTGAAAAGTACTTTGTGTGATCGTCTTTCTTCAAACGATGTCAAGCAAGATATAATGAAGTCGAAGGGAAAAAATTTCAAAAATCTTGATACTGGTTTATTTGGAGATGTTGATAAAGCAAAAATCTACATAAAAGATGGTTTCACTAGCTTTGTCAAAGCACTGTTCATGGCGGCAAAGAAGGCGGAGGAGGAGAAACGTTAGAAATATTTGTGGTTCAGAAATAATAATATTTTAATGAAAAAACAGGACAATTAGGATATTCATTATTAGGTCTTTTGATGATTAAAATCTTTTGTAGTATTTTTATTTTTTTTCTTTCTATATTTAATGACTGTTAATTTAAAATTTGATCTATTTATTGATTATCCTAACATTGATCCTGAATATAATAACTGTGATAGTGTTTTTGAATTTACAAATCTTAATAGTTCTTTATTTTTAGTTCATCAAAATGTTAGAAGTTTGAGGCAGAATTTTGATTCGCTTCGAAGTTTTTAGAAATATTCCGGATTTAATTTTTGTTTCCGAGCTTTGGATTTTCAATAATGAGATAAGTAATTACAACATACCGAATTTCAAATTTTTTGCTAACACTAATGAATCGTATTGTGCTGGTGGCATTGGTGTGTTTGTTAAAGATAATTATGTGTGTGATGTATTTTATTGCAATTTCACTTCGGCTGATGTTATTAAAATTAATTGTACCATTAACGGCGTGCCTTTTACTTTTATTTGTGTGTATAGGCTGCATAGTTACACAATCAATTTGTTTATCGATGAATTTTCAAAATTTTTGTGAGATCAAACTGCTACTAATTTAATTGTGTTAGGAGATATGAATTTAGATATTTTGAATAATAGTGAGTGTGTTGTTTCTTATTTGACAATACTAGCTGAGAATGGTTTGGCTTCTATTATAAATGAACCGACTAGACAATCTTCTGGAACGTGTTTAGATCACGTCCATGTTCGTTTAGCTACTATTCCATTAAATTTTTGTGAAAAAGGTTTATTGAATTTTAATATTGCAGATCATTCGATGACAGGATTGCTAATAAAAAATGTTAATGTTGAAAAAAATAGAAAGTCTAATGAATTTTCAGTCACAAAGGTAGTTAATTATAATAAATTAAATAACTTGCTAAGATTTCAATTTTGGGACATTTGTATATGATGAGGTAGATGTTTGTGTTGCGTATAGTAATTTTATTATAACATTAAAAAAGTATATTGTATTAAGTACTTCTGAAATTAGGAATAGAAATAAAAATACAAAACTAAAATCGCGGATGAATGATAACCTTCTAAGGAAAATTAGGTTGAAAAACAAATTAAGAATTATGTTGTACAAACAGAAAAATAATTTTAGGTTGAAGGTGCGTTATAATAGGTTATGTAAATCCATTAAAAATGATATATCGAAATGACGAGATGAATTTTATCATTCGGAATTCGTTAAATGTAAGGGTGATTTAAAAAGTGAATGGCGACTGTTAAATAGTTTGTTAAATAAACCATAGGATAGTATTAAAAGAATTCAACTAAATAAAAATGGACAACTTATTTCGGATGAAACTTTAATTGATTGTGAGTTTAATAATCATTTCTCCTCTACGACAATTGAGCTATCCTCTGGCTTTGATAATAGTCACGATAGTATTGCCGATGAAGTTAATTTGTGTGGTAGTTTCTTTTACGGCAGTATCACTTCACATGAGCTTCTGAATATTATAAAGTTACTGGATAATTCAAATTCTGCTGGTTTTGATGGAATTTCAAACAAACTTTTTAAATGTATTGCGTTTAATGTTTTCGATGTTTTAACCTACATTTTCAATTTTAGTGTATTGTGTGGCGTTTTTCCTAGTCAATTAAAATCTGCTGTTGTAATACCGCTTTTCAAAAAGGGTATTCTAACTGACGCTAATAATTATAGATCCATTTCTTTGTTATCAATAATATCAAAAATCTTTGAAAAAGCTATTAAGCATAGAGTCTTAATCTACTTAAATAGATTAAATTTTTTTAGCAATAAACAATTTGGGTTTAGGAATGGTAGTTCTACCGAACACGCCTTTTTGGCGTTCTGCTCAGATATTAATAAGGGTTTAGATAATAAAAAAAATTGTGCGGGTAATTTTGTCGATGTTACAAAGGCGTTCGATATGGTAGATCACTCCATTCTTTTGCGGAGGTTGTCTGCTATAGGGTTTCGTGGTTTTATGTTTAATTGGTTTGTGTCATATTTAAGTGACAGATCCCAATGTGTAAAAGTAGGCAATAGTTACAGTAGCTTTAAAAATATAAATTTGGGGGTACCACAAGGATCTGTATTGGGCCCAATCTTATTTTTAATCTATATAAATTAGCTTTTTCACCAAAAGTTTAAAGGAAGCTTAACAGAATTCGCTGATGATGTTGGAGTGTCATATTGTTGCGATAGTGCTTTTAATTTACTCTGTGATATCAATAATGATTTAAGTGTTTTTAGGATCTGGTTCTCGAAACATAGGTTAGTTGTTAGCAATAAAACTAAGCTAATGTTTTTTAGCCTTAGTCAGCAGGATATTCCTGATATAGATTTTGTTTTTCATGGGACTAATTGTAATAAACTTGTCATGAATGGACATGGCGTTACTTTTAATGCTGCCATTTCCTGCAGCTCTGGCTGTTTTAGTATTCAAAAAGTTGATAATTTTAGGTATCTTGGTATAATCATCCATAAAAATCTTAGTTGGTCACAACATTCCATCACGCTAAAGTCATACTTACGTTGCACACTAAGGAATTTTTATCACCTTAAAAACTTATGTTCCCTAAACGTACTTAAAATGTTTTACTATGGTATTTTTCATTCTAAGTTACAGTACGGCGTTAGCTGTTGGGGTGGTGCTTACAGAAATAAAATCAACCCGCCTCTAATTTTACAAAAATATATTATAAGAAATATGTGCAACAGAAATAGATTTTTTAATAGTATGGAATTATTTAGGTTTTTGAAAATTCTTCCTGCTATACAGCTATATTACTACAAAGTGCTAAAAATCTTCTTTACTAGAGGTGGGTATCTAAATAGCAGAATTTCTAATGTTTATTCTTTGCGTTCTAATCAGGGATTTTTTGTTAATATTCCAGCTTTCCGAACTACAAGTTATCGTAACTTTTTAGACGTGGTGACTGTTCGTTTGTTTAATAGGCTACCAGAATCAATACGATTGCTTAGAAATGCAAATAAGTTTGTTAATAAAGTAAAATTTTGGCTTCAAAGTTTTGATCACGGCGAAATCGAGAGTTTGCTATCACCTTTAACTTAAAAATTTTTTTCTATGTACATCTATATAAATACTTAAACTGTTGCTTTTTTTTTTTTAACTATGCTTAGCATAATATCTGTTCTCTCCTTTTAAAATGGTTATAGATTTCATATAAATTTGTTTTTTTTTTCTTTTGTTTTTGCACTTTATTGTTTTTTTTTTCTCTCACCCCACAACAGAAAAAATAGCATTAATGTTTTTTTCGGCATTAAACACTGCTTCTTATTATGAAGTATATAATGCCATATTCTTATTCACTAGTTTTAAGTAATTTGAAATAATGAATTTTATATTTATCAATTATGAATTCATTCTAAATAATGTATTTCTTTTTTGTTTTTCCTTTTAATCTTTAAAATGAATGTATAATGAATATAATTTAAGTAATGAACGAATGAATTACAATTTAATATAACTAGAATGAATAAAGCTTATTTTTAAATCTAAAAAAAAAAATCTAAATTTTTTAGGGTAATGACCCCTACATAAAGAAGGGGCCAAATAATGATCAAACAAGTTATTCTTTTTAAGTTGTCCCAATTGCAATTTAGTGAAATTCAATTAAATATTTTTAAGTCGTATTTACACAACAGAAATCAATTCAATTTAATTAATATCAATTTTAGAAACAACCCCATGAGTGTAGCAAAAAGTTTTAATTATTTAGGGCTAATAATAGATAGTAAGCTTAAATGGCAGGATCATATAGATTATATTAATTAGAAAATTATACCTTTCGTGTGTATATTAAAAAGATTAAGGAAATACTTTGATAGGAAAACATTGTATGTTATATATTTATCCTATATAATAACAAATTCAATATATTTAAACCCACTTTGGAGCAATGCGTCACAAACGTATATAAAAAGACTTAATGTCATACATAAAAGGGCACTAAAAATAATAAACGCTTATCCTATTAGACATCCCTCCTATTTAATAAATTCTTCACAATACTTAAGTCTTGAAACTATATGTAAAAGAGAATTATGCTTTCTGGCCTATAAAATAATTAACAATTTAATCAAACATAATTTTTTAATTAATCGGAACATTGATGTACATAACTACAATACTAAAAATAAGACAAATTTCTATATCTCGTTGTTTAAAACAAACAAACAAAATTGAACTGTGTATACACTAGTTTAAGTGCTTTCAACAGTTTAACTGATGATTTGAAAAATATAGATTCATATAGTTTATTTAAAAAGATATTAAAAAACTTACCGCTCAATTAAATAACAAAATGGTGGAGTGCTCATTTATTATGATTATTAATATAGTATATTGTTTGTATTATTTACTTTACATACTTTTTTAAATTTTTAAATTATATTTACATATTAATTATAATACCTATTTTGTTAAATTAAACACTTAAAATTGCTTCACAATAATTTTAACATATACGACCACACAGCTTAGGCTAAGGTCTGAACAAATCTACGTAAATATATATATATATGTATATATAATAATGTAACTATATATCTAATTTAAAAACTTTTTTTTATATTTGCTTATCTTTTATCTTTTTATCTTTTATCTAACATACCGACCAACATTCATTCTAAATTTAAACGGTTAATTGAAGCGAATAAAATAGCTTTTGCTGACCCAGATTTAAAATATAAAAATACTACCAGATACGGGAGTCTTAAAAAAACTATGTCAAAGTACTTCCATATCTAAAAAATATCATTTCAGTTAGAAAGTCCTTTAAAATAAAAACTTCAGGCTTTTCTAATGTAAGCCAAAAATGTTTACTACATTTTCTAGGACAATCATCTGATTTTTTTATTTTACCAGGACTCTCATCTTGAAATTTATTCAAGCCAAAATAGATACTTCTAAGGGCGAGGTGTATTACAAGGGTGGAACTGAGAAATTAAAATGCTTGCCGTGTAAAGAAGTTTTACACCAAACCATTAATTATGATAACATACCGACCAACATTCATTCTAAATTTAAACGGTTAATTGAAGCGAATAAAATAGCTTTTGCTGACCCAGATTTAACTCTACCATACAATACAAAAGTTAGGGCTAAGATTAATACAACCTCTGAAAATCCTCTGATACTAAATCATATTCCTACCCGTTAGTTTATATCAAGTTTATAAATAAAGAAGTCGAATCACTTCTCAGAGACGGTATTATACAAAAATCTCGTCCATATAACAGCCCTATATGGATCGTTCCCAAAAAAACTCTTGACGATAAAGGTCAATAAGAACTTTCCAGAATATTTGGAAATCAATTACAAGACGAAGTTCTTAATTGTTAGTGTTCGTAATTGATAACAAATATCCTAATCCGGATACTTTCGTGAGAATTTCGAACTTCGGAAAAGGCAAATATTTTTCTACGATAGATCTTAAAAACGCTTTCCATCAAATTCTGTTGAACCCGAAAGACAGGGAAAAAACTGCTTTCAGTATAAATATCGAGAAATATGAATTTTGTCGCCTCCCGTTCGGTTTAAAAAATGCTCCTAGTATCTTTCAGCGGCTTATAGACGACGTACTGAGAGAAGAAATAGCAAAAAATTGTCACGTCTATATAGACGACGTCATATATACGACTCTCCGAATGCTGAAAAACATTTTCAAGATATTAAGAACATTTTACAAAAACTCGCCAATCCTAATGTGAAAGTGTCTGAAAAAAAATCATAATTTTTCTTGAAAAAAGTTGAATTTCTTGGATTTACAGTTAGCGTCAATGACATACAAACATGTTCGGAAATAGTTAAAGACATTCTCGAATATCTAGGACCTACCAATCTTCAATTCCTTCCTGCCTTTCTCGGACTATCTGGTTATTATAGAAAATGTATTCGAGGCTATGTCAAAATAGCTAAACCACTGACGAAACATTAAGAAGTTAAAACGGTAACATGGCAAACTAATCCAAAAATGTCAAAATAAACTTAAACAAGAAGAGTTGAACTTATTTAATCGTATAAAGCAAGCACTAGCTTCCAGGGAAGTTCTATTATAGCATCCAACTTTCGCAAGCTTTTTGAATTAATTACTAACGCTTCGAGCATAAACCTTGGAGCTGTACTTATGCAGGAGGGAAAACCTATAGCATTCATTTCGAGAGCACTATCAAAGGCAAAAGAGTCGTATGCAACGAACGAACGTGAGCTTCTAGCAATTGTTTGGGCGTTACAAACGCTGAGAAACTGGCTTTGCGGTACCTCTGATAGCCGAATTCATACGGACCTTCAACCACTTACATTCGCCATCTCAAACAAAAACCCAAATAGTAAAATAAAAAGGTGCAAGCCCGAATAGAAGAGTTTTACTACAAACTCGGAAAGCAAAATTTAGTTGCTGATACACTAAAATATATAAAATATGGCAAAATATTTGCAATATAGAACAATCAAATAGTAAAACTTTAGGTGCATGTAACAATGAAGAGTCACTTACATTTACCATGCCAACAATAAGAGCGTCTATTAACTGTTTTCAAAACCAAATTATGATTTCAGAAGGAAACCCTAAAAATAAACGTAGAATAATTTTCCAAAATAGACTTAGACATACTATTACTTATAATAACGAAAAACAATATGCAAGTGTGCTAAAAGAAGCAGTGAATCCAAACATTGTTAATGGCATTTCTTGCAGCCTACACGTTTTGTCCGAAATTCAAAATAATCTAATAAAACAATTTCCATCGGTGAAATTCAAACACACCGAAAAGTTTTTTATAGATATTTTCAATTGGGACGACAAACTAGAAATAGTAAATAATAAACATAATAGAGCTCATAGGTCGTACAAGGAAAATTTTTCACAGATTTTAAATAAATAATACTTCCCCGATTTGAAAAGAATGCTCAAAACATATGCCAGAGAGCTAAATATGGTAGGAAACCCAAAGAACATATATTGGAAACTACACCAATTCCTAGTGAAATCGGTGAAATTTTAAATTTGAACATCTTTTCCACTAAAGGTTGTCTATTTATCACATGTATCGATAAATTTTCAAAATTAGCAATAACTAAACCAATCAAATCAAAATCACTGATCGATATTGAACCGTGTTTCTTAGAATTGATCAATGTACTTAACCCCAAGACAACTGTCACAGATAATGAAAAATCTTTCCGCTCCAGCACTCTGCTATTCAAACTCTGCTAAAGAATATGTGAATTCAGCACTAATGGAAATTACCAGGTGCTTTAAAATTGAATGAACCTAAACTTATACTCACCAGTGCTTATAAATATAACACATCGTATATTACCGGTTATAAACGTTTTTAAAAAATAACCAGCCAATATGAACACCGAAATGTAAACTTGTTACAGCCCAGTGGAATACAGTTTTACAATAAAAGCAAAAATCAAAAATATTTCAAACAGGAGAAAAGGTCTTTCTAAAAACTAATAAAAAGTAAAATTAAAGATATCTATAAAGAAGTTCAAATAATGTCTGATTTAGCTTCCGCTGTTAAATCAATTGACGGCCGTATTATTCATAAAGATAATCTCAAATCTATTTCTATTTCTATTTAATTTCAGATACTACATGCAAGCTTTTACGGAACTGTATGACCACTCCTCAATTCCTGTAATATCAATCTCGCAAAAAATAGTAGCAATATTCCAAAGGTGGATATATTTATCTTGTCCATAACATGAACCTTACATTATACGGCAATATTCTGAAACAAAATGAGGAATACTTGAATTCGCTAAAATCAGATGAAGACAACTTGGTCTACTAGAACATGAAGTAAACGAACTAGCAAAATTTTTAACTATTTTCCATATCTCTCATAGTCGAAGCAAAAGAGCTTTGAATTTTTTGCTGAACACCCAAATTATAATTAGTAAGAAATTAGAAGACCAAGTAAATGAACTTACAGATAAAATAAAAAAGTTAGTAAGCTTTGAAAATAGAATTATAAAAGACAACTTTAGCAGTAATTCGAAAAAATTATAAATTTTGTATTGATTCGTAATAGAATGGTAATTTCAGATCTAACAAACCTTCTTAATAGTATTGCATTCGCGAAATTAGACATTGTAAATCCCGCTATTCTAAATTTATTCGAAATAGACAAAATACTAGAATTAAATTATACTATACCTATCTCAGATATTTGGTCATTTTCTAAAATTAAAATTAGTAGTTCTTTAGATTTGATCAAATATTTTGTCAAAATACCAAAAGTCACAGAAATTTGTAAACATATTATTTTATATTCAGGGATCCAAAACAATAAAATAATTTCATTAGAAACTAAACATATAGCAAAATGCGGAGAAATATGCAAACCCATTTCAAATTGTCAGCATGCAATTTCATTATCAATATGCGCTGAAATAATTAATGCTCCCTGTAATATAGCGTTAATGAATAACAGCTCTGGTACATGTTCAACGGTTACAGTGATTACAGCTAAAATTAGTAAAATCATACTAAAAGAATATTACAGCTATCAGTATAAAGCAAAACTACCTCTGTAGTGATTTTGGTAGTGGTCACAGTTATTATAACAATATTACTTATTGTTATATTATATAGTGACATGAGTAAAGCTTTTGATTTGTTGACGCATTATATTATTTTGTTAAAACTTAAAAAATTGGGGTTTCTGATCTTTTTAAATGTATTGAATCTTATCTTACTGATAGACATTACAAGGTTCTATTTAGAGATATCGTTTCCTCATCTTTTGTAGCAAACTCTGGCGTTCCGCGAAGTCATTTAGGTTCGTTATTTTTTATACTTTCCATTAATGATGTTGTTTCAAAAATTCAAAATAGTGAAGTTTTTATCTACGCTGACGACATAAAATATTTTAAGGAAATTAATTGTGTTCAATCTAACATTCATCTTCAATGTGATTTGGATAGTTTTTCCAACTGGTGTACTAACACTTTTCTTAAACTAAATGTAAATGAATGTGCAGTCGTATCATTTTCTCGCCTGTCCAGTCCCATCTTCCATGATTATTACCTAAATAATCAAATTATTCCAAAATAGAATTCATCAAAGATCTAGGTGTATATTTCGATAAAGTATTTACTGATCCATACGTTACCAAATCTCTTTATATCAGCCTAGTTCGACAAAATTTGGAATATGCTCCAGCCAAGTATGGTCACTATATTTTAATATATATATTAATACGATTGAATCAGTTCAAAAAAACTTCTTAAGGTTTACTCTCAACCACTTAAACTGGGATGATCCTAAGAATTTACCTACCACAGATTAAATTTGATCAACTTAACTTCGCTCGTAAAAAGACGTGATTTAGCTGATATTATTTGCTATACGGGTATTTTAAATAAAACTACAGATTCGACGTTCATTCGGAGTAAAATTTTATTAAACAGTAACACTCGGACGCGATCTCCGGATATGTTCATAAATTCGAAATTCGAACCAATCAACGGAATGCTAATTAAGGGAAATAAGTACAAAAATCAGATTAATGCATGAAACACTAAACAAAAACTCTAATCGCTCATATCAAACTTATAAATTCATATATTTATAGTTACAAAATAAATTATAAATTCATAGTTACTGATGCAATTTTATGAACTTACTCTAACTGATACAGTATTTATAATTTTGTTACATTAATTTGTTATATTAAATTTAATTAAATTGTATTAAATTGTATCATTAATTAAAAAAAAAAAAAACTTGTATAAGCTTGTATTTGAATTTTAATGTAAATTTAATTTGAAAGTTTGAAATTTTTTCTGATAAACAAATTGATTTTGAAAGAGAAGATACTATCGGTGGATTATTAGGTTTTAGTAGAAAAAGATTATTACCAAACAAATGGCATACTTCAGATCTTTTTATTAATATTAATAAAAAAACATAATAAGAGTAGAATTCAATATTATTTATGGAACTTATATTAATGGAACAGGAGCTCACATTTTGCATGAATTCTTTATTAACGTCAATCCTGGCTTTAAAATACTAGTAACGGTTAATCAGATAAGTTCTATTACTATAAAACTGCTTGATCAGAACGATAATTTAATTAATTTTCGTGGAGAAACAATAACAATTAGATTACATTTAAAGCCCCAAAATGCTGGTATTTAATCCAAAATCAGTATCATTAATTCAATATAACTTCACATAGTAAAAAACAACGGTTTAATCAGTCAAAGCTATGAGAATCATATCATTTAAAAATAAAGAATATCTAAAATCTCTTGGATATTTACTACAAGCAAATTAAAATGGAGCTTTTTAATGATCCTGTTTATAATGAAACTATAACTAGCGCACAATGGTATTCATATTTACCATACTTAAATTCATTTGAATTCAGTGATACTTTTCGAATACAAATACAAAACCAGAATCTAAACATATTACCTGCAACAAGTCTAATTTATATAGAAGGATTTGTATTTATATAGAACGATTTTTATTTAATGAAATTCGCTATGAACTTAATGGAAAAGAAATTGATAATAATCGTAATGTTGGAATAACTTCAACATTAAAAAACTATATTTCTCTGAACCAAAATGAAAGTACAGCTTTATATAATGGAAGTTGGTTACCGGATGATTTAATTAAAATGAATGAACTTTATTTCAATTTTTGTATACCCTTAAAGAGATTATTAGGATTTGCCGAAGATTATAAAAATATTATTCCAAATGCAAAACATTAATTGGTATTTACTCGCTCTCGATCAAATGATAATTCATTATTATGCCGTGTTGCTACTGAAGAACCTAAAATTATTATTACAAAAATATATTGGAAGGTTCAACATATGAAATTTTAATCATTGTGATATTATTAATATAAAAGTACGTTTGAATTCTGTAACATACCCGCATGAAGATATGAATTTAGATTTTGGCAAAAACTATTATGCCGTAGCATATGAAGCATATAAAAATTTTAGAAGTTATTATTATGATCATCCGACATCAGATCAGATCAGATTGAACTAAACACAATGGGATAACTTCGTAAATTTAGCACCAATGTTCGTAATTGATACTCGTTATCAAAATGAATATCTTAAAATGGGAGCAGTTGATTATAGCAAATTGAAATACAAATTATAATGGGAGCAGTTGGGAGCAAATTGAAATACAAATTATAAAACCAATTCTTGATAATACTACAGCTTGTTGTCTTATTCTTCATAATCGCTTAGTAGAGTTTAAACCGTTAACAGATGAAGTTAATAAAGTTATTTAAATTTTTAAATAAAAATAAATGAACTTGTCTACAAAAAAGGAAATATTAAAAAACTAAGGATCTTGCTGGGTCTATGAAATTCCTCCAGTTATTGCTAGGATATTTTTATGATTGGATTACAGTGTATAAGTTTTTTAACTTACAAATTTTATAAATATATTAAATTTAATCAATTAAATTCTTCTGAAACAAAAAAAAAATGCAATGTGTAATACACAAGGCTTTCGAGACAATAACAAGAAATTTATCTTAAAAGAAATTGCTATTCTTTCCTGAAATAACGAAATATAACATTTTATAATAAAACAACCTTATGGTTATAATTATTTGAATGCAAAAACAAAGTACACAAATGAATGTCTTATTAGAAATCATCATGGACTACAATGGTCTGACGGTAAAACACATTTTTGTGATGTCATCAATTTTTAAAAAAAATTTTATATCGAATCGAACAAAAATTTATGTTAAAGGAGAAGAAAAGTAATCTTGGATTATTAACATATTGAAAAATAATAATGTTTTTGATTTGAATAATCGTGATTCTAGATGTTTAAAAATATTGAAAGATGTAATTTTTATAATGTTGGTGTTTGCGCTTTGGAAAATGTTTACTTATTAAAATTGATGATTTAAGTAATTTAAAAGTACTTAAGAAAAGAAATGAACAGAAGGGCATTCATTTTACTACTAATAATCAATCGATAAAAATTATTATGAACAAAATTAAAAAGGCATCAACTAATTATAAAATTAGTTAACACTTCATCCGAATCTACCAAAAAATGGGGGGAAGAAGTCATAAGTCAATATTATAAAAAACGACGAAAAGTGCAGTAGAGTAGACTGTGTCAACTCTGGGATACCCGTATGAACGTAATATATCCTGTTTCTATAAAACTAGATCATCTTTTAAAAACATTCAGATGTTTTAGTACCGACATTAACTACAGACATATTTTTATGTAAATTGTGGAGTTGTATGACAGCTACCCGAATCTATTGCGCCTAGCTTCATTAAGTTCCAAGAAATACAAGAAGCCTGAACCGGCTGCTTTAGACCAATCAAATTTTACAAAAGTTTTTGGCATGTAACTCGACACCTTTTCAACTAATTTCAGATAGCTAGCTTCAATAGATACTGAGTTATTTGCATTTAAAAAGAGAAGTTGTATGGCAGCTACCCGAACTATTTAGAAGTTATTTCTGGAGAGCTACATAAATTTAAATGATATAACTGTCTGTTGACTTTACAAAAATAAGAATTCAATTCCGACGAGTGTGCACTCCAATCCATTCTAAAGTCAATAACTAGCCCCAAATATTTGTAAAAATTTACATTTTCAATATTAAAACAGAGACAACTACATAAATTCAAAGAGATAGAAACACTATTATTTATTAAAGGAAATTTGGTGCAAACAGGATCATGATAAAAAATATTATAGTCATAGTTCAATCTTTTCTGAATGGAGAAATTTTTGTATTTTATTTTATCATTCAACGACAATTTGTGTTTGTAAAACAGCGACGCAAAGTGTCAATATCATGATTTAAATTGCAAACCATATTCAAGTGGTTATCACAGGCATGAATAAATGCCGTGTCATCTGCAAAAGCCGTAGGAATTCCTTTAAAGTTTTGAATGAATAACGAATTGATAAACACTAGAAGTAGTATAGGTCCAAGAACGGAACCTTGTGAAAACAAACATGAAGGAACACCATTGTACCAAATTTAAAAGTTTGGTCTGTGTTGGTTCCATACTTTAGTTGCAGGGTATAAAAAGCCGAATTATTTGCAGATCATTTACAAAATATTATCAAACCAAACGAAATAAGCTCACATCATTGTTTAGTAGAAGATATTATAATAGAAGAAAACACTATTACTCCCTTTACACAAGAAGAAATTAGTTAATAAATAAGAACACCATAGTTAAATAAAGCCCTAGGTTTTGATCTTATTACAACCAATGTTATAAAAGAGCTTCAACAAAACGCTCCAAAGTTTTTAACAAAAATCATAAATGCAGCAGTAAAATTGAAGTAAAATTGAAGTATGTCAAAATCTTATAGGCCAATATCTCTGCTACCAATTATGTCAAAACTTCATGAGAAATTGTTGTTAAAAAGGCTAAAACCAATTATAGAAAATAGAAATTTAATACCAAATCACCGACTTGGATTTAGAGCCAAGCATGCAACAATTGACCAAGTACATAGAATAGCAAATATTCTAGAAAAAGCGTTTGCAGAAAAAGAAACATGCTCTACAATATTTCTAGACGTAGTGCAAGCGTTTGGCAAAGTTTGACACGAAGGATTATTATTTAAATTAAGGAGATTGATACCGTTACAATATGTGGAGATACAACAAATATACTTGTCTGAAAGATTATTTAGAATTAAACAAGAAGAAGAGTACTCTACACTAAGAGAAATAAAAGCCGGTCTGCATCGAGGAAGTATTCTAGGTTCTATACTGTACTTGCTTTACACAAGTGATCTACCAGAAGTAGAAAAAGTAACTGTAACCACATTTTCTGACGATACTACAATATTGGCAATACGATTAAATATTGACGAAGCAACAAGGAAATTATAGAAAACAAGTGCAAAAGTATGTTATTGGACGAACAAATGGAAAATAAAACTTAATGAAAGTAAATCTGTTCATGTTAATTTTACAAACAGAATTATAGAAAACCCACCAAAAATAAATTTAAATGGTTTAAACATATCAATCGAAAATTCAGCAAAATACCTAGTAATGACACTGAATGTCAAGCTTAGGTGGAATGAGCACGTTAAAAAGAAAAAAGTAGAAAGTGAAAATAAATATAGAGTAAATTACTGGCTCCTAGGTCCTAAGTCTAAACTAACAATATACAATAAAGTATTAAAAACCAAGTAATTAAACGTATGTGTCTATATGGTATTCAACTTTGGAGTTGTGCCAAACAAACGCATATTAAAAAAATACAAACTTTTCAGAACAAAGTCCTACGTAACATAGTAAGTGGTCCCTGGTATGTACGTAATAGTCACATTCATAGAGATTTAAGAATCACCAAAGTTATGAATGAAATTAACAGTTGTGCCATAAATCATAAAGCTCGCCTAAAAGAGCATATTGAAGCTGCTCAATTAATAAATAATCAGATTATTACAGGAAGGCTTAGATGAAAAATACCTTAAATATACCTATTTAGCACAAAGTAAAGATTTCCTTTGGGAAGGTACATAAAACCTATACTCAAACATGATAGAATAAAATTAATGGTTAGTCTGTTTGACTTGTTTTAATAGAGGAAAGGTGGGGTTGAGCCGGTAAGAATCCGAATCCGTAAGAATACACATGCTCTACGGGCGCATTGTATCTTTTGAAGATTCCCACCTATCCACGTTTAAAAATAATAATTAATGTGTCCTATTTTATCTATAATTATTGGAATATCAGTATTAGTATTAAAAGTATTTGAACTATGTAATTTTTTCTTTAAAAAAGCAAGTTTAAAATTTTTTTTTTTGTTGTTAAGTATTAGATGTTTATTATACCCTACACCTAAAGTATAGGGTATATTAACTTTGGTATGGTGTTTGTAATCACCAAAAGGAAACGAGCTAGATATGGACATGTATATATATTCTGAATCAGGATCACCTCCTGAGTCGATTTAACGATGTCCGTCCGTCCGTCCGTCCGTCCGTTCGCACGATAACTCAAAAACTAATAAAGCTATCTTGATGAAATTTATATACTAGGTTACTAATCACGAAAGAAAGACTATGTTCGAATCTGGACAAAAACGGTCCATGGGTTCGGATTCTGGAAGCTTCCGAATGATTCCGGAGTAAACGAGATTATCTCCAAAACCAACAAAGATAGAACCTTTAAATTTTGTACAATGATGTTCCTTCCCGTTCAATTTATGTTTCTGAAATTTAAGAGGATTTGGTCCATGGGTTTAAATTTTAGAAGCTTCCGAACGAGCACCAGAGCAAATGAGATTATCTCCAAAACCAATAAAGATATAACCTTCAAATTTGACAGAGTCCTTTCATGTTTTATTTAACCCTCTAAAATTTGAGAGGATTTGGTTCATGGTTTCGGATTTTGCAAGCTTCCGAACGAGCCCCAGAGCAAACGAGATTATGTCCAAAATCAACAAAGATAGAACCTTCAAATTTTGTACAATGATGTTTCTTCCCGTTCGATTTATGTCTCTGAAATTTAAGAGGATTTAGTCCATGGGTTGGATTTTGGAAGCTTCCAAACGAACCCAAGAGCAAATGAGATTATCTCCAAAAACAACAAAGATATAACCTTTCAATTTGGCAGAATGGTGTTCTTTCATGTTTGATTTATGTTTCTGAAATTTGTGAGTATTTGGTCCATGGGTTCGAATCTTGGAAGCTTCCGAACGAGCCCCAGTGCAAACGAGTATATCTCCACAACCAACAAAGATAGAACTTTTATTTTTAGTACAAAGGTGTTCTCTTATGTTTCCTTTTCTGTAATTGGAAACTGACACTTGAAAGAATTTGAACCATGGGTTCGTATTTTGGAAACTTCCGGGCGAGCACAAGAGCAACGAGCATATCTCCAAAACCAATAAAAGTAGAACCTTTAAATTTAGTACAATGGTGTTCTGGCATGTTTTCTTTATGTTCCTGAGATGGATTCGATGAATTGGAGAGGCAATTCGGGTACCTGACACGCACCTCCCAAGGACTAATAATCTTCGAAATTAATAAAGATAGAAACTTACAATTTTTTACAAGGGTGTCAAGCATATCCCAAGAGGATGCCTCTTTTACGTTCCTGAAATTCGAGTTGAATAAAACAGGAAAGGAAGCAGCTGCCAAAAAAACTTATGGATTTTTAATTTAATTCGAATTATTCAGGTATAGGGAATTAATAAGTCGATTGCATCGACTTACTGTTACATTTACTTGTTTTTAATAATATCATATCTATCGACTTAATATCAAAAACATTATCTGTAAATTACAATTGGGACATGCAGTCTTCTTTAAATTTCTTTTAATGAAACTGTAACTATGGAAATATTTTTCACATATTTCCTAGTTTTTAATCTACTTTTTTCAGATAAATTACAACGGCCCATCCAAATATTATATCAATCAGTATTTTTAGAAAGAAACTTAAAAAATCTGAGTTTTGGCATAATTATTTTTGTTTCTGCAATGTTCTAAGCCGCGTTTAATAGAGAAGGTTCGTCTAATTTTATTATTTGAACTATTATTTTGGTTCTTTATTATTTTTTCCAATTTTTAAATTTTTTTATAGGAAGAATACATATTGTTAAACATAAAATAATTTTAAAAGCAGTTAAGTATAATTCTCGCCTACATATATTTTTAAAGGTAAGATATCTATCCGAATAAAGTGATGCTGTGGGAAATCTTATTGAAAATCCGAGATAATTTTGATAGCTGTTTTGTTTAAAATATCCAGTTTGCATAAGTACATTTGAGAAGTTCTGTTCCATATAGGATTCAGATATGTGATATTAGACAAAATATACGAGATGTAAATTATCGCTAAAATATTACTTGTAAAAAAATTTCGAAGTCTTCGAAGTATAAATATACACGGTGATATTTTATTAACAATATTACTAATGTGGTCATACCATTTAAGGTTTTTGTCTATTACTAACCCTAAGTAATTAAAGGTGTCAACCACTTAAAGAGGTGTTTTATTGAATATAAAGTTAGAGTTGATAAATTTTTTATTGCCAAAAGGTAATATTTTAGTTTTTTTAACATTTAAAGATAGGTTGTGTTTATGCAGCCATACTTTCATGCGGAACAGGTCTGCATCTATTTATTTATTTATTTAGATTAATATTGCAAATCATATAGGATTTTGCAATATTACAAAATCATCGGCTACTAAAGCCAATTATAGGTCGAATACTATTATGAAATTATACACTAATATTATTTATTTATTTATTTATTTTATTCTAATATTATATAATAAATTTTTATAACATTAGTACAGCCCATTATGGAGCTAATTTTTTAAATAAATTTTTGTAAATAACTTGTAATTATATTTACATGATAAATACAAGTTATTTACAAAAAATTATTTAGAAAGTTATTTAAGTTTTAGAATTTTAATAAAGTTAAGCATATTATAATCAACAGATTTTGTTTTTCTTAAGAATTTATGAAATATAGTGTTTAACTTATTTGCTTTTTATTTTCTATTTATTTTCTATACGCTTTATTATATTAAGTTCCACATATTATAATGTTTAAAAAATTTTTCCAATCTATCAATATTCTCAGACTTCGGGCCCAGTATTTCATTTAAGTTTATTGAATGGTTTTGTAGAAGATTTTTTGAACCTGGACAGTCAACTAGAATTTGTTTGATTGTCAAAATATTTGCACAGTGTGGGCATATGGGTGGATTGGATTGGGCAAAGATATGTTTTTTGGTATAGAGTGTGACCTAAGCGAATTCTACTTATATTGACTCCTACTGCTCTGTTTTTGATCTCGTATGCTGGAGATGTTACATTCGGCCAGTGAAATTTCAGGAAGCTATTGGAGGAGGAGTTCCACTTTACTTGTCTATTGTACAGGATGTGTTTCTCTATTTCTTTAGTTTTGATATGTTATGATATATGGAAAATAAATACGTTCATATGGAGCTGGACTTTTTGCTGCTAATTTTGCTTCTTTGTCAGCTAGTTCGTAACCTGTTATGCCAGAGTGGCTTGAAGTACAAACCAATTTTATTTGTTTATTTGACAATAACAGCATGCTCCTAATGTTGTCTATTTTTGGTTGTTTATTTTTGATATTTTTAATTGCATTAAGCGAACTCAAACGATCTGTATATATTAATATGTAGTCTTTATTTAGGTTTAGGGTATATGTAAGTGCTTCGTATAGTGCTACTATTTCGCCGTTATAGATCTCGGTTTCTCCTGCCAGAATTTTCTTGATAAGTAACTTGTCTTCATCAACTATAGTTAGTGCTACACCCTTATCTGATTTCCTCGTATCGGTGAATGTTTTGTATGCATTAGCATGTAAATCTTTCATTCTTTGGAATAGCATCCGATATGTTTGGCAATCAGTGGTTTCTTTTTCGTATTCTGCTATGGACGTATCTATGTATTTATCTATATATTTTGTAACCAGGGTGCTATAATGTAAGTGTTTTGCAGAGGTTTTTCGAACAGAATATCGTGCGCGTGTGAATAGTCTTTAGCTTTTGTTAAGGCTGTTATTTTGGGTCTGACTACAAATTACAATACCCATAAATTGTTATAGCGTAATCTATTTTTCCAATTTGTAAAGCTCTTGCTATTTCTAGAGCAATTTTGATCGGAGGCCCACATTTGTTTCTGCAAATCAGTTTTAAGAGGTTGTTCGTCTTTTTCAATTTTTTTACCAGCTTATTAATATGTGGTTCATATTTCATAGTTTTTATAAAGGTGAGACCTAATACTGTGATTTCTTTAACTATTTGAATTTCTGAATTGTTATATCTCAATACTCCTGTATTGCAACTTCTTCTTCTACATATGTGTATCGCTTCCATTTTATCCAAGGGCAAGTTAACACCATTTGAATCCGCCCAGATTTTCAATCTGTTTAAACCAGCCTGTACTTTGTTGTTAATTTCGTTATCTTTCCCTGCACCATATATAAGAATATTGTCAGTGGATATTAGATACCTGAGTCCTTTAATCTCTTTTAATATATTGCGAAGAGTGAAGCTGAAAGTATTGAATAAGTGTACAGATAGTGGAGATCCTTGTGGAATTCTATTAGACAGATTTTGGATTTTAGACAGTGTTGTAGTGAGCAATACTGTTTGAAAGAGCAAAATTTACTTTTTCTAATTGAAATTCAGGAGTGTAAATGTTGTCTTCTGAGTATTTTGAGTATCTATTAACAAAAAAGTTCCTTTTTACTTCAGAATTTGTGATTAAGTCACCATCCTGTTGATGTTTAATTGCTAGTATACCCATGTTTTTCTTTCCAATCACCCTCATAGCTTTTCCCCAATAATTTCCATTTTCTCCCCTTATACTGTCAGCCAAATTACCAGGATTTTGTCCTTGCTACCTTAATATCTTTTTTTAATATGGTGTTCGCTATACGTACCTGTAATAACCTTTCTCTAACTGGATCTCCCCTAAAATTTCTCCAAAGTATGTCACGAATTTCCATTAGTTTTTGAATATTTCTATTGAACCATGGGGGTTCTGGCTTTAGGACAGTTTTTGCTGTTGACATTGACTGACTAGCCGCAAATATTATACTTTTAGTTAGTATAGCAACTTTTTTATTAAATTTTTCAGATTGTGGTCGAAAATCTAGAAAAAAATCTAGTTTCTCTGAAAACTTTTGCCAGTTTGCATTCTTATCTATATATCTTGCTTTTTGGACCACATAAGTTTTGCCGATTTCTGAGCAAAGAAATATAGCAAAATGATCACTACCTTTTGGGTTTGCCGTAGTATGCCAATGAAGTTTTGGTGCTAAGTCTGGACTACATATTGTTAGGGAAATACGAGTAAATGTACCCCTCGTATTAAAGAGTGTAGGAGAACCATCATTTAGCGGATTTAAATCATCATTCTCTTCTAACCATTACTCTACTATTTTGTCTCGATTATTAGTTAACACATCACCCCAAATAACATTACAAGCGTTGAAGTCACCTGTAATAATAAAAAGTTTACCTATTTGTGAAACAAGGCTGGCAAGAAAGAACTTAAGATATAGGTTTAAAATTGTGATTTGATTGGTATTGTTAGGAAAGTTTACTTTTATAGTATTTGCTTGAATATTAGTGTTTAAATTTAATTCTGTGTAATTTATCCCTTTATTTATTACAAAACCCAAGCCACCAGTTCTTTGATTTAACAAGTTAGTAGAAAATAAACAGTGATAATTTAAGCAATCTAATGGATGCAAAAATTCCGGTAAATGTGTCTCTTGCAACGTAGCTATTAAGGGTTTGTACTTTTTGAGAAGTAATTCTAAGTTTCCTTTATTCGCTAAGTAACCTTGCATATTGTAATCATACTGTAATCAGCTATATTTTCTTTTAATATTGTTAAGATTATTTTCTGTCATTTAAAATTTATTTAGTTAGCGTGTATATCGTAGTTTAGTTAGCATACTTTTCTAAATTATTTAGACTGGATCATATTTTAAAATGCTATTGTAGTTTTTTAGTTAATATTACTAATTTTAAAGCTAATAAGAAAATTATAGTATTATAACTTGTGTAAAATAAAGTAAGAATAAAGTAAAAAAAAGAAAAAAAATTTTAAAAAATTGAGTTAAATCTGTTAATTAAAATTCTGCTTATCCGAAACTACTTATATTGCTATCATTAAGTGACAAATTATTTTCGATATTAGTATTTATTTGCTTCGAATTGAATTATTATTATTTGTATTTGAATTATTAGCTAAATTTTCAATTGAGTTTTTTTTTTTTTATTACATTTCTCTGCCACATAAATGTGAACAGGAAATTACACAGCCTTTCCTGTTCAGGCGTGGCTGTAAATGTCGTAAGGGGGAATAACTCTTATGACGTGTGTGGGATTGGAACCCACATTACCTCGATGTTCACAACGTATTTTATACGCTCTTATCCACTAGGCCACCGAGGCCACTTTCAATTAAGTTATTTTCAGTGTTAATTGTTAGAATATATAATTTCGTTACTACTTATGTCATTGGTGTTTTTATTATTTTCTTCTTCTAATGGTCATGATAAAATTTGCGGTGATTGAGTTTTATATAATTGGTTTTTATCCATAGGTATTTGCTGATTTGTGTTTGCTGATATTGTTGATTATCGCTTATACTTGAGTTGGTATTTGAGTGATTGTTAATATTTGTTGGTAATTTGGTTGATATTTGAGTGACCTTTGAGTGATTGATGAATTCAGTGTTGTTGATAATTGTTAATTGAGTATTTTTCGGGGTATTTTGTGTTTGAAACAGCTGAGCAAAAGTCTGGCTTTGAGGAATTTGTGTTGACATTTGGTAGTTGTTTTTATAATAAGTGTAAGCTTCTCGTTTGGAAATTCTTAAATCAGTTTTAATTTTGAAGACCTCTTTTTTCTTGGTATATGCGGAGTAAGTATTGGATGCAGCACTATGATGAGCCCCATGCCAGTTTACGCATCAAAAAAATTTTACATATTTTGGGATGTATTACATCGCCTTTTGGTCTTTCAGTACCACAATCAGCGCATCTTGGAGGGGTTTGGCAGTCTTTTTGCAAGTGGCCAAGAAGTTGACATTTTCTATAACGTACAGGATTTGGATACCACTTCTTGACTGGGTATATCGTAAAGCCACATTTTACATTTTCAGGTGAATGTATTGAATCAAATGTTATAATGATAGCTCCAATAAAAACTTTTTGTGAATTTTGTATTTTGAATAACCACTAGGCCACCGAGGCCCGAGCAGATCTGCATTTATTGCACTAATTAATTCCATCTCACTATTTATTGCGTACTTTAAGGCTGCATCATCTGCATATAACTGTATGTGGCCCGTAAGGTCTAGTTTACATATCTCATTTATATATAGAGTATTATTAATCCGGACTTTTTCGTTCTATTATGCAAGTAGTACTCGAAAAACTTTACTTGATTAGAGTTAATATTCAATTTAGAAAGTTTGTAGAATTTTATGATCGATACTTTCAAACGCCTTCTAAAAAGTCTAAAAAGATACATGCTACATATTTTCCGTTATTCTTATTTTTAGATATAAAATCAGTAAGTGTAAGACAGGCAGTCGTTGTATTTGAATCCTTTGGAAAGCCGAATTGCTCCGTACTTAGGATGTTATTATTATGCATAAAGCTATTTAGTCTTTTTTTTTATAATAATTTCGTAAATCTGGAAGAGTGCAGTAAGAACAGTAATTGGGCGATAGTTGATACCATTTTTTGTATCACCGCAAAAACAATGGTCAGTTTTAGGGACTCGGGACAGATATAAGGCCCAAATGTTGTATTTATTAGCTTTACTAAGACTGGATATAAACGATTAGAAAAGTGTTTTATAAACTTAATGCAGATGTTATCATATCCTGTTGCAGCTGATGTTTTAATTGATTCAATTTCCAATTTAACCTTTAATTCGAAGCGGCCCAGATATGGTGCAGAATGAAATTGATTCAGATAAACAAAGTCTATTGGACCATCTGGAATTTTTAATTCTATCGCTACATTTACGAAGAAACTATTCATTGAATTTTGTTCTCATTTGTTTTGATATTACATTAGAGCAATAGTTCCTTTCGGATTGAGAGACAAGTCGACATACTTTATTTGTATATTCTAGGTACAAATTTTTTACCCGGTCGTTACTTGGATATTTCCTTTTTAAATCGAAAAACCAGTCACGAATTATCATATAAAGCAAAATTTTATTAGTCATCCAACGTTTCTTTTTTTTCCTTTATTTAGGATTATAATGAATTATCTCGACATTACTGGAAATTATTAAAAGTAACTTGAATTCAAATTCAGTTTGTATTTCAGACTCTGATCAGCTTTAAATTTTATGTGTTAAAGTTGCATTCAGCAAAAAAAGTTTATTTATTGTTATCTCTTATTTTCCTCCTAATGGTAACTTGAAATTCCTAACCAACATAATAAAGCTATTAACTTTATAAATGAAAAATTAAATGATACAGACGAAATTTTAATTTTTGGTGATTTTAATCTCTAATAATTTAAGAAGCGATAAGATTATAGTAGTTTTAGACAATTTATTTCTATGATACGACAGAGATCTTTGAATTCTTGTCATCCTTGGTACACTCATGAATTAAAAAAAACTAAGAAATAAAAAAAATTAAAGTTGGCTGAAATACCTTAAATCTAAAAATGGTATTTTATTATAACAATTTCATAGTATTATTTAATGAATTCAAAAATTTATCTTATGAGCTTTATATATGTACGTAATATGTCTTTAAAGCTTAAATCAAAAACAAAATAATTTTGGAAGTTTGTTAATGTCAGACGTAAATGTGATGAATACCCAACCTTCATGAATTAATATGGAAGGACAAGTAATCAAATAATTCAATATTTAGAGAAGCTTAATATAAACTATTCTCCTGGACCTGATGGTATTCCAGAGAGTATTTTAAAAAAATGTTCAAACGCTTTTGCATTACAATTATCTATTCTTTTTAATATTTCCTTAAGTGTAGGTATATTTCCAGACATTTGGAAGAAAACATTTATTAGGGCTATTTTTAAGAAAGAAAAAAAAATTTTGTATTATCGTATAATATTATAATATTATCGTCCGATTGTTAAATTGTGTACAATTCCTAAAATTTTTGATTTTTTCCTAGGTTTTTTGATCTTTTCTATTCACATTGTTTTAACATTATTTCTGAAACGCAGCATGGCTTTGTAAAACACAGATCTACTACAACCAATCTAATAGAATCAACATCTGTCTTTATAAATAATATGAAATTGGGTTTCCAAACTGATGTAATCTATACTGACCTTAGCAAAACCTTTGATATTTTACCCCATAGTGTCATTCTTCTAAAATTAAAGAAATATGGTTTTCCAGACAGCTTTATTAAATTGATTGGTTCTTATCTCAAAGATAGAAACTACAGCGTAGTGCTTAGATCTTCGGTTTCGAAAGCTTTTACGGCAAATTCAGGCATTCCTCAAGGTAGCTACTTAGGTCCTCTTCTTTTTACTTTGTCCACTAATGTTGTCGCTTCCTTGATTAATCATAGTGATATTAAAGTGTATTCTGATGATATGAACATTTTTAAAAAAAATTACTTGTATTGAAGATGCTAACATACTGCAATCTGACATAAATAATCTTAATCTAAATGTTACTAAATGTGCACGTGACTTTTTAATATAGTAACTTAATAGTAATAGTAACTTACCTAGAGCAGATTCTTTAAAAGATCTCGCTTTTCTCTTTGATAGCAAACTTAACTTTAAAACACATTACGAAACTATTATTCTTAAATCAAACTCAATGCTCGGCTTTGTTAAACGATGAGCTAAAGAAGTTAAGAATCCGTATACACTAAAATAACTTTATACCAGTCTCGTTAGGCCTAACTTAGAATACGCTAGTTAAGTATGGTCCCCTTTCTATCAAATCCATGTGAATTGAATTGAATCAATTCAAAAAAAAAATTTTTACGTTTTGCCTTAAGAAATTTACATTGGAACGACCCCGTAATTTTACCTCCCTATGAAAATAGGTTAAACTTAATTCACCTAAACACCGTAAAAGTTAGGAGAGAAGTAGCTGATGTAGTTTTGCTAACTGAAATAGTAAATGGGAACATAAGTTCACCTATAATTTCAAATAAAATTAACCTTAACACTAATTCCCGCCTCAAATCTTGTAAGATGTTCCTAATTACACACCACAGAACTAACTACCGCATAAACCAACCAATACACAGAATGCTATTGGTGGGTAATAAATTTAAATCATTCATTGATTTCAACCAATCAAAAGACAATTTAAAACCTAAAATTTTCAATCAATCATCAATTGTAATTTTTTTTCTTTTTTTTCTTTTTCAGTTCTTATGTTATTTCAACTATGTAATGTGTAATTATAATTCGAAATGTAATTCTATTTAAATAATTTTATATTTATGTAAGACGAAGTAAATTGTAAATTGCAACTTAATTTTAATCTTAAGAAATATATTGTAAAAATGTTTGAGTTAGACATATAAGTAAATAAATAAATATTAAAGAGGTAAGTTCGGATACCACCGTATAAGTCTGTAGGACTTATAATTTTGGACCAGATTTCGTGAGTAGTTACTCTAGTTAAGTTTAGCACTGTTTTGCAAGTGTTGTGTGGTTTTTCAATATTTTGGGTAAAAACAATACTTAATAACATCATTTGATGGTCGAATAGACTAGTATTTAATATCTGAAGATAGTAATTATATCTAATAAGTTCAGATAATATATGATCAATTACTGTTTTACTATTGGTGCCAATTCCTGTTACATATTTAACCGTAGAGAATTAATAACCATTGCTAAGTAAAGGGGTGATGTTTTATTTCATGATTATTTTTGCGTAACAGATTTAAATTAATATCACCTAAGAAAATTGTTTGTTTATACTTAAAAATTATACAATCAATTTTTTCTAAAAATAAGTTTAGATTAGTGTTTTGAAATTTTGAGTAAATTGCAAAAATATTAACATTATTCTTCAATAACTTTACGCCTAAGATATTCGAGTTCTGAAATTCGTCATGATACAGAAGTATACTACTGATTTTATTATTAACGTATACTGCAACTCCCCCATACGATTTTTCTCTGTTACTAAAGTATACACGTTACCAGGCAAATTGTAAAATTTATTTTCAGTTTCGTTAAGCCAGATTTCCGATAATATGATTACATATAAATCAATTTTGTAAGAATTAATTAAGTTTCTAAACTATATAATTTGTTTCTAAGACTTTGAATGTTTAGATAAATTACATTAAAATTGTGCATTATTCAATAAATTGTTCATGTCTATAGAATGGTGTATTCTTAAATCATCGTTACGACGAAGATAGTTCGTATAATCATCCTTATCCACATTGAAACCTAGTTGAAAAATAATTTATAAAACAAATATTTTTCGAAAATGATGACATTTTAGAGCGAAAAACGATTTAGTTCTTTTCTTATTAATTGTATAATTTTAAAATAAAACTTTATTTAACTTTTAATATAAAATAATTATGGAACTAATCTGTACTGTTAACTTCAATTAACTGATTTTTACATTTTCATTTTTTAATTAATTGAATTGACAAATTTGCTGACAAAAGTAAAAAGTGTTATTTTGTATAAAATATTGTATAACTGTTTGTATTAACTATTTTGTATAAAATATCCTGGATCGTATAACCTTCGATGGTTCATTGACTTTATTTTATAATTTTGTAAATCTATTTCTTCTAAACGTGTCGAATTACATTTTATATTGTTGGCATTTTTATAATTTATAGTTACAGGAAAAGGTAACGTTACCCTTCTTCGTTAAAATTAAGATTCTGCTCAATCGTTTTAATAGCTTTTACTTTTATCTTACAATATAAAAGAATGCTTACTATTATAAATTAGTGTTAAAAATAAATAAATTAGTGTTGAGGTTATTATTACAAACAAAGTAATTCCTGAATAAACAATTTTTCTATGGAATTTTTGTTCCTCAATAATTTCTGTTATAATTACATTATGACTTAAAGTTAAAGAATTATTTTGGGATTAATATGCTAAATTAGGAATTACATATTTATTTTTTATTTCTTTAATATTATTATAATGTGTCTTATTATCTAGATTTATAATTCAATTGTAAAATTTTATGAAATAATTTCCATTTAATTGAAATTTTCTTGCGTCTTAATTTTAAATTAAACTTACATTTTTTCCTAATTGAATTAGTAAACTACTATCGTCCATAGTCTGACAACTTTTTATATTTTTACAATGTTGCTTAGTAATACAATGTTCCAGGTCATTTAACTGTTAAAGGACTTTCCTTGTTTATATTATTGTTTATATTATATATTTTATATTTACACTATATGTGATAGCAAGGCGGATTTGTTCCCAATTAATAAAACTTGCTACCTGTGCAGGATTTGAACCTGCATTCCCTCGGTTAATAAGCCATATGCTTAACCACTAGGCCACCGAGGCCCCAGCAGGTCTGCATTTATTGCACTATTTAATTTAATCTTACTTTTTATTGCATACTTTAAGGCTGCATCATCTGCATATAACTGTAAGTGGCCCGTAAGGTCTAGTTTACATATCTCATTTATATATAGAGTATTATTAATCCGGACTTTTTCGTTCTATTATGCAAGTAGTACTCGAAAAACTTTACTTGATTAGAGTTAAGATTCAATTTAGAAAGTTTGTAGCATTTTATGATCGATACTGTCAAACGCCTTCTAAAAAGTCTAAAAGATACATGCTAATTCAATATTTAGAGAAGCTTAATATAAATTATTCTCCTGGACCTGATGGTATTCCAGAGAGTATTTTAAAAAAATGTTCAAACGCTTTTGCATTACAATTATCTATTCTTTTTAATATTTCCTTAAGTGTAGGTATTTTTCCAGACATTTGGAAGAAAACATTTATTAGGGCTATTTTTAAGAAAGAAAAAAAAATTTTGTATTATCGTATAATATTATAATATTATCGTCCGATTGTTCTAAAATTTTTGATTTTTTCCTAGGATTTTTGATCTTTCCAATTCACATTGTTCTAACATTATTTCTGAAACTCAGCATGGCTTTGTAAAACACAGATCTACTACAACCAATCTAATAGAATAAACATCTGTCTTTATCAATAATATGAAATCGGGTTTCCAAACTGATGTAATCTATACTGACTTTAACAAAACCTTTGATATTTTACCCCATAGTAATTTTTTTTTTTTTTTTATTCTAAAACCACAAACTAGGAATATGATCCCTTGTACTTGAAGTAGTTGCGATAATATGGGATGGGATAGAGACGGGACAAATGAGGATAACGGGGAATTGAAAGGTAAATTTGGGAAGAATCTGTTGAGATTCTTCTTAAATTTGGGCGAATTGTAAATACCAAAACCGCCAACTTTTGGGAATACGCTGGATGGTAATAAATTCCATATTTTTGCAGTTCTAACAACAAACGAATTGCTATAACCAGTAGAGTACCACTTGGGTAGTTCCACATAGTAGGAATGCGCATTTGCGGCTCATCTTGTGGTGCGTTAGAATTGTTTCAGAGGAGGCATCAGTGATTTTATTTCAACTGAGCAAGTGTCATTACCAACAAAATATCTATAAAAAAGAGAAAGAGCTCCTATATTACGACGGATGTCGAGCGGGGTTATAAAATTACTCACAATGGGGTCATTAATTAGAAGAATGGCGCGTTTTTGAACTCGATCGAGAAAGTTTAAGGAAGTGGATGAGGCGCCAGCCCAAATATGTGAGTTATATTCCATCTTAGGTCGTATATATGCTTTATAGATTTTGGCCAAGTCCCTTGAAGAGATTTACGATTTACACCTAAAGAGAAAACCCAAGCATCTGGCAGCACTTCTCGCTATATCAAAAATATGATCATTCCACATCATTTTAGATTTAGCTGCATGCCCAAAATGTTTAAGTTTTCTGATCGGTGCACGATTTCCCCGAGAAACCTCAGATTGGGACTATAATTCGTTTTTTTAATGTTATGAGACAGCATTGAGTTTTGGAAAAATTAAACTCCACTCTGTTTTTGGAGCCCCAACTAGCGATTTTAGTTAGATCATCGTTAACCATATTGGTCATAGATAGTCTAGCTATTTCAATTGCGGGGGTTGTGGCATTTGACTTTCTCGGAAAATTATAAGATACCACCAGAGTGCTGTCGTCGGCGAAACTGTGAATTGGATTGAAAGTTGAAGATAGAAGATCGTTGATAAAAATCAAAAAGAGAGTAGGTACAAGGACGGATCCTTGTGGAACGCCAGGGTTTATTTGAAATGTGTCAGACGTGTAGCCGTCGACCAGAACACGAATACAACGATTCGAAAGATAGTTTTCAATCCATTTACATAAAACTGGACCAAGACCTAGAGCTTGACATTTGCTCAACAGAGCAGCATGCCATACTAGATCAAAAGCTTTCGAAATATCACGAGCAACAACAGTACATTCACCAGAGTAGTGAATAAGTTTACCACTGAGGTATGTCATAAGATCACCAGAGGATAGGTTGCATCTAAAACCGTATTGGCGATCATGTAAGATACCCCTACCATCTAAATATTTCTTGAGCTTGGAGTTTATAATAGTTTCCATAACTTTGGAAATGATCGAAATGATAGCTATAGGTCTATAGTTTGAGGGTTCGCTTTTGTCACCTTTTTTGGAAACTGAGGAAACATGAGCAACCTTCCACTTACTGAGATTAATACCAGTCGAAAACGAAAGGTAAAAAAGGTTACGCAGAGGTTTCGAAATGGAGAAGGCAGTATTTTTCAGAACCACAGCGGGGATTCCATCAGGGCCAGTAGACCTTTTTTCATTTAGATTCTTCAGAACTTTCACTACACCTCGATTCCTGAAGTAAACTTTCCCAAATCTGCAGGAGCGATCAACTTCAGGAATTGATGGTGGTAGTTGAGTTGTAGGAGGGAGTGTGAAATTTGCCGCAAAAAGTTTTGCAAACAAGTTAGCTTTACCAGCCGAATCTGATATGATAGAGTCATTATCAATCAAGGGAGGAAATGAAGATTTACAAAATTTCTGCTTAACATTTTTTGCAAATGTCCAAAAAGAACCATTTGCAGTTGGGTTGGTGGAGAATTTTATGCTTCACCCTCTGGTTATGCAGGAACTTTTGTTGACTGATAATTTTTTTACAATCATTTCGAGCCAATTTATAACTTCTACGTGATGCCTCCGAGACATTAGCCTTGTAAAGCTTAAACTTTTTCTCTTTATTTCTGATGGCCCTTTTGCAAATGTCATTAAACCATGACGTGGTATTTGGTTTAACAGACTTATACGATCTAGGTATGAACAGTTTCATACCTATCATTATAGTTTTACTAATGGCATCAGCAAAAAGATCAACATTTCTTTGACGAAAGTATACAGACCAGTCGAAGCTTTTTAAAAAATTATTCAAGCCATCCCAGTTAGCCCGATTGTAATGCCAGACTAATCTTTTTGAGGTTAGGCTCGTACAAGCAGATATACCTCTTGAGAAACTGGTTTTAACAAGGCAATGGTCGGAGTTACCAAGCGGAGAGTCAACAGAAATTGTGTATTTTTCTGGATTTGTGGTTAGAAATAAGTCCAGAAGATGTTGATTATGGCCATTTTGATCTGGAATCCTCGTTGGGTTTCTAACAAGTTGAGAAAGTTGGAAGAGATTTGAGAATAGTTCAACTTGCCTGTCTTCTGGTGAATTGTGACTAGAATAATGGAGCCAGTTTTTGTTGTGAACATTGAAGTCACCAGCGATAACAATCTCAGCATCCGGGTGTTGGACCAGGACTGAGTTGATGTTATCCGATAGTTCTTCAATGGCAACAGCTGTTTCAGACTCACTTGCTTGAGGAGATCTGTATAAAAAACAGAAAAATATTGTAGACTTTTCAACACGTAGTTTAATCCATATATAATGAAAAATATGGTTGGAGCCTTTTAGATTGTGAAGGATGTTGAAAGTTACATCAGAACGAATATATAAAGCCACATCTCTGTGGGTGATGAAATTCGAAACCCACGAATAGCCGTTATTATTAAAATTAATACTATCGTCTTTAACTTGGGTCTCGCATAGTGCTAACAACGCCGGCCTTTCTGAGAATAACTGTGCCTCTTCGGCGCAAAAGTTTGATGCGAGACCACGAATATTGCAAAAATTAATAGAAAAGTTGGCCATTATGGTAATACAGTGTTGCAACGGAAAATAAAATTTATATTATAGAATTTAATTGATTTAATTTAATTTAATTAAAAAATTTTAGGACAATTTAATTGATTTAATTTAATTTAATTAAAAAATTAAAACAAAAGGAATTACAATATACTATAATTCCCTTTTGAAAGCAAAATAATTATAACTAAACTATAATTTTTCTACGTGGAATGTTTATACGAGTTTTCTTTAGGTACATTCTAAATACATTCCGGTTAGTTAATATGGAACGTTACACGAAGGAACAACGTGTTTTTGTTATTACAACATTTTTTGAAAATGGTAAAAGTTTTCAAGATGTAATTAGGAAATTTCGAACAAAATTTGGTAGCGAAAATGCTCCAACAAATCGTGCCATCAAGCTGATGGTTGACAAATTTCTAGAAACTGGATCTGTTCTTGATAACAGAAGCAACATTTATCAACGTAGTGACCGTTCAACCGAGAATGTAGCAGCTGTGAGTAGAAGTGTTGAAGAAGATCCAAAAACTTCCATTCGTAATCGTTGTCGGCAATTACGTCGGCAAATTCGTTTCTTGGGCAATCGGAAAACAAGAAGAAAATGAGAATTTTTTTAACAAAATAATCTTCACCGACGAAGCTCATTTCCAGCTCAATGGCTACGTCAATAAACAGAATTGCCGCATTTGGGGTGAAGAGAATCCAAGGGTTATCTTAGAGCAACCAGTACATCCACAAAAAGTTACGGTTTGGTGTGGTTTGTGGTCAGGAGGAATCTTCGGACCATATTTTTTTGAAAACGCAAATGGAAATGCGATTACTGTCAATGGAAATCGCTACAGGGAGATGATCCGAAGCTTTTTGTGGCGGGAAATTGATGATTTGGACGTAGAGAATATGTGGTTTCAACAGGACGGTGCCACTTAACCACACAGCAAGAGACACAATGGATCTTTTGAAGGAAAAGTTCGAAGATCACATTATTTCTCGTAGAGGAGGAGTGATGTGGCCACCAAGATCGTGCGATTTGACACCGTTGGATTTTTTTTTTGTCGGGTTTTGTTAAATCGAAAGTGTACAGCAATAATCCCACAACAATTCAAGAGCTTAAAAACAACATTATCGAGCAGATTTCAACCATTGAGAACAGTTTATTGAACAACGTGATTCAGAATTTTGGTAAAAGATTGATAGCCTGCCGAAGTAGTAGAGGAGGCCACTTGGCCGACATAATTTTTCATTATTAACCGGAACCTATTTGTAATAAATTAAAATAAAAATATATTTAATATTTCAAAAAAAAGTCTTTTTTTATTAAAATTAAAATGATACCTCAATTTTGAACACCCTTTATTAAAAAAAAAATACAAAAAAGTAATACTAAATAATAGAAATAATCAGAAACGTAATTTGTCATACATCGTAAATTAGAATTGGACACAAAAAAAAACACTAATTGTACATGACAGTTTATAATACCTTATCATATACAAGGAATATTTCATTTATATCCACCACTAATAATTAGTCGAGACAACAACCGCAGTTAATAAAAGATTTAATTTTAAATTTTATTTCTAATTCTTTCATTTGAATGAAATTTTAATAGGAGTAAATAGAAGAGAATTAATTTTATTAAAAAATAATTTAAAAGAAAGAGAAAGTTGTAGTACAAAAGGAACATATTACACATCTGTGTTTTTCTTCTTTTTTCAAGAAAAGTATGTAAACAATAGTATAACTAATATAAAATAATTTTTGTGTTTTTAAAATAAATATTGTGTTTTTAAAATAAATATTGTGTTTTTAAATTAAAAGAAAAATAAAAAATTAAAAAATTAGTATTTAAATTAAAATTAAGATACTGAGTAAACAGATAAAAAAAAAAAATAAAAATTAATTAAATTTAAAATTATAAAAGAAAACAAATTATACAAAATCTAGTGTTTTAGTTGGTAGTAAACAAATCTAAAATAGTATTCATATAATCCAAAATCATAATTTAAAATAAGAATTTAAATGTTTTTTACAATATTTTAAGAATTAATTAAAAAGATATTAAAAATAAATTGAGTGATTAAATTATAGTAAAAACTTAAAATGATATTTTCTTTTCTCTTTTTTTTTTTTTTCTTTACAATATTTTAGAAATTATTTGATATTAATTTAGTTTAATTGAAATTATTGAATAAAGGGTGTTATTATAATAAATTATATGTGAAAAAAAAGTATTTATTCTTATCTGATATATTAGTTCTGATGTGTGTTGAAAGTTGATTTGAAAGAAGAAAATTCAGCATATAAAAATCCAGTGCAATTTTAGGTTATGTTGTATCCGTATTAAAATTTTGTTTTTATGTATAATTAATGTTTAATGTTTAATGATGATGATATTTGCTTTTAATTGTAATATATATGTAGTGAATTTTATGTAATATATTTTGATAATTTAAGTTAATAAAGGAAAAATTTATTTAGAAATATTTTGGTTTGTAATGCTAAATTTTTTACATTGTTAGAATCTTTTATTGTTACACTTAATATCACTTGTTGTTAGATTTGATTAATTATATTGAATTGTTGTTATTCTTATTTTTTTCTTTTTTTTTTCTCCTTTTTCAAGTAATTAAGGAAAAGTTAGAAATTTATTAAGTAAAAGTTGGTTTATATTATGTACAATTTATTCTAATAAAATTTTGTTGAATTTATTGAACATAAAAAAAAAACATTAAATAACGCGAAACTTCATTTTTGCTTTAATTTATTTTCCTTTGGTTAAAATGTAGAATGAATTTAATATATAAATTATAATATGTGTTAAAAAAAAAAAATATTAATATTAATATGTTCGGATTTAATATATATAAGAAAATGCAACAATAACATTTAATATTTAATTTAAATATAAATTGTAAGTTTTTTTTTTTTAGTTATATTTTAGGAAATTAATTTTAAGTTGTTCGGTGTTATTCGCTCACTCGACGTACGAATTACGAATCAATCATTCTTCTAAAATTTGAGAAATATGGTTTTCCAGACAGCTTTATTAAATGGATTGGTTCTTATCTCAAAGATAGAAACTGCAGCGTAGTGTTTAGGTCTTCGGTTTCCAAAGCTTTTACGGAAAATTCAGACATTCCTCAAGGTAGCTACTTAGGTCCTCTTCTTTTTACTTTGTCCACTAATGTTGTCACTTCCTTGATTAATCATAGTTATATTAAAGTGTATACTGATGTTATGAACATTTTTAAAAAAATTACTTGGATGGAAGATGTTAACATGGAAGATGTTAGCAATCTGATCTTAATAATTTTTTTTCTGGTGCACCATAAATAATTTTATTCTGAATGTTACTAAATGTGCACGTGACTTTTTCTCGCCGTTCCAATAATTTTAATTTCACTTATTCTCTTACCAATAGTAAATTGCCTAGAGCAGATTCTATAAAAGATCTCGGTATTCTCTTTGATAGTAAACTAAACTTTAAAGCACATTACGAAACTATTATTCTTAATTCAAACTCAATGCTCGGCTTTGTTAAACGGTGAGCTACTGAATTTAAGAATCCGTATACACTAACATTACTTTATATCAGTCTCGTTATGCTTAACTTAGAATACGCTAGTTAAGTATGGTCCCCTTTCTATCAAATCCATGTGAATTGAATTGAATCAATTCAAAACAAAATTTCTACCTTTTGCCTTAAGAAATTTACGTTGGAACAACCCCGTAATTTCACCTCCCGATGAAAATAGGTTAAACTTAATTCAGCTAAACACCCTAAAAGTTAGAAAGAAGTAGCTGATGTAGTTTTGCTAACTGAAATAGTAGGTTAAGGTGGCTGCCAAAAAGGCACACTTAGACTGAAATAGTAAATGGGAACATAATTTCACCTACAATTTCAAATGAAATTAACCTTAACACTAATTCCCGCCTCAAATCTTGTAAGATGTTCCTAATTACACGCCACAGAACTAACTACCGCATAAACCAACCAATACACAGAATGCTATTGGTGGGTAATAAATTTAAATCATTCATTGATTTCAACCAATCAAAAGACAATTTAAAACCTAAAATTTTCAATCAACCATCAAATCTGTAATTTTTTTTCTTTTTCTTCTTTTTCAGTTCTTATGTTATTTCAACTATGTAATGTGTAATTATAATTCTAAATGTAATTCCATTTAAATAATTTTATATTTATGTAAGAAGAAGTAAATTGTAAATTGTAACCTAATTTTAATCTTAAGAATTATATTGTAAAAATGTTTGAGTTAAACAAATAAGTAAATAAATAAATATTAAAGAGGTTTGTTCGGATACCACCGTATAAGTCTGTAGGACTTATAATTTTGGACCAGATTTCGTGAGTAGCTATTCTAGTTAGGTTTAGCACTGTTTTGCAAGTGTTGTGCGGTTTTTCAATATTTGGGGTAAAAACAATACTTAATAACATCATTTGATGGTCGAATAGACTAGTATTTAATATCTGAAGATAGTAATTATATCTAATAAGTTCAGATAATATATGATCAATTACTGTTTTACTATTGGTGCCAATTCCTGTTGCATATTTAACGGTAGAGAATTAATAACCATTGCTAAGTAAAGTGGTGATGTTTTATTTCATGATTATTTTTGCGTAACAGATTTAAATTAATATCACCTAAGAAAATTGTTTGTTTATACTTAAAAATTATACAATCAATTTTTTCTAAAAATAAGTTTAGATTAGTGTTTTGAATTTTGAGTAAATTGCAAAAATATTAACATTATTCTTCAATAACTTTACGCCTAAGATATTCGAGTTCTGAAATTCGTCATGATACAGAAGTATACTACTGATTTTATTATTAACGTATACTGCAACTCCCCCATACGATTTTGCTATGTTACTAAAGTATACACGTTACCAGGCAAATTGTAAAATTTATTTTCAGTTTCGTTAAGCCAGATTTCCGATAATATGATTACATATAAATCAATTTTGTAAGAATTAATTAAGTTTCTAAACTATATAATTTGTTTCTAAGACCTTGAATGTTTAGATAAATTACATTAAAATTGTGCTCATATGCATTATCCAATAAATTGTTCATGTCTATAGAATGGTGTATTCTTAAATCATCGTTACGACGAAGATAGTTCGTATAATCATCCTTATCCACATTGAAACCTAGTTGAAAAATAATTTATAAAACAAATATTTTTCGAAAATTATAACATTTTAGAGCGAAAAACGATTTAGTTCTTTTCTTATTAATTGTATAATTTTAAAATAAAACTTTATTTAACTTTTAATATAAAATAATTATGGAACTAATCTGTACTGTTAACTTCAATTAACTGATTTTTACATTTTCATTTTTTAATTAATTGAATTGACAAATTTGCTGACAAAAGTAAAAAGTGTTATTTTGTATAAAATATTGTATAACTGTTTGTATTAACTATTTTGTATAAAATATCGTGGATCGTATAACCTTCGATCGTTCATTGACTTTATTTTATAATTTTGTAAATCTATTTCTTCTAAACGTGTCAAATTACATTTTATATTGTTGGCATTTTTATAATTTATAGTTACAGGAAAAGGTAACGTTACTCTTCTTCGTTAAAATTAAGATTCTGCTCAATCGTTTTAATAGCTTTTACTTTTATCTTACAATATAAAAGAATGCTTACAATTATAAATTAGTGTTAAAAATAAATAAATTAGTGTTTAGGTTATTATTACAAACAAAGTAATTCCTGAATAAACAATTTTTCTTTGGAATTTTAGTTCCTCAATAATTTCTGTTATAATTACAATATAACTTAAAGTTAAAGAATTATTTTGGGATTAATATGATAAATTAGGAATTACATATTTATGTTTTATTTCTTTAATATTATTATAATGTGTCTTATTATCTAGATTTATAATGCAATTGTAATTTTATGAAATAATTTCCATTTAATCGAAATTTTCTTCCGTCTTAATTTTAAATTAAACTTACATTTTTTCCTAATTGAATTAGTAAACTACTATCGTCCATAGTCTGACAACTTTTTATATTTTTACAATGTTGCTTAGTAATACAATATTGCAGGTCATTTAACTGTTAAAGAGCTTTGCTTGAATCATATTCATAATATTCATCCCGACATTCTAAAGTTTGTGTAAACGGATATTCCATTAAATTACAATTATTTTCGTTTGCTAAAGGTACAATTAATTTTTTATTTATTAAAGTAATTGTATATGGAATTTCAATTAAAAATATTAACTAGTTTGTTGTTGTTTTTGGAAACGTTACTTTTTTGTTGTTTGTTGTTGTCTTTTAGGTTTTTTATTTTATCTGCGTTAATTTATATTATAAAATTTCTTCATGAGTTAAAAGCGATGGATGAATTATATTGATAATGGAAAGTATTTTACTTGTAGTTCGTTTATAATTCTGTCTACTTGTTGGATATTTAATTTAATGTCGAATATTGTAATTTTAAGTTCGGTTTGGTTAGTTTCTTCTTTTAAAAAATCTTGAGTTAGCTCTTTGTCTTCTTTAATGACGTTAAGTAACTTATTAATGGAGGTATTAAAATTGTCATTTAATAGTATTTGTCTATTTATTGTTGTTATAACATTATGATTATTATTGTCAATAGTTTAGAAATCTTGGTTAATTATTTCTCTGTCGTCGTCATCCACAGTTCCAGTTATACATACATTTGATAAATTGTGTTTTCTGAATTTGGCTTCTATGGTAATGGAAATTTTTTAGTTAATTTCGATAATGTAATTTTATAATCCATCCATACGGCATACATTAATATGTTGATACCTATATTGCCTGCACAAAATATGTACATATATGAGTAAATATGCAATGGAAGTGCAAATTTTGCAGTTTCATTTGGTATACAAAACGTAATACAATTAAGCCATAGAAAACATTTAACATTTCATACATATTTTTCTTTCCATATTATGTTACTCGTAGTAACTAGTATGGAACTGCAACTTTTTCAGTTCCTTTCAATAATGTAATTTTATAAACCACGCATACATTAATATGTTGATATAACTATTGCCTGTATAAAATATGTCTATGAGTACATATGGAATAAAAGTATGGAATGAAATTGCAAATTTTGCAGTTGCACTTAGTATACGTATTACGTAATACGAAAGAAATTAAATGACAAAATTAACTGCGAAATGTTATTTTTTTTGTCTTCTTTTTAATTTTTTGGTTTTATATTTCTACAGTATGTCTGTTTTAAAGAGACTGTAAAAGAATGTAGAATGTAGATGAAAGCAAAGAATGAAGAATGTAGATGAAAGAAATAAACTACCAAATTATTATTATTTCTTTTGTTTTTAATTTTTTGTTTTTATATTTCTATTTTCTACATCCTTTTACAGTCTCTGGTTTAGAAAGGCTACATAAAAATTTATTTGGTATGTGTTTTTTTGTTTGAAATTTTTAACATGAAATATTATGATATTTTATTATACGAATGAAGTCGATTGACAAAACAATTACTGCTATTCTTGTATTTTGTGTTAGTGATTCGCGACAGTAATTTAAAAACACAATAAAAATATATTACCGTTGCTTTTTTTATGAATATGAAATGAACTACGTACCTAGAAGTTTTGAAAATATTATAATAAAAAAGTTAGAAGTAGAAGTAAAAACTTAAAAATCAATCTTTTTTCAATCATCAATAGCGGCTAGCAGCCTTATGTATGATTTCAATAGGAATTAACGAAAAAGTAAATGAAAAATTTTGCCACGAGAAATCCAGAAGAATGGATTTTATATTCAAATAAATATTCTACGATTTCCTAATATTTGTTCAAAAGCTTGGGTAAAGTTGGAAGTAATTATTATTTGGGTTTTGAAGCGGTATACTATTGTTTCTAAAATAGGGATATGGTTATTTTTTCTTCTTGCGTAGAATGAATTATCGGTTGGAGAAAATTATTGTCATTGTTTTGATGATGGTTATGTTTCATGTTTCATGATGAGGTTAGTTTCATAGAGTTTTCATGAATTGCGAATTTATGATTGCTCTTCCTTCATTAGAATTGGGTGTCTCGGTCAATATATTTATCTCATGTTAGTCCGTATTGATCCTGCTGAGAAAATCAGCGATTTTCTTTTCTTTCCCTTTTAAAAATTCGTTTTTTATGTTATATCAATGTTTCCGTATCCATTTCCTATCCTTTCCTATCCCTATTCCCTAGCCAATATACTGCGTTCACAGGTAAGGGTTTTATCCCATTATATTTGCTAAAGGGGGAAGTGGCTTTAGTCAGTAAGAATCTGACACTACCAAGGGGGAAATTCTTGGTGTCTTTGGAAGATTCCCACCTCGCTTAGCAAAAAAAAAAAAATTTTTTTTCTCCTAAAGACAAAATCCATTTTTGTAACATCGGATTTAATTCTTTACCTCAATATTTGGTATGTAACCATTTCAAAGCTTGGTGGTCCGTTCTTAGTTAAAATTCCTCACAGAAAATATTTTATGGCGCATATGACAGCCCATTTTTCCTCCCGAAAGGGATTCCACCTGGACGTGGTGGAAGGGTTGAGTAGAATCAATAATCCTGTAGGCAATGCGGGGGATACTATGTTATTCCTGGGAATTTCGTAGTATCAGTAGGTTCAACCATACCGATAAGGCTGCCGGTAAAATCCAGAACCTAGCGAATCGCTCAACAAAGGTGTCCAGGTACCGTGCAGAGATCTGAATGACTAGTAATTGGTTAAAGATAACTGGTCGCGAACGATCTCAGGCAAGCTCGGTTATATTAAGTGCTTTACTCGTCACTTACGGCCACACTCGTGTGACCAAAAATTAAACTAAACAAAAACAAAACAAAAATGGAGAAGGAAGATGTGATGGGGAGCTCATCAGAAGATGAATTTTTAGCATCTAGCCAAATAACGCAAGAAATTGGCATTGCGTGTACCAAACATAGTACACTAATGTCAGTTCAATTTAAAGCTCTTGTCATCAAGAAAGATAAGGACGACAAGAAGAAAAATCAGAAAAGACGCGGGTCCGCTGGGATACTCATGAAAGAAAAATACAAAAGGGATCTTCAAATTCTCAACAAGATAACTGAGAATGAAAAAAACGGGTGCGGTCCGATATCTCGGTTTTTTCAATCTCGTAAATAAAAATTTCGTTTTTTTTAATCTCGAAAATCAAAATCTTGTAAATCAAAATCTTGTTTTTTCAAAATCTTTTTGTTGCAAAAATCTAGCAAAAACTCGTTTTTAAACCTTACACATTAAGTATAGCGTATATTAACTTTGGTATGGTGTTTGTAACCACCAAAAGAAAGCGAGTTAGATATGGACATGTATATATATTCTGAATTAGGATCACCTCCTGAGTCGATTTAGCGATGTCCGTCCGTCCGTCCGTCCGTTTAAACGATAACTCAAAAACTAATGAAGCTATCTTCATGAAATTTATATAGTTGGTTACTAATTACGAAAGGAAGGCTAAGTTCGAATCTGGAGAAAATCCGTCCATGGGTTCGGATTCTGGAAGCTTCCGAATGATTCCGGAGCAAACGAGATTATCTCCAAAACCAACAAATTTTGATTTTTGTACAATGATGTTTCTTCCCGTTCGATTTACGTCTCTGAAATTTAAGAGGATTTAGTCCATGGGTTTGGGTTTTGGAAGCTTCCGAACGAGCACCATAGCAAATGAGATTATCTCCAAAACCAACAAAGATATAACATTTAAATTTTGTACAATGATGTTCCTTCCCGTTCGATTTATGTCTCTGAAATGTAAGAGGATTTCGTCCAGGGGTTTGGATTTTGGAAGCTTCCGAACGAGCACCAGAGCAAATGAGATTATCTCCAAAGCCAACTAAGATATTATAACCTTTAAATTTGGCAGAGTGGTGCTCTTTCATGTTTTATTTAAGTCTCTGAAATGTGAGAGGATTAAGTTCATGGGTTCTTATCTTGGAAGCTTCTGAACGAGCCCCAAAGCAAACGAGTATATCTCCACAACCAACAAAGATAGAACCTTTATTTTTAGTACAAGACTGTGCTGTTATGTTTCCTTTTCTATAAAATTGGAAACTGACATTTGAAAGAATTTGAACCATGGGTTCGTATTTTGGAAACTTCCGGACGAGCACAAGAGCAACGAGCATATCTCCAAAACCAACAAAAGTAGAACTTTTACATTTAGTACAATGGTGTTCTGGCATGTTTTCTTTATGTTTCTGAGATGGATTCGATGAATTGGAGTGGCAATTCGGGTACCTGACACACACCTCCCAAGGACTAACGATCTTCGAAATTAATAAAGATAGAAACTTAAAATGTTTTACAATGACTTCAAGCATATCCCAAGAGGATGCTTCTTTTACGTTCCTGAAATTCGAGTTGAATAAAACAGAAAAGGGAAGAAGTTGAAGCAGCAGCCAAAAAAACTTATGGATTTTTAATTTAATTCGAATTATTCAGGTGTAGGGTATTCATAAGTCGGTTGCATCGACTTACTGTTACATTTACTTGTTTTAAGTATCAAAATAAATCTTTATTTGCAAAAATTATAAAAAATAGCCAAATTTCGTAAAAAAATTGTATAAAATTATCACATTTCATGTCAGTAAAAAAAAAAAAAAACAAAACAAAAAACAATGTTTAGGAGCTTCGGTAGCCTAGTGCGTAGGCGTGTGGACCAAATATAATGTAAATATATATAGTATATAATATAAACAAAATAAATAATATTAGTATATAATTTAATAACAGTATAAAAACCTATAATGGCCTTAGTAGCCGATGGTTCAATAATATTGCATTACACTTATGTATGTAATATTAATACAAATAAATAAATAAATAAAAAAATGTTAATTGCAACAGCAAATATTTAATTTGAAATGTAAAAGAAAAATGTAAGTTACATTTAAAATTAAACTAAAAATTATTTTTTTAAACGGAATAAAAAAATATAAATAAAATGTTTACCTATATGACTATATTTTGAGCAATTCTTTTCAAAAAAACTAGCTTATTTAAATTATTTTTCTTTTTTAAAATGTTTTGTATTTTTTCATTTTTTCTTATTGTTGCAAGTTTTTTTAGATTTCTTATTTCTCCACTTTCCATTCTGTCTAGCCTAGTTAATGCAACAATTAGCTCCTTTCTTATTTCATAAATTAATCTATAAGTTCCGATGTGCGATTTTCCAATTACCACCTTTTTAAATGTAGTTAGTGTTAATATGTTTAAAATTAGTTCAATTATTTTTATAACCTGAAGTCGACGATGCCAATACTCGGCGTTATTTTGGGTCCTTGGGAAGTGTCATTCTTCAGACCCAGTAACCGACCAGAATGATGAATCGTATTTAGGTTCAATTATTTTTTGAATCGGGTTTTCATTTAAATTACCTACGTAATTCTTTTCAAACCAATCCAAAATCGATTTTAAGTCTCTTTGACCTTTAAGATGTTTATTCAATGCTGAATAATAACCTAAGGTTTCGTTCGCTGGTACAACATTCTTATTTGTAAACTGAATGGTCCACTTTTTCCATATTTAACAGCTAATTTTTCTTTTTGAACTTTTCACCATATGATTTGTCCAAAATGAAAAAGGCAGAGGCAAAAGGTGTTGCTGCCGTGACACTTGCTCTTTCAAAGTCACTTATAATTCTTTGGGGTTTAAGTTCAATATTGAATTCGTGGCTAATGTTGATCAGTTCCTCAAAAAATGCTTCATAAGCCTTTTTCGATTTTTTGCTCATCAAGCAAAAAACACTAGTGGCACAATTTCTGTCCCAGACGGTAGAATTGACGGTAGAAATAGCAAAGAGTTGCTGCATGATACGCGGTGCAACATCAAAGGTACCATCCATTATCCAGCAATCTGCCTGAGATAAACGCATAATGCTTGTTTTTGTTCATAATTTAAAAAAAAAAACTTGCAATCAATTAGAAACCATTCATAATATGTACATAGGTAAATATATGTATATATTATTTTTACCTAATATTATATTTTTTCCACAACTAAAATCTTTTGTTGAGAGGGCAAATAATTCTCCTTCCAAATATCGTAAATTTTCTAGTCTGCTAAATTCTTTGGCTCGGTTGCGGATAATTTGCGCATTCTTTTAATCTTCTGCTTTTAGGCTGATTCCGTTGGCAAGTAAACTAGATGATTTTTCTTACATGTTAAAGTGTTATTTTGAATTATTTGGGATGCAGCCATATCTAATTCCCGTGATGTTTGTTTAGTTGCATTATTATTTTTTGCTATAACAATATCAGTCGGAGATGGTGCATGATTATGTTCACTTCCCACTTTAGAAATAATATGACATCCATCATCTCCCATTATTGTTGTTAAGCAACTTTTACAAAATGTATTCTTTTTTTGCGAACAAACCCATCTATACTTTTCTTTATATTTAATTTCTAAGTAAAAAGCAAACCCATTTACAAATAATTTAATGTGATTTTTATTAGAATTCACTAGTAAAATTTCATAATTCATTGAATTGATAGTTTTATTAAACTTTTCAATTAAAGATAAAAGAAAAACATTTAAAAATTGTATATTTATGTACTTATATTAATTTTATGTAACTATGTGTAATTATTACAAACCCATACAATATACCTCAGAGACAAATAAATAATTTTTTTCGAATTAACAAAACTTTTTAATAAGTTATCTTTATCACTTTAGCAATTACAATATATTATATTAGTTATTTTTTAGCACTTAAATTACAATATTTTATTTTGATATGATTACACACTTCCAATAACAATAACAATAAATGCACGTGTTCTTATTGTAATGACAGTTCATTGGGATGTTTGTTTACTTTAGGTCTGTTCACGTAGCGTAATAATATTCAAGATCATAAATATATTGCAAATATGTAAACAATAATTTAATATTATTTTTATTAAAATTTTTATTTATTAATTTCTTTTAATTAGTATACATTTGAACATACATCAAATACATCATATATGAATCAAGGAATTCCGAAAAAAGCAATTTATAAACGAAAGTAAGTTAAATTTTTTAAAGCTTGTTACAATTTAAAAAATTAAACGAAACAAAAAAGGGATTTTGGATAACGAGATTTTGAAAAAACGAGATTTTGATTTACAAGATTTAAAAAAACGAGATTTTGATTTTCGAGATTTTAAAAAAACCAGATTTTGATTTACAAGATTTTAAAAACCGAGATATCGTACCCGACCCTGAAAAAACACGTACTGCTCATGAGGAAGACGCTGCGGATAAAGTTAAGTACCAACATGACGTAGATGAATGTCTAAAGGTACAAGTAGGTAAGGACGGCAATAAAGGGGTTCGTAGTACAGTAATTCCTAAGAAGGGCTTGATCTGCTTTTGGGTAGTTGGCAGTTTCAACTCTACGATATTTTATTGAACTCTACATTATTTTTTCTTAGATTGGGTTTATTTACGTCTTTTGTCAATACATGCCCCAAATATTCCGTCTCTTTACAGAAAAAATTAAACTTTGTCTATTTGATTGCCGTAGTTTGTTCAAAATTTTATTTGTATGTCCTTGAATAAATGTGCTGAAAATCAGTATATCATCTAGATACTAGGCATATTTTGTTGACGTATTTTCTGAGTACAGATTTCATCATTCTTTTAAAAATCGATGGCGTATTTTTCAGGCCAAAAGGCATACGAATATATTGGTAATGCCCGAAGGGTGTCGAAAAGGCGGTTTTCTTTTGGTTTTTTTCATTCATTATAATTTGGGGAAAGCCTTTCGCTAAGTCTAATGTTGTAAAGTATTGTGAACGTCCAAGTTTGTCTAAAATGTTGTCTATGTTTGGTATAGGAAACTTGTCGTAAATTGTTATTTCGTTGAGTTGCCTGTAGTTTATTACTATTACCAATTTTTTTCTATTAGAGTTGTCCATTTTTTCTGGTACAATCCAAAGCGGAAAATTATAAGGTGAGTTAGATTCTCTAATTATGCCTTGTTTTAGCATATCTTGAATTTGTCTCTCTATCTTTTTCTCATAAACTTGTGGGTGTATTTTACTGTAAATCGTATTTTCATGCTTTAGAGAGATCTCGTGCTTTATTTCGTGTGTAAAGGTCAAATTGTCAACTTCACCGAAAAATAAGTCTTGATTTTTATTTAACAAGTTTTTTAAATAGGGTTTTTCTTTAGATTTAATATGGTCTTGATTTATTCTATTAAAAATTTCGTCTTTTCTAATTCGATTCTAAGTGATTTGCTTGAGCAATTTCACTAGGATAATTTATATTTTCGAAAGGAGTTATATATTTGGAAAAAAATTCCAGAAACTGATTTTCAACGTCGGTCTTTAATTCCAAAGGAATTAAGAAATTAATGCCTATTATTGCATCATATTTTCCACTCTTAAAAGGGAATACTTTCCATTGTAAAGTTCCTGATTTAATCAATTCTTTGGGAATGTAATATGTTTGGGAATGTTTAATCAATTCTTTGGGAATGGTGTAATAACTTTGTGTGTTACACTCTTTGGTTCACCAAGAGAATTATATGTACCCACTGAGTTTATGTGAATTTAGAATTTTATATGGTAGTATATTGGGTTTTATGAGACTAATTTCCAACCCTGTATCTATTAAACAATTAATTGTTATTTTTTCAAATGTTAGTTTTATAAATTGGTAATCTATTCTCCGAGGCTAATTTGTAAAACTACCTCTTGATTCGCGTCATTTTCTTCATTGATATTGTCTATTTCCATTGGTTGTTCTGTTCGATTATTACAATTTCTAAATTAGCCTGATCTATTATTTACTGAGAAATTATGCCTTTTAAATTGTCCCGAAGTTTTATTATTCTGATAATTGCTGTTATAAAAATTAGGTTTTGCCGTATTCGGATTATTAAATGAATTAGGCAAATTATAGGTAGAACGGTAATTATAAAAAAAAGGAGTTTTTTCTTTGAAAATTAGGGTTTTCCTTTTTATTTTTTTCAACAACAAATTGGTTTATTTTTTCTAATTTATTATTTTTATTTAATTTATATTCAGTTTTAATCATTTCATCACTTAAATATATTTCTGTTTGACAAAAAATATTATCTAATTCGAATAAAGTTTTAGTTTGATTTATTTGAATTTGCATAATTGGAGTTAATTTTAGTTTTAAAATTTGAACTAATTCTTTACATATCGATTCATAAGTAAAACTTCTTCGTTATCAAAGTCACAAATGTCACTAGTTTCTGATTTTATATTACTTAATTTATTAAATAAATCTTTAAGATTCGATACCTTGAACTCCTTTGCTTGGAAGAGGAGCTAGTGAATTGTTCGTTTGGGTCTGAATCTCAGTGTAAGAGTGTTGACTACTGTATCCCAGTTTCTGCTACCTTCAGGTATTTCAAGGATGATGTTCCTTTCAAATATTCTTTTTCAAATATTTTATTGTTGATTACTTTTTCCAAACTATATTGTCTTAATTGAGCGTTGTTTTAACCACTAAGAGCTTCAACATCTTCAACGACCGGCTTTTCGACACCCTACTTAAGAGCAATTTCAATTTGAAGGAGTTTTTGTTAGAAAAAGGTGTAATTTCGTTAAAATTTCTGATGATTTGATCTTGTGTTAACTCAAAAACTGTTATGCTAGCTTGATTGAGCCTGTTGGTTTGCTCATTTAATTGTTATGTTAATAAAGCAACTTGATTGGTTAACTGTTCAATAGTTGCCATTTTAAAATTTAAGTTTCGATTTTGATCGAATAGTTTATTGCGTTTATTATAAATTCTGGATCGGCGTTTCTACACAAAATCAATTTTAAAACTTTACTATGTTCCTTTAATTGATCGTTTTTATTATAATTTTTTTTATATATTATAGTACGATTCGTTTTCACTAGATGCCTTTCTTTAGAAATACATCCTACCGACCTTCTAAAAACGATTTAATTCCTTTCTTATTTTAAAAAAAAAGTAATTGTTTAATTTTAAAATAAACCCTTATTTAACTTCTAATATAAAATAATTATCGAACTAATCTGTACTGTTAACTTCAATTAACTGATTTTTACATTTTCATTTATTAATTAATTGAATTGGCAAATTTGCTGACAAAAGTAAAAACTGTTATTTTGTATAAAATATCAGTTTTGCTAAATAAGAAATATTTTATGTGGATCGTTTAACCTTTGATCGTTCATCGACTATTTCATATTTTTGTAAATTAATCTAAAGGTGTCGAATTGCATTTTATATTGTTGGTATTTTTATATTTTGAAGTTACAAGAAAAGTTACCGTAACTCGCGGGAGAGCATGCTGGACAGATGCATCAATTTCGAATACTCAATAAAAAGCAATTTGACACTTGTCACACCAGTTAATACTAAGCATGCATATGTTTGCTTACTCTTTTCAAAAACAAAATTTGTTACAAAAAAAATTAGTGCAGTGTTTAGAAAAGAATTGTTATTAGTGAAAGTACTGATTATTAAAAATCTTATTATAAGAAGCGAGATTGATAGATAAATAAATTTCGAAAGCTCATATAGTTGAAATTTCACATTTACTCCATTAGTAAATAATAAGTAAGTGTGACTTTGTTGTTCCTAATACAATTTACATTAAATTTATAACAAAAGTTAAGTGAAAAAATTAATAATTCTATAGTGTATAATATAATTAAATTACAAATAGTAAAAGTTAGACCTAATTAAATTTTAAATAATAAAATATTGTACTAAGTTTTTTATATTAATTGTGGCAAAATGTAAATTAAAATTAATAATGTATGTAGTTATAAATAAAAATGTTTATAAATTAAAAATTGTGAGGTTAGATAGTATTAATTTTGATCTTATTAATTGAAATATAAGAAATTTTTTTATTTTTATTTTAATTAAATGTTAAAAAAATAGTTTGACAAATATTTTTGAAAATTTTGCAAGATATAGTATAAACAATTTAAAAACTACAAAATGTAAATTAAATATAATAATATATGCAATTTTAAATAAAAAAATCATAAAAGATGTATTGTTTACCATACAATATTGCAGTTGACATGTAGATATTTTAGGAGCTCTATCTGTTGGGGATTTAGATAAATTTAATACCATTGAAGGATGTGATTTTGTATACCTTACTGGTCAAGGTTTTCCTAAGGTTAATGGCACTGTCATTAATCCTGCGATTTTTGTGTAAGTTTAATTACTTTGGCTTCCTTATAAAGTTTACTTTGAAACGAGGACAAATGTTGACTAAAAAACAGATCTTCAGAGAACTATTCATTGAAATCTGTAGTGAATTGTTGTTTGAAGATCTTTTTTTAGTCAACATTTCGTTTTTAGAACTTTCAGAATTAAACTTGACGCAGTATAACTGATGTTGTGTTATCTCACCGGTTAGTTTTTATATCAATTGGTTCAACTTTTGACATATCTGTATAGGTAATGTTAGCATTAATTTTTTTTCCTATCACTAACACTGTTTCTGTTGAGTTTGGAGGATTCGAAGGTAGGCTTATTATAATGTTCTTTTTTCGTTTTAGTTGGTTGGTTTTCTTTATTCTTTAATCTAGTAAGTATTCTATATTATTAATTTTTTCTCCAACAAAGAAGTTGTTTCTTTGAATTTTTCCTAACAATTTTTTAGACCTATATTTTTTCTTCGCAAGTTGGTATTTTGTATTATTACATCATCTAGTTTTAGCTCCAGATTTGTTTGTTGTACAATTTCTAGCATTAAATTTGGTTAGGTCTTAATCTAGAATCTCATTAGAAACATTTTCATGTAGAACATCGTCAGCAGCATCGTCGGAGCCATTATTATCTGGATCGTTTCAAGGTACATCATTGACGTCTTCTTGAATTACTAGTGATTCGTTCAAAGACGATGAAGATGTATTACAATTTCATGTAGCATTTCCAGCTTTAACCGCCCCTAATAGGTCGTCTGATACATGAGCACATCTAACATGAAAGGTCCTGGAACATTTAATATATTGTATCCCTATCCCTCTACCCGTGATATTCTTATTACAGATTTTGCACTGCTTAGCCATTGAGATTGTATTAAGAAATATATGATAATATTGGAAATTATTTAAGTGGAATTTTATGTTAATTAAAGTTGTTTTCTATGTCGTGTTATTTATATTTTTATATTAATTTATTATTTATTGCGACTACAAATTTTTTAGTATATCGACATACATACATATATATATGTATGTAGAAAACAAAATTTATAGCGCCAATAATTATCTTTAGTACATCATTTTTAGGGTTTTTTTTTTGTTGACTAATATTTGTTTTTACTTTACTCCACTACATTATGATATCTTTTTACATATAGTTTATTATTAATTAAAAATTTGGTATTTTTAAATTGGTAATTAAAATTTGGTAAAATTTGGTAATTATCAATTTATTAAAAAACACTTATGTATTTATTCTTAGACAATTTGACACGTTTTTTGTTTGTTTTTTTTTGGCAAAATATATGAGTTTTTGTTTGCCTCTATAGAATATATGTATGCTATTGCTATACATACATATATGTAGTTTTAAATTTGAATATAAAATTATGAATGATATACAATTTGTATACTATTTATAGAGCTACGCAGTGTTAGGTATCTAATAGCTGCGTATTTTTTGTTTAATTTTGTTGTTCATGTTTCTATACAAATAATATAATGCTATTGCTATATATATAGTTTAAATGTTTGAATAATAAACATTACATATAAATACATATGTACATATTATGTATCTATCTACGTATTTTTGATTTTATTATGTTTTTTTTTATTTTTTTTGTGTGAAGAATGAAAACAAAACAAACATAAAAATCATACCTATAATAAGTCATATATATATAATTACCCGGCGTTGCCCGGAGTGTTTATTGGTTTTATGAAATAAAAATTATTAACTTTTGTTTCTGCATTAATATAATTTAATGAATATAGTTAACTTATTACGATGCATTTACAGATGCTGGTAGTTAATATTCTATTTTTTATTACATTTAGTTAAATTGAATAAACAGAGCGAAGAATTAGAGACAATTCGTCTACAAAAATTCTTTAAAGGACTCAATAATCTATTGAGTATACAATTACGGCGACGTGAGTTTTCGCAATTTATTCGTTAATACCGAAACATAAAATCGCATTTCAATTATAAAAGACCATAATCTAATACTTCTTTTTTCGTAAGTAGTGTCACTTCATCTTTTTGTGAATTATCCTTTTAAGCACAATTTGAAAAATTTGCTATTAGGTTCCCTCTATCCCTCCGTCTGTTTACAACACTTATATACTGTTTATGCATAGGTCTCTTAAAAGAGTAATATTATAGAACAACTTTTTTATGTACCCTCACCGTTGGAGATCCTGGAGCCCCGACAGCTCTTCAAATTTTAAAAAACTTCTTTTTAAATGCATACATCTTAGGTTCTCTTTAACATCTTTCAATATAAAAAATACATGATTGTTTTTAGCACATTTCCAAAAAAATTTTTTAAAAATGTGCTTATTAGTTTCACTCTATCCGTCCGTCCGTCCATCCGTCTGTTTACAAAACTTCTACACCGTTAAAGATAGAGAAAAAAATGTTTAACCATGGGTAGGTCTCATGAAAAAATTAATTTTGTGGAACAACTTTTTCATGTAGCCCCATCCATTACGGAACTACAGCCCCTCAAACTTTGAAAAATCCCTATTTTTAAATGCATATATCTCATGTTTTGCTCAAAATTTTTTCAATCTGAAAACGTCATTCGACAGGTATTTTTATTAACTTTGTTAATTAATATCAAAATTACACATTTTTTTTAAATTTAGTATTTAAATTTACCGTTATGTGAAAACCAAATTTTGCATGATTTTTCTACTTTCATAACTCCGGCACGCTTTTAGATAGAAGCTTGAAATTTTGAGGCAAGAAAGAATTTTTAGAATTAGTATGAGTTTGCTCAGAAATTTTTTTTGGGCCACCCCCTGTTTATGAGCTATTAGGACTCAAAAATTGAAAATTTGCTATTTTTAAACATCTATAACTTAAGTACCTGCACAAATTTTACTTCGGAAAGATATACAAATTAAAGCTACAGTAATATATTTTAACGTGTGTTAAAGGTTTATTTTAGTTATGTAGGGTTCCAGAGTTACAGCTCTTCAAAATTGCAAAAAAGCCCCATTTTCAGATGTACACATCTCAGGCTCTGCGTAATAGTTTTGCAGTCTAAAACTGGCAGAAAAACGAAAATTTTATTATCTACATAAAACAATATCAAAATTATGCAATATTTTGTAATTTACTATTTAAATTTACCGTTATGTGAAAACCTTATTTTGCATGAAATTTCTTTTTTCATAACTCCGACACGCCTTTAGATAGGAACCTGAAACTTTGAGACAAGAAAGAACTTTTAGAGTTAGTATAGGTTTCTTTAGGAAATATTTTTGCACCGCCCATTGTTTAAGAAGTATTAGGGCTGAAATATTGAAAATTTGTTATTTTTAGGCACCTGTAACTTAAGCACCTGTACAAATTTTTCCTCGGCAAGACATAAAAATTAAAGCTCCAGTAATATATTTTTACGTGTGCTAACGGTTTTTCTTACTTATATAGGGCTCCAGATTTACAGCCCCTCAAAATTCCAAAAAAGTCCTATTTTCACATATTTTCTTATTACAAAAAATTTTTTAAATTTTACTTTTTAAATTTTCAAATTTTTGTGCCAGTCACAATTCTAAACAGTTTGTATTGTGTTTTGGAAATGTGCGCTTTCAAAAACCGTTGGTTTACATTCTACCTTGTTTACCTTTATAAATCAACCAGAATTTTTTTACGTTTAATTTTTCTAATTATGTTTTCAAATAAAAATATGTGTAAAAATTGTATATGGATAAGAATGTAAGGTTTTTGTTCTTTAAATATGTATATGTTCTTTAATGTATGTACTCATTTTTGATTAAATACTGTACAGAAATGTGAATATGTTTTCTTATTTAATTGATTATGTTTATAGTATTTTTAAATGTACGCATATTATACATACTATATGTACATATTTCAATGATATTTTATCGGAAATATGTTAAACCACATGTAAGTAATGCATTTTTGAATGATAACATGACGATTATCGTATGTAGGAGATTGTTTCTGTTTTTTAACAACGGCCGAAAATGTTACGTTGTTAAGACTTAAACACAGTATTCTTAAGATACTTAATAAGGTTATTTTAATTACTGTTATATATTAGAAATTTGCATTGAAAACTTTTAAATTCTGTATGGAAGTACACTTTTTAAAAATAAATTAAGCTAAAAAATGTGTAGGTACATTGTATATAACAATTTGCTATTTATCACGGAATGAGTTTTCGTAATTATTCAAATAAAACTTCGTCGCTTTAATATTGAGGTAATATAATATGAAAAATGATTTGTATTTTCACTTTAAAAATTTAATTGAATTATTAAGCAGGAAAAACAAGAACATATGTATGTAATTTTGAAATATTTTAAAAATAAAATTTACAATATTATGTCTGCAAAATTTTTTTCTTTAAGTTTACATCAAAATTAATATTATGATTTATAATTATGTATGCATCGCAAATTCAATAATATTACATTTTTTTCATTTAAATCAAATATTTTTTTTCCTTAAAAGTTTGTTGAAAATTAGAAATTTGATTGCTGAAAATAGAAATGTTTGAAAATAATAGTTCAATAAGTGGTCTATTTACGTATTAATTGAAATACAGTGGCAAAGTTCAAAGCATTCTAGAAAATTGTTCGCCAGTCCTTAAATTTTATTTTTAATAGAATTTCAAACTTATTTGTTTCATTTGCTATGTTTGTCCTATACACAGTGAGTGGATGTGAAACTAAGAAAATTGATAATTGTGCCTACTTTTGCAAATAAACTTTTTTGTTGCAGAAAAATGCATTAGTTTTGAGTGAATGCATTATTATTATAGAAATAATAAAAAGATGGAAGTTTGATATTTTTATGTGAAATGTGCTTAAATAGTGAAATGAGGAATTCATATTGTATATATGTATGTATAAGAGAAAAACAGGCAAAAACTATTCTTTTATTTAAATTTATCTCAATATAGCAAATATATATGTATGTATGTGCCATAAAGTTCAATATGTGGTCTATTTACCTATTAATTGAAGTACAGTGGCAAAGTTCAAAGCATACTAGAAAATTGTTCGACAGTCCTTAAATTTTATTTTTAATAATTTCGATTTTATTTTTAATAATTTTATTAATAATAATCTCAGTTTTTATGGATATCAAATTTTGTTTAGCCCAGCTTGGCTATAAAATATCCATATAATTTTAAAAATATTTTTTGAGAATGTGTTGGTGTTTCTAAATAACAAGTTGGGTAGATTTCGATTAGCCCAACCAAGAACAAGTAATTTTCTAATAGAAAATTATAGTTCGGAAAGATTTCAAATTAAAAAATTATATCTCAAAAACTACAAGTCCTATTAAAATGATTAAAACTTTGTTAGATTACTAATAAAATTCGCTAAGTAATAATGTACATAACTTGTTATTTAACGGAATTTGTCGGTGAAGAACATGGGTCCATGGGTTTGGATTTTGGAAGCTTCCGAACGAGCCCCAGAGTAAACGAGATTATCTCCAAAATCAACAAAGATAGAACCTTCAAATTTTGTACAATGATGTTCCTTCCCGTAGGAAAATCAAACACATTTTTTTTTTTAAAACTGACTTTAAACCCGTCACTTGAATAATTTTTCAAGAATACATTTTTTTTGCTATTATATATGAAAAATATGGAAAATTACTGATCTTTTATACGCTAACAGTGTACAGCCTCAATTGCTTTCATAATAGACTTTTTTAAAAAGAAACAAAGTCTACCTTTTTTAATAAAAAACAAGTAAATTTAACAGTAAGTCGATGCAACCGACTTATTAATACCCTACACCTGAATAATTCGAATTAAATTAAAAATCCATAAGTTTTTTTGGCTGCTGCTTCAACTTCTTCCCTTTTCTGTTTTATTCAACTCGAATTTCAGGAACGTAAAAGAAACATCCTCTTGGGATATACTTGAAATCTTTGTAAAACATTTTAAGTTTCTATCTTTATTAATTTCGAAGATCGTTAGTCCTTGGGAGGTGTGTGTCAGGTACCCGAATTGCCACTCCAATTCATCGAATCCATCTCAGAAACATAAAGAAAACATGCCAGAACACCATTGTACCAAATGTAAAGGTTCTACTTTTGTTGGTTTTGGAGATATGCTCGTTGCTCTTGTGCTCGTCCGGAAGTTTCCAAAATACGAACCCATGGTTCAAATTCTTTCAAATGTCAGTTTCCAATTTTATAGAAAAGGAAACATAACAACACACTCTTGTACTAAAAATAAAGGTTCTATCTTTGTTGGTTGTGGAGATATACTCGTTTGCTCTGGGGCTCGTTCGAAAGCTTCCAATATACAAATCCATGGTTCAAATTCTTTCAAATGGCAGTTTCCAATTTCATAGAAAAGGAAACATAACAGCACACTCTTGTACTAAAAATAAAGGTTCTATCTTTGTTGGTTTTGGAGATAATCTCGTTTGCACTGGGGCTCGTTCGGAAGCTTCCAAAATCCAAACCCATGGACCACATCCTCTTAAATTCTACAGACATAAATCAAACTGAAAGGAACATCATTATAAAAAATTTAAAGGTTCTGTCTTTGTTGGTTTTGGAGATAATCTCGTCTGCTCTGGGGTTCGTTAGGAAGCTTTCAAAATCCGAACCCATGAACCAAATCCTCTCACATTTCAGAGACTTAAATAAAACATGAAATAACACCACTCTGCCAAATTTAAAGGTTATAATATCTTAGTTGGTTTTGGAGATAATCTCATTTGCTCTGGTGCTTGTTCGGAAGCTTCCAAAATCCAAACCCATGGACCAGATCCTCTTAAATTTTAGAAACATAAATCGAACGGGAAGGAACATCATTGTAAAAAATTTATGGTTCTATCTTTGTTGTTTTTGGAGATAATCTCGTTTACTCTGGGATTCGTTCGGAAGCTTCCAAAATCCGAACCCATGGACCAAATCCTCTCAAATTTCAGAGACCTAAATCAAACATGAAAGAACACCATTCTGCCAAATTTAAAGGTTATATCTTTGTTGTTTTTGGAGATAATCTCATATGCTCTGGGGTTCGTTTGGAAGCTTATGGACTATATCCTCTTAATCCAAACCTATGGACTATATCCTCTTAAATTTCAGAGACATAAATCAAACGGGAAGGAACATCATTGTAAAAAATTTAAAGGTTCTATCTTTATGGTTTTGGAGATAATCTCGTTTGCTCTGGGGCTCGTTCGAAAGCTTCCAATATACAAATCCATGGTTCAAATACTTTCAAATGGCAGTTTCCAATTTCATAGAAAAGGAAACATAGCAGCACACTCTTGTACTAAAAATAAAGGTTCTATCTTTGTTGGTTTTGGAGATAATCTCGTTTGCACTGGGGCTCGTTCGGAAACTTCCAAAATCCAAACCCATGGACCACATCCTCTTAAATTTTACAGACATAAATCAAACTGAAAGGAACATCATTATAAAAAATTTAAAGGTTCTATCTTTGTTGGTTTTGGAGATAATCTCGTCTGCTCTGGGGTTCGTTAGGAAGCTTAAAAAATCCGAACCCATGAACCAAATCCTCTCATTTTTCAGAGACTTAAATAAAACATGAAAGAACACCACTCTGCCAAATTTAAAGGTTATATCTTTGATGGTTTTGGAGATAATCTTATTTGCTCTGGTACTCGTTCGGAAGCTTCCAAATCCAAACCCATGGACCAAATCCTCTTAAATTTCAGAGACATAAATCGAACGGGGAGGAACATCATTGTACAAAATTTAAAGGTTATATCTTTGTTGGTTTTGGAGATAATCTCATTTGCTCTGGTTCTCGTTCGGAAGCTTCCAAAACCCAAACCCATGGACTAAATTTTCTTAAATTCCAGAGACATAAATCGAACTGGAAGAAACATCATTGTACAAAATTTAAAGGTTCTATCTTTGTTGGTTTTGGAGATAATCTCGTTTGCTCCGGAATCATTCGGAAGCTTCTAGAATCCGAACCCATGGACGGATTTTGTCCAGATTCGAACTTGGCCTTCCTTTTGTAATTAGTAACCAACTATATAAATTTCATGAAGATAGCTTTATTAGTTTTTGAGTTATCGTTTAAACGGACGGACGGACGGACGGACGGATATCGCTAAATCGACTCAGGAGGTGATCCTGATTCAGAATATATATACATGTCCATATCTAACTCGCTTCCTTTTGGTGGTTACAAACACCATAGCAAAGTTAATATACCCTATACTTAATGTGTAGGGTATAACAAGTAAAAGTAACAGTAAGTCGATGCAACCGTCTTTTTTATACCCTACACCTAAAAAATTCAAATTAAATTAAAAATCCATAAGTTATTTCAGTTAGGTATTTAATATAACCTAAAAAATGAATGCTTTTACAACCTTTGTACAAAATTTCAGGTTTCTATCTTTATTAAATTCGAAAATATGCTTGTTTTATTTTGGGAAGTGTGTGAAGGCACGCGGACCACCACCCCAATTCATCTCAAATTTTAGAGATATCATCAGAACAGGGTAGAAAACTTTTATATCAAATTTCAAATTTTCATATTTATTAATTTCGAAGATATGCTTGTTTGGTGTGGGGAGTTGTGTGGCACATATCCGAACAACCATTCCAATTTATCTGAAATTTTAGGCAAATCAAGGATTCAGAAAACAACACCCTCGTATCAAATTTTCAGTCTCTCTCTTTATTAATTTCGTAGATATGCTTGTTCGGTTTTTGGGAGTTGTATGGGAAGTACCCGAACAACCTCTTCCATTCATCTCAAGTTTTAGGCAAATCAGGGATTCAGGAAACAGCACCCTCGTATGAAGTTTGAAGTTTCTATCTTTATTAATTTTGAAGATATGCTTGTTCGGTTTGGGACTTGTGTGGGAGGTATCCGAACAACTCCTCCATTCATCTCAAATTTTGGACAAATCATGGATTCAGGAAACAACACCCTAGTACCAAATTTGAAGTTTCTATCTTTATTGATTTCGAATATATGCTTGTTCGGTTTTGGAAGTTGTGTGGGAGGTACTCGAACAACCACTCCAATTCATCTCAAATTTTAGGGATATCAGGGGTTCAGCAAAACACACCCTCGTACAAAATTTTAAGTTTCTATCTTTATTAATTTCGAAGATATGCGTATTCGGTTTTGGGAGTTGTATGGGAGATACCCGAACCCATGGTCCGATTTCACCCATTTGCAATCCCCGCCTTAATTTAGTCATTATTAATCTACAGTATAAATTTCATCAAGATGTTATCATTATTTTTTGAGTTATCGTGCGTACGGACGGACGGACATCGCAAAATCGACTCAGGAGGTGATCCTGATTCAGAATATATATACATGTCCATATCTAACTCGCTTCCTTTTGGTGATTACAAACACCATACCAAAGTTATATATAGTTATATACTTTAAGTGTAGGGTATAAAAATCATAATAAGAAATTAAATTTTTAAATTTTAATGTAATAAATAAACTTTATCAAATACGTGTACAGTTGCTTATAGTTGATAATATGTACAGATATATCTAACGATTAGGGTGTAGTACCTCAGAGTGAAGTGGAAACTTACACATTTTTTATCAACTTAAACCAGCATTTTGTCAACAATAAAACAACGCAGTTGCAAATGTACTTGTGCAGAAAAAGACCAAACTATGAAACCACTCTCGGACCCTTCTAGTGCCAGTAAATGTGTACGTCCTAATAGTTTGTATTAAACTAAGCAATTAATTAACAACAAAATGTTGTTTACAAAAAATATAACGAAAAATTAAAAAAACAGAAAAAAAAAATTTTTTAAAAAACAAAAAGCTGATGAAAATGTACAAAAATTAGGAACTAATTCAGAAATTAGTGTTAGTGATGACGAATCGTCATTAGATCAAATCGAAATTCATGAATAATATTGTTCAATGTGATAGTGTAGTTCAAAAAAAACTGTGATAGTTTTTACTCACATATTAATAAGTTTTGTTTGTTAAAACATAAATATAATCCAATGGTTTTTTGTCTACAAGAAACTAAATTAAAAATATTAAACCAAACTAAACTAAAATTAAAATATTATAATTTGTTCTTTAAAAATGTATTACTCTGATACTGTAGAACACAATGTGGTGTAGTTACTTTTGTGAATGAAAAAATTAATTGTGAACATATTCCATTAAATACCTTACTCCAAGCCGTAGCTGATAAAATTTTTGTGCCGGTCAAATTTTTGTAACCTATATTTTCCTCCTTATCAAAACAACACAAAATGAATTAGATAAACTACTAAATCAATTTGGCTGCTCTTTTTTACTTTTGGGGGATTTTAATTCCCATCACTACTTATGGGACTCCGATAAGACTGATAAAAAACGTAAAATAAAAGAAGATATCATAAATAATCATAAATTGTAGCACCTTGTAGTTTATAATAATGTTAGCCATATCCACTTCTCTTTTTCTCATACAACTTTTAGCTCGATAGATATAACTATATAACTCTTTTGACTGGCAAACTGACCAAAACTTGCACGGCAGTGATCACTACCCGATAATTTTAAATGTTATCGGTATTGACAACTCTTATGGATATACGGACAGATGGAATGTAAAAACTGCAAAACTGGGCCAAATTTAAGCAAGAATTAAATTTTAGGAATGTCAATTTTAAAGATGCCGTATAATTAGTATTGAACTCAAGAATCACAGTAATATCAAAAAGAAGGTACCATCGTGGAGTAAAGAAATTGGTATTAGTATTAAAAATAAAAAGAGATATTTCAGAAAATATAAAAGAACAGGAGACCTTATTGATTATAGAAACTTCTTGAAATCTAAATATGAGTGCAGAAAATTGATTCGGAAGAATCGAAAGAAATCTTGGGAAGGTTTTGTAGGATCAATAACCAGTAATACATCTCCCTCAATTGTTTTCAACCAAATTCTACGCTTAAATGGTAAACAAAAACAGTAAGCAATAACTTCGATTATACAAGATGGAGAAATAATAACAAATAAGAATAAAATACCTGCAAGGATGAAGAAGAGGAGGAAACTACTCTCCATCTCCTTTGCACACGCCCGGCCTTGTCGGTAAGAAGAAATACCCATTTGGGGCAATATCTCTTCGACAGTCTTAACCTAACCTAAGAATAATTAGCAAACAACAGGATGTAATTCTTTAGTGATGTTAAGCTGCGAAAACTACGATACAAGATTCAGATCATTCAAGGCCAATAATGAATGAAATCAAATGCACATTTCTTTAGAATCCTCACAACAATATAGCAAAAAATTTAGCTTAATTAAACTAGAAAATGCCTTTAAAGACTGTTCAGAAAATTCACCTGGTCCAGACAATTTACATTACAAAATGTTCAAACAACTAGAAATAGAGCATTAAAAAGAGCTTCTCAAATTCTATAATAAAATCTTCCTTACAGGAAATTTCCTTATAACTGGCGTAAAGCCTTTTAGATTCCTATTCAAAAAAAATTAGATTGGATTCTAAACATCCCAGAAATTACCGTCCAATATCTTTGACAAAGTACTGTTGTAAAATTTTAGAAAGGATGATCTTAAAAAGACTAAATTGGTTTTTAGAAAAAAATAACAAATTATAAGTTTACCAATCAGCTTTCCGAAAATATCGGGGAACAATAGATACAGCAAAATCTGTCTTATTTGGAATTTCAAATAATGACCGGATTTTGCCGTAACAACCATACACTATCTATCTTTTTCGATTTAAAAATTCAAAAATCTTTTAACAAAAAATTTTAGCCTATTAACAAAAATTTCAAATCAAACTGTCTTATTATTTCTATATTAAACAACGTAGAATGTAAACCACCAGTTTTTAAAAGCGCATATTTCCAAAACACAATACAAACTGTTTAGAATTGTGACTTTCACAAAAATTTGAAAATTTAAAAAATAAAATTAAAGAAATTTTTTGTAATAAGAAAATATGTGAAAATATGAATGACCGGATTTTACCGTACTAACGATTTAGAAAAGCTTTAGAAATGGTGTGGAAGAAACTTGTAATTGCAGAATTGATCCTACCTAATTGGGTCTGTCAAGAATCCATTTACAATTTTTCGAGAGAAAAACTACCATTAAGAAATTGGAAACTGCAATTATTATTTTCTTGTTACAGGTTACTTTTATCTCTGATAGAATTTTATAACTTAAACACTAATTAAAGTAACATATGGATCGTCAACGTGATAATGTTTAAGCTTATGTTTATCGTACACATTCTCCATTAACATGCTAAAAGTTTCGAAAGATAATTCCTTGTTTTACAACTCCAATGAAGCTCAAAAAAAGTTTTTTCTTTTTTATAATCCAGGGCTTTTTACAGGTCAGCTAGAGATATTTAATTAAATAAATCTCTGTAGAACAGTACCTAAATTTGATATGAAGGCGAAGTTTTTTCCAAAATTATTGAATTTCTTTATTATATTATAGAGAAAAAAATTTGATAAAAAAAAACTTTTGGTTTTAATTATATTTCAAAAGTAATTAAAAAACCAATTCAAACGAGGAAGAGTGCAGTAGAGTAGACTTTGTCAACTCGTATGAACGTAATATATCCTGTTTCTATAAAACTTGATCATCTCTTAAAAACATTCAGATGTTTTAGTACCGACATTAACTACAGAGATATATTTATGTAAATTGTAGAGTTGTACGACAGCTACCCGAATTTATTACGTCTAACTTCATTAAGTTTCAAAAAATGCAAGAAGCCTGCTTTAGAAGAATCAAATTTTACAAAAGTTTTTGGCATGTACCTGGACACCTTTTCACTAAATTTCAGATTGCTAGCTTCAATACACTCTGAGTTATTTTAATTTAAAAAAAGAAGTTGTATGGCCATAAAACTTGATCATCATTTGTAAGATTTCAGACTCCAAGCTTCATTAAGTTCCAAGAGGTGCAAGAAGCCTGAACCGGCTGCTCTAGACCAACCGAAGTTTACAAAAGTTTTTGGCATGTAACTCGAAACTTCTTCACAAAATTTCAGATATCGAGCTTCAATAGACACTGAGCTATTCTCATTTAAACGGAGAAGTTGAATGGCAGCTATCCGAATCCGACGCACCACCACAACCAAATTTTGCAGAAGTTGTTGCCATAAAACTTGATTATCATTTGCAAAATTTCAGATACCTGGCTTGAATAGATACTGAGTTATTTCCATATAAAGAAAGAAGTTGTATAGCATCTACTCGAACCCGGCGTCCGAAAATGCTGAATTTAAATAGCAACAACTTTGCAAAAGTGACATAAAAATCATAATATTAAGATTCTTTGACGATAAACGAATTATTTTGAAAAAAAAATAAAAATAAAAAATAATGGTACCGTTGTGTAAAATTAGGTACCGTTATGTAAAATTTCAAGGCAACCGGACAATGTACCTAAAGTAAAGTATATCCCAGATCTAGCAACAATATCATAAATTTCTTTAAAAAAATTAGCTTATATGATTTAATACATTTTGTATATAATTAACTAAAAAATGAATACAACTAAGTACATTTTTTTTTATTTATTTTATGCATGTATTTTTTTTTAGAAAAAGGAATAAATATTATGTCAAAAATAGTACTTAAGTTTTCTTAAGTAAAGTATTTTGTAAACAATTAAAAAAAAATAATCTATGGGCTTATAAAACTTCATGAGTTGAAAGCCCAAATAAAAATTGTACAATGGCCATAAATTATATTTTTACGTTATCATACTGATAAAAGTTTGAGATTTTAACTATAAGAGAGGGCTTATAGTATTATTTCTAAAATTAACTTTACCTGAAAGTGTTAAAGTGTAATTTTCAATTATAAGTTTGTCTAAAATGTGCTGCTATTCTATGATTGCGTTATCCATGTGTGATTATAAAATAGTCTTTTTTAGGATACTTTTCAACTCAACGACCGTTTTATGATTTTTTTATATAAAGCTTATATGAGTTAAAAGAATTTTTTTGGAAGTTGTCTAGGTAAAGTGTAAATAAAACTATTTTAACCAAGTTACTGTATTTTTTATTTTGAGGCGATGAATAGCCTTTTTATAGGAGTAATTCTGTGGAAAAAAAACTCCTGCATCTTCTGTCTAAACTTTAAACCATATAGCCAGTGTACCATATTATGGTGCAATATTGTACTTGAAGTTGTTTAAGCTTGGAAGTTATTTCGACATAACAAATTCTAGACAAATTAAAAAAATGGACAAATACCAATTGTAGCTGAATTAGTTGTAAATTAAACTTTAAAACTTTCAGGTAAAGTTAATTTTATAAACAACCGTATCCGGTACTTCAACCTTTTACTTGCCACAGCAAAAGTTATTAAAATTGATATTTATATGTATATTATATATTATATTGTTATTCTTTTTTCCCAAAATTTGATTTTCTCAATTTATTTGTTCGCAAAAGTTTCCCAAAAATTAAAAAGTTTTTTATTTCTTAATATATTTTTACATTTCAATCAATATTAATTTTCTTTATATATTATGAATAATTAAAATAGAGGACATTACTTCATTGTGAATATATATACATGAATAAAAACATTATACTTTTATTTGATTACTTGTAGTATGTACAACTTTTAATTTTGCTAGTATAGCTAATTTGAAGCTATGCTGATTATGTAGTCACATAAAAAAACTCAAGGCCAAAGAATCATTCATTAAAATAATCAAAAGCAGTCATCATTTATGAAAAAATGTGTTGTGTAATGTGTAATGTTTCAGTTCAGAGTAGACTGTGTCAACTTCTCGATACCCGTTTAAACATAATATATGCTATTTCCATAACCCTTGATCTTAAGTTACAGGGTATGCAAGCTACCTGAACCTGTGGGATAGATCAACAAAAATTGATCTATTGCAAGTTATTAGTTAAGTATCATGTTATGTTATGTCATGTGTATATAAATTATGCTTATATACAAAAAAATTGTATGGCAGTATTGTAATTACAGGGACGTGAACCTTCTGCTCTAGATCAACGAAATTTTACAAAAATTTTCGGCGTGCAACTTGACATCTTTTCATATACCTAGCTAGCCTAAATAGACTTGGGATACCTAGCTTTAATAGGCACTGAGTAATGTTCATATAAAAACAGTAGTTGTATGGCATCTACCCGAACCTGTTGCACCAGCACAACAAAATTTTACTGAAGTTTCTAGCACCTAGTTTTAATAAACACTGAGTTATTTTCATATAAAAAAAAGTATTTCTAAAAACAATCATTAAAAATTTTTAATTTTTGATATATTCACAAAAAAATTTTAATTTGGCACATATTAAATTTGCTTTTTTATCAAAGATAAATGTAGTTCTTTTCGAAAATGTAAAACTATTTATGTATAAAATATTTTTTATAAATAAATGTACCTAATTCTTTTCGAATAAGGTACCCGGTACTGAATAGTTTTCCTTAAAAGAAATGTTCGGGAATGTCGAGACAAAGACATCTTTTTTAACAGTTTTCGAGATTTCCTTAATTGTTCTAAAAAAAGCTGCTCTGTTTTTAACGGTTTTTCATATGAGTTTTTAAAGGTAAATCATAGCTTTTTTTATATGCGTATAAAATAGGAAGTTGCTTTAGGATATTTTAAATTATATAATGTTCCCACTTGTAGAATAAGTTTTCTTTGTCAAACATCCCCGATCAAATGCTTTTAGGATAATTCAAATACGGATATGCTGTATACACAACATTATTAATTAAAAACCCTTATTTAAACGGTAATTTATTATAAATAAAATGTTATAAAATTCCTTACTTTCGAATGTGCTATAAATATTCCTCCGTTTTGTATCCAACCTGGATCTAATGAGGTTTCATTTTCCAAGTATCTTAATAAATTTCTGGAATTAGCTAGTATTTGAATATCTACATCATTTGGTCTTAATCTCCAGATTAATCCAGCAGTGTGCCAGGTTGTTCCGGACGTTAAACTGGCTCTTTCTAGTAGAAGCGGTTTTACTCCACGTTTTGCCAAATGATATAATGCATGACATCCTGCTGAGCCTCCACCAACTACTATTACGTCAGCTGTTTTTGGAATTTCTACTTCATTCGAAGATGATTTACTCCTTTGTAATCTTTTTGCTATCGAGTTGCAAACATTTTTATAATTGAAAGATTTTGTAGATAATTTAATCATTTATATTTTTTTCGCCTTTTAGTATATAATTTAATATATAAAAATATTTTAAACTCAAGCAACCCTTGTTTTGTCTTTTAATATAATAAAATATTCTATTATGATATATAATTTTACTTTAATTGTCTGTTCTAATATAATTAACTTAAAACTTTGTATTAAAAATATAATACATAAAAATTTTAAAGTTATTTACATATGTATATTTTATGTTGAATTTTGAAACGAAGCGCAATCAATTTTCTAGCATAAACCATCTAGAAAAATACCAATAGGTAATGACCTATTTCAACACAATAAAAACTGATTAATAAAATACTTAGGTTAAAATGTTAAGTTTTATTGTTAACATATTGCGTATAAATTTACTATATCTTCACGACAGAAACAGTAGTAATAAAAATTTGTATTGATTTAAAATTTACCAAAATATAGTTTTTGTTTTTAAAGAACAGTATTATTTCTAATCTTAATTTTCTCAAAATGTTTTGTCAAAATATTTTTTTGCTCAAAACAATATAAGCATTACATTCATAGTGTATAAGCGTATGAGTTTATTTTGCTATTAGAATAAACATATTATAATCTCCATTTAATTATTAAATAATAAATTTTGTTTTATTATTTTTATATTTTGCTAATCATCAGATTCTTAATATTTTATTTACCTTTTAAAGCTGAAGTAAAAGTTATAAAAATAATAAATAAGTTCCCTTAATAAATTTATCCTGACTTATTTTTCAAATCAACAAACAAAATAAAGTTTAATCTAAAAATATGTCAAACATTGCTAAAGAATTGCAACGATATAGAGCTATTTTAAGGTAAATGTAATAACAGAAAATAGGGAATCACTTTTAGAGAAATGTATAAATAACGTGAAAGAATAGTTGCCTGCCCGCTATTGTGTTGAAATCTATCAATTCTGCTCACATTATTATTTTTTTAATTTTCATTATTTTAAAATAATTTGGGGGAGTTTTATAATTTCTGCAACTATGGTTTATATTATTCTTCTAACGCAGATTCTATCTATCACCTAACGATGTTTAATATAAAACTTTTCCAAATGTGCTTTAGTACTATTTAATACTAAGCAACAAGTGTATGTATATTAATTTATACTTACTACAAAGTAGCAATGTAATATTAATATATAAAGTGCATAATGGACATATATTATAGATCCACAAAAAATAATCCAAAAATACAATAATCGTAGAAATAATCATGCAATGTAACATACTATAAAAATTCGGATTTAGTGTTTTTGTCGAAAAAAAATATCGATAAAAAAGTCCAAAAAATTCTATTAGAAAAAAAAATTTTAAAAAATTTAAAAAATAAAATGTTAAAAATAAAATTTTAGTATTACTATCGGCGCTATGAATTAAGTTAGCAAAATTTCCGCGTTTTCGCACTTACTTATTTCTTTTACTTATTTACCTTACCTTACCAAAATATTGAAAAAAAGTCCACTAGAATATATACATTCATTCATTCAAAAATACATACATTCTTTGTCATTGACGACAAAGTTTTTTAGCAAGCTTTAAAACTTCAAACTTTAAAAATTTGATTATTGAGAGCGGGAGTCTCTACTATGTGAAAATGAAAGCTGGGATTTGGAGGCAATAGCCCAAATTATTTTTAATACTTTGGTATTAAAATATGTTGGTAAAAAAATAATTAGGAAGAATTTTGAAGGTAGTTACAAAATCAGAACTACACGCCTTTTACAGAATATATATAAATGTAAATATGTGAGATTCTGAATTAGGAGGAATTTTTAAGTTAAAATCAAAGTGTTATATGCCTATTCCAGAATATTTTTATATATGTATATGTTAGATTCTAAATTAGAAGAGATTTTATAGTTGGTTCAAAATTAGAGTTTCAATAATTTGTTTAGCGGGGGTTTGAGGACGGTAGCCCCCACTTTATTCAATATATTGTTGGTGAAAAAAAAAATATTAAAAAAAAAAATAGGTGAGATTTTGTTCTTGATTACAAAATCAGGGTCCAATAATTTGTTTAGGGCGGTTTCTGGGGGGTAGTAGCCACTATTTTAAATGTTGAAGTGTATATCTTGTGTGTGTGTTGCTTGTTGTTGAAGTATGTATCTAAAAAGATCTTAGGAACGATTTAACAGGTTACAAAATCATAGAGTCCCAATAATTTATTTAGCGGGTGTTTTTAGCACTATTTAAAATGCTTCCCATTAAATTTTGAATTTTGGAATTTTTTTTGTGGAATTTTTTTTTTGCAATTCTTTTTTCTGGAATTTTTTTTTTGGAATTATGTAAATGATATTTTGGAAATGGAATTTTTTTTGAAATTTCGTACCCAATCCAAAAAAATTAGTAGGAGGAATTTTATAGTTGGTTTCTCTTTTTATAAAGAGAGAGATGAAGTATTCATAAAAACTTATATAATTATACAGTACAGTTAATTAATAAGTAAAAAAAATTCTTTTGCTAGGTACTGAAAAATTTCAACATTATAATAATCCATTGTTTGCTACCATTTTTTATACATGGAAAAATACTTTTCTAAATTAGAAGATTCTCTAATGCTAACTGGAAGATTATTAAAATAGATTGGAGCCAAAGTAGTAAAAAACATTTTTTTTGAAAAAAGTATTAGGTATTTATAGGCATACATATAAGTAATTAGGCATTTATAGGCGTTCTGTAAGCGAGTATTTTTTAATCTAGAAATATTGGCCAACAACTAAAACTTCTATCTCTTCCATAAATAATACGAAGTAAGCACTTTTGAGCCAAAAGTAAAGGTTCAACTGTATTGAAATATATACCACCCCAACTTGTAATGCCGTATTGTTATTTAGGATAAACCATTGCATAATACATTTTTAAGAGTAAGTACTTTGAACAGAAATTTCTTAGATTAAAGTATATGTATTAAAAGTCAAATTTCAAATTACCATAAAAAAAATTACATTAGTAACATAGTATTAATAAAATCATTTAATAATAATTTATATAATACAAATAAAAAAATAAAAACAAAAAAAAAGTTAAAATTAAAATATGCCTAAGTATATTACATTGATTACAAGTATTAAACTCACAAATTATTTCAACATCTAATTTTCAGGTATTAAACTCATAATTACATTTCAACATTATTGTATTGTAATTATGTGTGTCTATATTGCGCTTATGTTTAAGTAAGTTGTTAATTATTTTAAGTGCTAAATAATATAATTATCTTTTGCAAATATTTTCAAGACTTAAAAATATTAGTGAATAAAGTAAGTTAGTGGGATACCTGATAGGATAAAAATTAATTGTTTTAATTGCCCTTGTTGTAACTGTGATGCATTACTCCAAAGATGATTTAAGTAAATCAAATTGGAAGAAATGTAAGATGAGTAAATAATAAATAATGAGTGTTTATTCACATATTTTCTCAACCTTTTAAAATGAATACATATGGTACTATCTTTTTGATAATGTTTTCTATATGCTCCTTCCATTTTGATCTAATGTCAATTATAAGACCTAAATACTTAAAACTATTTACTACGTCGATAACCTTATTATTGGGACCTAAAATTAACCCTTGAGGGACTCCTTTCTTAATATCTTTGACACTACTGTATATACCATTACAACGAGTCTGCTGTTTCCTACTCAATCAGTGTGATTTAAATAAGTCTAATTGAATTTAATTTAATTTCAATTGATGAAGTTTAAAATGGAGTATCTCATGGTCCACGCAATCAAAAGCTTTTTGTAAGTCTACAAATAAGCAAGCTGTATATTTCCTGTTGTCCATGCTTTTAGATATAAGATCTGATAAAGCTAAGCAAGCAGCTGTGGTATTTCAGTTTTCCTCAAAGCCATATTGTTCTTTAGTTAACACGCCATTGGAAGTAATGAATTTCTTAATCTGTTGTTAATAATTTTTTTCGCAAATACTTTTAAAATTGAATTTAATATTGACATCGGACGATAATTTGAAGAATTTGATTTATCACCAGTTTTACAAATTGGTATAACAGTTGCAATTTTTAGTGATTTTGGAAATGTACCAGTTTCAAAAGTTAAATTAGTAAATTTTACAAGTATCGGACTTATTTGTTCCGAAAACTTTTTTAACACTTTGGATGAGATATTATCATACCCTTTTGCAGACCCTGATTTTAATGAGTTGACTTAACTTCTGCTAAATCAGTGGGCGTTAGAGAAAAGTTTACATAGACTGTTTTCGCAAAAGAAGTTAAATAATTTTTGTCAATTGGGTTAGTGAATAAATTTAACATATTTGTGACATTAATAAAGTAAGAGTTAATTGTATTTGAAATTTTCTGCAGCGAATTTATGGTAGTATTGCTATGAACAATTTCTACTAACTGGAGTTTCTACTGATTGGAGTTTTTTGTACTGCATTTATTATTCATTATTCTTTTAGAGAAATCCCACAAATTCCTACTATTGTTAGAATGACTTGTTATTAAATTACTAAAATAGCTTTGTTTAATACTCTTTACTTCTCTTTTTGTCCGATCTTTATAATATTCGTAACTTGCAGCTACGCTTTTATCATTTGGATATTTTCTTTTTACTTTCCCGAATTTTAATAAAACGAATTATATCATCCGTTATCCACTCATATTGTTTTTTTACATTTTTTGGTGTTCTAACTTCAGAATATTTTTCAATGTTTTTCCGACAACGCTTTTATAAACTGATTTAGATTACCGTATGTTCCTAAATTCCCCCAAAAAGAATCATTAGTGAGTGTTTCATAATTTAGAACCGTTTTAGTGGAATTAATAACCTTCTTACTAATATTTAAGTTCATACTTACAAAAAACAGAAGATGCTCAGATAATGATGCGTCAGTAACGTGGAGATTATAACTGTAGTCTATCAGATCTGTGAAGAAGTGGTCGATTATTGATTTGAACCTAGAGCTTATTCCAGTCGCGAACTTTTCATTTAAATTATTATATATACTAAAACACCATTGCACAGTAATGTTCTCAAATAAGATTCAACCTCACTACCGTTTTTATCTAACAATTTTATATTAAAATCCCCTAAAATTAATAAGTTTTTGTACCTGTGACCTTTTTGTACCAAGTGACATTAAAAAATACAAAATATAATTCTTGACAAAATACGTATTAAAAAAAAATATATATATATAGTTACATCCACACCATCCCCTACTGATAAGACCATCACCATTGTACCAAACAATATTGTACAAAGGGATGGAATTACTCAACAGGGACAAAAAAACTACATTCCTCTAAAATAAAAACATAATTTTATATTTTATTGTTGCACACTTTCATTTCTATTTTTTTTTAAACTCACTTGAACCTAAGTGCCGTATTTCATAATCGATCGTAAATAAGTAAACGCATTTTTTTTAAACATGATTAATAAATTAGCTGATCGTACATTTCGTCATCATATGAGGTCAATACTCAATATGTACGAAATGAACTAAAAATTACTAAGCAATTATCGAAAAACGCTGATAATGCAAAATCAGCATTTTTCAACTGTAAAACATTTTTAGTATTAAGAAATTGATTGTATTGAAAAAATATTATTTTTAAGTAGTTCTTTTCTTGAAGCAAATAAATAAAGACGTTAAAATTAAAATCAACGTGTTTTATTTTAAAATTTAAAAAAAAACTAACTTGAACATATATAATTGGCGCAGTCGGTAGGATCCCAAAAGTAAAAGGGACCCATAGTGCTAAAAAGTTTAGTGAAAAAAAAAAATATAAAATAATTTTTATTAAAATAAAACCATACTCTTTATTAAAGAGAAAAGACTCAGACTTAACTCTAAAATTTAAGTCGTGAATTCATTTTAAAAAGGTGAATCTAATTAAGAGAAACATTTTTTTTTTCTCAAAAACTATTATAATAAAAGTATAATAATAACATTTTTAATATTATTTTAATTAATACTTAACTTTTAATATTTAATATTAAATTATTATAACAAAACAAAAGGGATTTGATACTTTTAAAATTATAAAAATAAAAAAACAAGCAAATAAATCAAATAACTGTTATAATTTATAAGCTATAATCGGAAAACAAAAAAAATAAAAAAGTAAAGGTTTAAAAGAAATCCATTTCGTGGAAAAAGATTTAATCCAATCAACTATAAAAAACCTCAAGAGTCTAGTGAAAGTTCGGAAGAGGATACAACAAGCAAAATGGTAAATCAACAACCACCAGAACCTCAACAACCACAACAACCACAACAACCACAGCAACCACAACAACCACAACAACCACAGCAACCACTAACTTTATCAATTGATCCAATAAAGTACATCGATAATTTACCAACCTTCGATGGAAAAGGTGAGAATCTTAACACATTTTTAGATTTAGTAGAAAATATAATACCTTTAATTTTAAGATATGATAATGCAAGTCAAGTAATATTATTAGATAGAGTAAAAAGTAAATTAATTAATAAGGCTAGGGAAATAATTGAAATAAATAATCATGTAACACAATGGTCTGAAATTAAGACTGTACTTTTAAACAATTTCGGAGAAAAAAAATTCACTCAAGAATTATATGATAATTTACGAGATGTCAGTTTCTCTACAAATAGTGTAGATCTATTTAATCAAATAAAAATTTGTTTATGGAGATTAAATAATAAAATAAAAAACGAACAAAATTCGCCATATTCCGCGCAAAATAATTTCCAAACCGCTTTAAGAGTTTTTATGGATAAAATTCCAGAACCAATGCGTTCCATTCTTTATAGTAGAAACCCCGATAGTCTAGAAAAAGCTATCGATATTCTCTATGAAAGTGGGTATGCTTATTATTCTCCGAATAAAAATAATATTCGTAATAATGGAAATCCAAATTTCCAAAAATATAAAAGTAATAATTATTCATACAATCATACTAATCAGCTTAAAAATAACAACTCTAGAAATAATACTACATACAATAACAGAAATCCTAACAATACTAACAACAACAACAAGTACATTAATTACAATAACCACAGTAATAACAATCACAGATCTCAAAATACGGCTAATACTAACAAGACTTAATTTTAACAATAGTAATAATTCATATCAAAACAGAAGCTTTAATCAAAATAACAATAACAATTTTGTAAATCGACAAAACTCTCAAAGTTCACAGTCCACACAACATAACCGTATGGACATGGACCCCACAATACAAGCTCATATGAATAATGTATCCACAAGTGAGGTACAAAATTTTCAATTAACAGCCTCGGAAGTACGGAACAACGACTTCCTTATATAAAGATCCAATCTAAAGGAAGGCCGCTTAAATTTATTGTAGATACCGGAGCAACAATGAGTGTTATCAATACAGGAATTTGTAACCCTATTTACAGTACCAAAATTAATCCAATTAACGTAAAGACACTTACTAATACTATTAAATGCAATACTAAAATAAAACAATTTCATGATAAATTCAACGGCATATTAGGTAATACTATTCTGATTCCACTCATAACTGATATTAATTATGAAAATAAAATAATTAAATTCAAATCGGGTAATGAAATTCCTTTTTACTTCAAGGAAAATGAAGAGAAGGAGTATCATATACCAGTTCCATTAAAAGAGTTAGAAATATTTCAAAAAGAAATATTTGTTAATCAAAATTCAATCCGATGTGAGCATTTAGACAAAATTACAAAAAAAGAACTTTTGAATGTTTTAAAGAAGTTCGACAAAGCCTTCTACCACGAAGGTGACAACCTTACATTTACTCACGAGATTAAGCATAGTATTAACACAACAAGTGAACTCCCTATCTATACCAAGTTATATCGCTATCCTGAAATTCACCGCCAGGAAGTCGATAACCAAATTGAGGAAATGCTACAACAAGGAATCATTAGGCATAGTGAATCTCCCTATTCCGCACCCATATGGGTTGTCCCAAATAAATTGGATGCGTCACAAAGACAAAAATGGCGCATCGTAATTGATTACCGGAAACTAAATAATATTACTATCAGTGATAAATATCCCATACCTAATATGGAGGATATTTTAGATAAATTAGGTCGGTCTATGTACTTCACAACGCTCGATCTTGCCAAAGGTTTACCAGATCGAAATCGCAGAAGAAGACATAAAGAAAACCGCATTTAGTACCTATAACGGTAATGCTCCTGCAACATTCCAACGGCTAATGAATTCCGTACTTAAGGAATTCATAGGCAAATGTTGTTATGTATATCTAGATGATATTATTATATTTAGTACAAGCAAAGAAGAACATCTAGATAATATGAAGAAGATTTTATGTAAATTAAATAGCGCAAACCTCAAAATACAATTGGATAAAAGTGAATTTATGAAACAAGAAACTGAGTTTCTTGGTCATATTATCACGACAAATGGTATTAAACCAAATCCAAATAAAATAGAGGCTATAACTAAATTTCCAATACCCAAAACACAGAAACAAATTAAAAGTTTCTTAGGACTAGTTGGATATTACAGAAAATTCATTAAAGACTTCGCAAGAATTTCAAAACCATTAACAAATTGTCTAAAAAAAGGGAAAAATATTAACATCACAAATGTTGAATACAAAGAAGCATTTGAAAAATTAAAATTCTTAATTACAACAGATCCAATATTAGTTTATCCCGATTTTTCAAAACACTTTTTACTTACTACAGATGCTAGCAATTTTGCTATCGGTGCTGTTCTTTCACAGAATAACCACCCAATTTGTTACGCTTCACGTACACTCAATGAACATGAGTGTAAATATTCAACAATAGAAAAAGAATTGCTTGCAATTGTTTGGGCTACTAAATATTTTCGCCCGTATATCTTTGGTCGTAAATTCACTATTAGAACAGACCATAAACCTTTACAGTGGCTTCATAATTTAAAAGAACCTAATTGCAAATTGCAAAGATGGAAAATCAAGTTAGAAGAATTTAATTTTGAAATAGAATATTTGAGTGGACGGGAAAACAAAGTTGCTGATGCTCTCTCTCGTGTCGAGATTCATTTAAATGAATCTAATTTAAATAGGTTAAATTCGAATGAAAATAATTCAAACGACATGGAAATTGACGAAATACGATCAACTGATGCTACAATGCATTCAGCTGACGAAGATAATTCCGAATATATTCCCATATCTGATTCACCTATCAATCTTTACAAAACGCAAATTATTATTAAGAAAGGTCCACAAGAAAACTTTAAATTATTGAATATTAATCATAGAAAAAGAAAAATCTTTATACATCCTAATCCTAATGAAGAATTTTTCATTAAAATTTTTAAAGATCATATTCCAAGTAAAGGAATAATAGGGATTATGATTGAAGATATTAATATTTACAGCGCTTTTCAAAATACATACCTAAAATATTTTCCAAAAAACAAATTAATAAAATTAAACAAATGCTCACTCTTACTCAGTGACATTTTATATCGTCAAGAATTGCAGGAACTCATTCTTGATCAACATGTAAAGACAAACCACAGAGGTATTAATGTTGTCTATTTAGACTTAAAAAAAAGATACTATTTTCCTAAATTGAAAGAAGAAATTCAAAAAGTCATAAATAATTGTCATATTTGCAACTCTGCCAAATACGAACGTAAACCTCTAAAATTACCATTCAAAATTTCAGAAACTGCCAGTAAACCTTTAGAAATAGTTCACATGGACATTTGGTTCAAAACCAAAGGAGACCCATACCTTACCTTTATAGATAAATTTACCAAACATGTGCAAGTTTTCCCTATAAAGTCAAGGAATTGGTCTGACCTAAAAAACGGACTTATGAAATATCTTGCGTCTCTTGGTAAACCCAAGAGAATAGTCACAGATAGAGAAAAAGGTTTTAATAGTTTAAATTTTAAAAATTACTTGAACAATGAAGGAATTGATATCCACTTCACTACTCCAAATAATCATAGTAGTAACGCGGATATAGAAAGATTCCACAATACACTAAATGAACATCTTAGAATCTTACAGACAATTGAAAAAGAAGAAGGCTTACCAACAGATGAAGATCCTGTTGTCAAAGCTGTTAAAACTTACAACGAAACAATCCATTCCTCAACCAATCAAAGACCCATTGATTTCATTAATGGTACAATCTCGTCCGCACAATATGCTATCATCCATGAAAGACTGATGACATCCAAAACTAAAAAATTAAAGAAACTTAATGAAAATAGAAAAAAAGAAAAAGCATCAAATTATTTAAAACTTAACCGGGTCAGCAAACTTCAACCATATTATAAAAAAACTGAAATAAAAAATCAAAGTGAGAATCATTTCCAAGTTAATAATGAAATCTTACCTAGATATATCAGCCAATTCAAAAAAAAATGTAAGCATGGAAACTAACCAAAAAAAATAAACAATAATAATAAGTTAAAAATCAAAATTCAATCAAGTCAATCTGACACTCCAACTATTTTAAGATAACACTTTTGATTACTTTATTCGCAGTTTTTACTGGAAATCGGAATTACACTTTGACACATACATTTAATATTTTTTTTTTTATACTAACAGATAACAATACTAAAACTGAAATTATTTACTTTATGACTACTTTAGCAACTATTTTCTTCAGCATGATTCTACTTTGTCTTCTTAATGTAATTGCATGTTCTTATATCGAAATTAATGAACTACAAAATGGGAACGGGTATATCCTCGTACAAGATTCTAAAATAAATATAATCTACAATTATACGAAAATAATGCATATTGTCAACTTGGACCTGTACGAAGAAGCTATAAATAAAATCACACAAAATGTGGAACATTTACAAAACAAAAATGAAATTTATATTAACATATTGCATGATCTAAAGCATTTACAAGATGACTTTGACAGCATAATCCCACATCATATACAAAAAAGGAGTTTAATTAACGTTGTAGGTAATGGTCTACGTTTTCTTACGGGTACAATGGATAATAATAACAGAGACGAAATTCAAGAACATTTTAAAGTAATCGAAAAAAATAATAATACACTAATAACAAACACGAATAAACAAATTTTTATTAATAAAAACTTATCAGATCATATAACTAATATAACTGACCACATAATTCCTCACAAAAAAAAAATCAAACAAAATTAGTAAGATACAAAATAATATAGAACGAATTGATTGGGATATTAAATTACTTAGAATAGAATTAGAAATAAAACATAATATAAAATTACTTACAAAACCAATATCCAATATTAAAGAAATAATATTATCTAGTAAATTAGAAATTTTATCAAAAAATATCTTGACAAATGAGGAAATTAATAATTTTAATATTACACTAGAAAAATTACCGTTTATAAAAAATACTGTAGCACTTAATGAAAACAAAATTGTATTTATTGTCTCAATACCTAATTTTAGCACAGATCTATGTTACAAAACCGATATTGTAAAAATTCATAATAAAAATAAAAACTTAGAATTAAGTAATGAAATAGAAAAAAATTATTATTTGTAAACAAAAAATTTTTAAATATCTAGAGAAAAAAGTAATTTTAGATTCAGAACTAATGTCATTTGATGACAAGTGTATAGCAAACCTACTAAATACAGATAAAATGATTTGTACTTATCATAAGAATGATACTAGTGACATAGAAATAATTAACAAAAATGTATTAATAACAAAAAACTTAAATGAAACATTTTTATTCAATAATTGTAATTCACAAAATGAAATTAAAATTAGAGGTAACAACTTAATAAAATTTTGTAATTGTATAATTTCAATAAATAATTTTAAAATAAATGATACTGAACTTAAATATTATGTAAACAAAATTTTACCGTACGTCGAACGTGAAATAAAGGTAAAGAAAATAGTAAATGAAATCGATCTGGAAACTTTGAACGCGAGTCATATAAATAATACCAGACACATTGAAGAAATTAAAATTTGATAATACGCGGAAATGGTATACCAGGGTAATTACAGATTCGTTTATCTTTTTAATAATAATAGTATTCATTTTCATTGGAATTCGTTTGAAATCGCGATTCAAATTCACTGTACCAAAGGTAACCTTTAATTTAAATTATATCCACCGGGAGTCGGATTCTAAGGAGGGAGGAGTTACATCCACACTATCCCCTATTGATAAGACCATCACTATTGTACCAAACAATATTGTACAAAGGGATGGAATTACTCAACAGGGACAAAAAAACTCCATTCCTCTAAAATAAAAACATAATTTCATATTTTATTGTTGCACACTTTCATTTCTATTTTTTTTTAAACTCACTTGAACCTAAGTGCCGTATTTCACAATCGATCGTAAATAAGTAAACGCATTTTTTTTAAACATGATTAATAAAGCAAATAAATAAAGACGTTAAAATTTAAATCAACGTGTTTTATTTTAAAATTTAAGAAAAAACTAACTTGAACATATATAATTATATAAATTATAAAAATTTAAAAAAAATTAATGTAATTGTTATTGTATGTAATATTTTAATTGTACGAAGTATTATATGATTAAAAAATTTAAATGTTAGAAAATTTATATTGAGAATTTTTAATAAAACATGTGCAAAAAATAACCCATTGTTGTTTATTAATCGAAAAATATGATAAAAAGTGGATATATATACAAACATGCATAGAGGAAAGAAAGAGCAAGACATATAAAGTAGAAATCATTGTTTTTGAATTAATTAATGGTTTTTTTAATATTTGATAAGTTTTTAATGTTAAATATTTTATTAGAGGCGGTTCTTCGAATTTTGATAGTGTTTTCTTTAATCCATAGAAATTGAAAGTTATTATTAATTTTAAATTGTTTTGCCTCATAGTACAATTTTTTTTGTAAATGCGATAAAAGATTTCTGAAATATATTTCTCTATTTCGTTCTTCCCTAGGAAAAAAATCAGATGTGAAAATATGTTGATTCTTTTTTTTCCATATGAGTTCTTCTTTAATTTCATTTGAACGAAGGATGCACAATATATTGTTTCAAATTTTTTTGCCGCTAATTATGGGTTTTTAAAACACAAGAATTTAAATTTATATTTAAATTATTTTATTTTTCTAATGCTAAATGCTAAATGCTAAATGCATTTCCTGTTATTGTTAAAATATAAAAATGCTTAAAACAAAAAAAAAGGTGAATGAGCTACTATAATATTATGCCAACACAATACCATGCAACATTATATTAAGTTGTGTCAACATGATGTATCATGCTACATTATGTCAACATAATATTATGTAACTCCTCCCCTCTTAAGTTTGAAACTCTCCTGAGTTCAAATTATGATTATTTATATTAACATTCTTACAATTCAAAAATAGGGAACATCATTATAAAAATTCTAAGTTTTATTCTTAATTTTTTCAATATACATTTTTGAATTCATATAACTTAGTAATAAATATACAAATCTAATAGATCTAATAAATATTACAAAGTGTAAAAATTGTTATATAATTAAAAAATTTTTTTTTTTTTTTTTTTTTTTTTTGGTTTTAAATTTTAATTTGTTACTTTTAATATAGCAACATACATAATTTTATTTTATTTTTCAAACCAAGTGCAATATTCTTTATTGTTTAAATTATTTTTTTTTTTTTTTTTTGTTTTATATTTGTGCAATTACATACTTATACCTACATTATGATATTATATACGTATTACCTGGTATTACCTAATACATATTTTTTTTTTTTTAATTAATCATATTTTGTTTTCTTATAGAACAAAAAAATTGTACTTGTAATAAATATGAATAAAATTTTATATTTTACGCTTTAAAATTAAATTATGTTCTCTTAAGAGTTACATAATATTTATTTTGATTTTTTTTTTTGTTTTTTAAGCTTAGAGTAAAGGAATAATGTTGAAAATAAATTTTGTAAAAGACGTTCTCTTAAGAGTTACGTCGAATTTATATTTTGGCTTTTTATACTTTGAACATGTTTTTGCTTTATTTTTCAGAATAAGGCTTTGGATTAAATTAAACTTTTTATTTAAAAAATAGGATAATTTATTAAATTATTCAAAGCATTGAAATATATCTTAAGATCTATTTCAAAGGAAAAATTTAATTCTAAAATAATGTATAGAATATTTATACAAATAATAAAATTTTTATTTTTAAAGCCAATAATAATAAAATTTGATTCACATATATTCTATATGCAAAAATATTTGTCTGTTAGCAAAAAGTTTTCAACAATATTTCTTCTATCTAATAATTATTGGTTTGCCCAAGTTTTCGGCAAATCACATATTTATTTCATATATTTATAAATATATAAATTTCATTTATATAAAACTAATTTATAACATAATTAAAAAATAGATTTTATTTTCTTTTAAGTTAAAATTAAAAAATGTTTAGAAAAAAAATGATTATGTATATTATTTTAAAAGTTTTAAATAAAACCATGTTTATTCTGAAAAAATTGATACCTTATTTATTCTTCAATAATTTCGTTGGTCGGCAACGGATTTTTCTCTGGAGTTTCTGTTTTAATTTGCTCCCCTTAACATTCGCAATGCCATTGATGAAATTTAAATTTCCCATTTCTTGCTCAATTGTTTTTTATCTGATAATGGATTTACTTCACCATTTTGAGCAGGATGCAATTTTGCAGCACTTAATCCTTCAAATTGTGATTTTAATTGACATACTGTAACTTTTCGTAAATCTTTTAACGTTGGTGCAACCATACTGAATTCTTATTATTAAATATGTATTTAAATATTTCAATTTACGGTTCGTATCACAAGATTTACTATCTTTGGATAGCAAATCCTACCGACTGCGCCAATTATGGGTTTTTAAAACACAAGAATTTAAATTTATATTTAAATTATTTTATTTTTTTATTCCTCAACTTTAAAGTTTGAGTTTGATCTTAAGACTGATATTTATTTGACAAAGTTATAATTATATATTAATATGCTTAAATTAACTTAGTGCTAAGATCATCAAAAAAATAATATTGTTTTTAAAATTTATAAAATCAACTAATCAGGAATGCTAAATGCATTTCCTGTTATTGTTAAAATATAAAAATGCTTAAAACAAAAAAAAAGGTGAGTGAGCTACTATAATATTATGCCAACACAATACCATGCAACATTATATTAAGTTGTGTCAACATGATGTATCATGCTACATTATGGCAACACATATCTCATGCTACATTATGTCAACATAATATTATGTAACTCGCTTGAATTTGTATATAAACTTTCAATATGCAATATATCACTTTCATTTAAATTACAGTTCTATAGTTCTTTGCTATTTCTAAAAAAGTAGTTTTTAAATTACATGGATTCATCCAGTTTTTGCGAAACGAAGCTTTCGATAGTTTAAATATTCATTACAATACCCCGCAAGTTCTTAAGATATTCAACTATATTATCTAAAGTACAATCAATCGGATTGAAGGAGTCTAGATTCTTGGCTTTTTCACTAATTTTTCCAAGAATATTATTTACTGCAATGGGATAATTATTGTCTGTAGTATCCTTTTCTTCAGTTGCAACGAAATATTTATTTGCTGATGAACTCTGCTGGTTTTTTAACTTTGTAATGTCTTCCTCTTCCGCTACAACAAAAGACTCATTATCGGTTGGACATTGTTGGCATCTCCACAGTAGTCTACCAATTTTAATTTTTTCAAATAAATCATCCGAGACACCAACACATCTAATATGAAATGTTGCCCCACAGGTGCCACCACACAATACACCTTTACTGCTATAAATTCCTTTAGTACAATGGATTCATAGATTAACTATTTTTTAAACGTTTTGTTTAATTTTATAGTGTGAAAGTTTTTAATTGATATTTATAGTGGCGCAAATTTTAGTAGATGACTACTTATATAACTTAATTTTAATTAATTTTGATATACTTTTTAATTTTAATTAATTTTGATATACTTAATTGTAATTAATTCAGTTTCATAATTTTTTAAAAAAAAATATTTAAGAGCGAAAAATATTGCAACTATTCAATTTAACAATTTGACTATTTTTTGGTTTCCAATTTAATTTGTTAACAATGACTACTCCTAAATATTTAAAGTTATCTACCGAATCAATTTTAAAATATTCTAATGAACAACACTAATCTTGAGTCAAACTATCAAGCATATCACAACTACTGTTACAGCATTTTTTAATTTTACAACTAGAAGCGTGAAATTTTATATTTAGATCAATATTATTTGGGTTTTTAAATTAAAGAACATAACTTTAGTTTTACTACTTAGACTAAGCTTATTTATTAGGAATCAGTTACTTATTAGTACTACGTCAGATTCTCATTCTATACAAGATTTGAGATTGTAAATAGTTTTTTTTACTATAAGTAAGTGCGCAATCATCAGTGAAACCTGTAATATTACCTTTGAACAGTTGATTAAATAAAGAATTTATATGTACTAATATCAACGGACCTAATACTGACCCTTGCGGCACACCTAAATTAATTTCTCTATACTTTCATTAAAAATACCACCTATTTTTACTCTATTTTTTAAATAAAATCGTAAAATATCTAACAGTTCAAAATTTCATGGTCAATTGTATCGAAAGCCTTTTTAATATCAATAAATAAAGCAACTGTTTGGTTATAATTATTTAGACTTCAATACCAATTGACACGTTCATTTAAAACCACATCTTCAGTACAATTACCAGCAAGAAAGCCAAATTCCTTGGTACTAATGAACTTTATTTTGTTTGTTTTTGTTGTTTATTTTGTATTAGTTTCTCGAAAAGTTTTCCAACACTAGGTAAAATTGAAATCGGCCTATAATTAGATATGTCTTCTTTCGAACATTTTTTATGAAGAAGTATTCTATACACTACACTTCTGCATTTTTAAGGGAAAGACGAAAAATACCGGTAAATACTGATATATTAAATATGTAACTAAGAATATTACTAATAAAAGGATCTGTTCTTTTTAATATAATATTATTTATACCTTCAGTAGTACAAGAAGTTTTATTATTTAAAGCTAAAATAGATTCATATACTTAGGTGATATTTCTAAATAACCAAATGTTGAAGTTTGCATATTTTCTAAAATGATATTATTAATACTAAAATGGCAATTACAACTATGAGTATTATTTGTAGCAACTAAAACATTTGCTGACTCAACAAAAAATTTTTTAAACTTGTCTGCTATTTTTATTTGGTCAACAAATATTTCGTCATTACAATTTATTTTATTAAATTTTGTACTAACAACTGCCTTATTCAGAATATCACTAACTACTTGCCACTCCATTTTAGAGTTACCATTATGTCTGTTTAATTCAGAATTATAGTAATAATTTCGAAAATGTTTTATTTTAGAATTAATATTTTTACATATTGTTGTTGTTTTTTTTAAAAACTTTTATTGAACTTACTAAGGAATCGGGGAATTTTGCAAGCTACACACTTTCCGTTGAGCTAGAGACTTGAAATTTTGGACACAGTTTAAATTTCGGTGACAATACATGACTCTAAAATAATAATAACATAATAATAATAATAAAATAATAAAAAAACAGTAGAGAAGTTAACTAAATTAGCAAAATAATAAAATGTTCATACAAAGATATTACAGATTTTTTAACAGAATTAAAAAATATGAAATTTACCTTGACATGTGTGTGTTTCTTGTTGCTTTTTAAATATAGACAAAACTAAATGTTATATACATACATAATATAATGTTATACATTTAGTTTTTACATTTTCCTCTTTCATGAAACACACAAACAAAGAAAAGGCAATCATTTTTAAATTTTTGTTTGTTGGATTATACATATGTATATTATGTAGATATCTGATATTTATGTTAACAAGAGTAATATACTTTTTGCTTACTTACGATTTAAGTACATACCTATATTAGAATTCGATGATAGGTATCTAAAAATGTAAATATACGTATACAAACATACCTACATACATATAAATTAAAAAATTATATTGATTAATTTATTAACGAATGATGTTTCTCAACAATGCATACAGTGTTCCAGCTACAATGTTTATAATATTGCCCATTGAGTAAATCATATGTTAATTATCAATAAATTAAAACTTAAAATTATTTCTTTTTGTATTTTATACTATATATTTCTGCTTAATAAGCAGTTTTATACTATAAGTTGTAAAATTTCTTTAATTGATAAAATTTCCTAAATAAACAAAATATTGTAAACAGTAATTGAAATACTATAAAATTTGTTAATGAACTGAAACTTGAATAAATTTTGTATTATTTAATTTGGTTCTAAAAATAATTGTCCAATAAGCATATTATAATAAATAACGTTTAATGTAATTTTGAAAAGAAACGGTAACTTACAATTCTGCTTACAAACAAACAGAATTGTAAATATTTTAATGTTTGTAAACAAAAAATATTATAAAATTTGTATTATATTAATGAATAAAAATGATTTAGAATAATACTTAAAAAATAAATGATTTATTTTCTTTATTTTGTCCAGTAAGCGGAAGTTTCAATTATTAAATATTCCAATTATTAAATATTGAAGCTTTACTTTGCAAATTCTGCTTACTGAGCAAAATATTGATGTTTAAGTCAATAAATAAAGAAATTGGGAAAAGAAATGCTTAACTAACTCAAATAATAAAGAATCTAGTTTATGGAATTTAGTTTAATAAATTATAAACACACATTAATCTTTAGATTTATATTTATTAAAAATGGTTCTAACTTCAGTTAGAACTGTTAATAATGGTATTACAAAATATACTACTCTAATTAACTAAAATTAAGGTAATTTATATTGAATCGATTTGCTGATTAATTACTTTACAATACTTGCGAAATATTTCTGAAATATGATATATTTAAATTAATAAAGAATAATATTGTGGGAATGATTTTCCCAGGGAAGTATTAAAAGTAGTAAGTATTAGATTAAAGAAGTAAGTATTAAATCTTCCTCGCAACGTTGGCAAATTTGTCACGTTGCTGAGACATTTTTTATTTGTTACCGATTTGTTCTTACATATAACTCTCCCTTCGTTAGAGTTAAGATTCTCCTGAATCTTTTTATTTAAAATCGATCCAATATTTTTTATTTTGCAATTCATAAAACATACAATAGTTATTATTGATATTACAGTTATTGTTACAGTTAATGTTATGACAATAATACAATACATTGACAATACATTTTTATTAATTTTCAATTTTTCAATTTGATCTATATTTTTCTTTGTTTCTAATATAATTTCATTAAAACTGTAAGAATTATTTGCTGGTTTATAATCTAGATTTGACAATACAAATTTATTTTTTATTTCTGTTATCTCATTATAAAAAGTCTTATTATCTAAACTAATACTACAATTATTATAAAATTTTACAAAATAGTTACCTTTAAGATTCATTTTTCTTTCATCACATTTAGAAGTTAGTATTACATTTTTTTGCCAATTGTACTAGTATACTGCTATCACCGATTTCAATTATTTCATTATTACAATTTTTATTTTTTATACAATGATTAATTTTTCTTAATTGATGAAGAGCTTTGGTTTCATCGTATTCATAGAGTTCGTTACGAAATTCTAAAGTTTTTGTTATTGAAGAATCTATTATATTGCAATTATTTTCATTAGCTAAAGGTTTAATTAGTTTTTTGTTAATAGAGGTTAGTTTGAAAGGAATTTTAATTAAGAATATTAATTTGTTAGTAGTTGTTCTTGAAAATCCTACTTTTATATGTTTTAATTTCTCAGAGTTTATTTTAAAATTAATTATCTCTTCGTGGTTTAGAAGAGATGGATGGATAATATTAAAATTTGAAAGAATTATTTAATCTTGTAAGTCCTCTATCATTTTATTTATCTGTTGTATATTTAATTTTAAGTCAAAAAGTGAAATTTTTAAAGCGTTTTCGTCAACTTCGTTTTTTAGCATATTTTTTATTAATTATCTGTCTTGTTGAATGTTATCTAGTAATTTATTTATGGAGTTGTTGAAATTATTATTGATTTATACTTGTTCGTTCATATTTTTAATAAGGTTGTCGTTATTATATTCAAAGGATTGCAAATGTTGGTTTATGACTTGTCTGTCGTCGTCGTCCATAGTTCCAGTTAGCCATTTACTAATTGTTCCGAAAAAGTTAAAAAGTCCACGTTTTTGTATTGTATGATGTTCGTTTTTCAAGGTAGCTAATTTGTTTCCTAATCTGTCAATTTCCTTTAGTAAGCGATTGCTTGTATTTGTTGTAAAAAGGGATGAACTTCTTTTTATTTCACTTATTAAGTTGTCTATTTCATTTAGATCAATAATATGCAAAGAGTACTTAAATGTTTTTGGAATTAGTATTTGACTTTCTTGAATAGTCGTATAACCATTGTTTGTTTCAATTTTCTCTACTTGTAGTTGACTCGTTCGTGCTAGCGGAAGTAACGTTAGAAATAGTAGAAGTACTTTCGTTATCGAGATTGTCTGAAAATTTTAAAGGTCGTTTAATGTTAATAGGGTGTACATTATTTAATTTGTATTTTCTAAATTTAGGTTGATCTTTGTGTCTGAGACATTTGTAGTTTTTTATATATCCTATTTTTCGAATTTCTCTATAGTCTTCCCTATTTTTATTATGTTTTATTAAACGTTTTTCTTGGGATTTAATTAGATTGTTGTATATAATATCAGATGAAATAAAATTATTTTCTGCGTTTTGTGGAGTGGTTTTAATTGTACTGTGGTATAGGTTGTTGTAATTTTTTATAGCGTTTAACATTTGAATTCTAATGGGAAGTGGTTCTTCTAAATTTAAAATACGTAATCTTTCCATTATGGTGTTATTTAATCTTTCTACGTCAGAATTGCCAGTGTGGCTGTTTGGTTTAACCAAATGAAGTTCGATATTTTCTTGTGATAAAAATTCTTTGACGTACATATTATTAAATTCGTTATCTGTAATTAATTTTTTTGGTTTTTTATGGTTAAAGTACATTTTAAGTTTTTCAATTAATTCTGTATGGTTGTTATGTTCTAACGGATATGCAGTTGCGTATTTGGTGAATTTATCAATGAAAACTAAGAAATTTTATTTTTTATTGGTATAAGTGTCAATATGAATAACTTGGTTTTTTTCCACTGGGATTTTCCACTGTTTTTTTGAATTTGGGTTTAATACGGTTTCTGTCATATTTGCCTTTACTGCAAATTTCACAGTTGTTAGTAATTCTATTAATTGTTATTTTTAGTTGTTTGTGATAAACTTTATAATTTAAATATTCGTATAATGATATAATACCCGGATGTTTTTGTTCTTTGTAATGCAAAGATATAATTTTTATAAGTTCTTCTTCCGATTTTATGTCTTGTGCAAAGTAAGTACATTTTATAAATTTGGTATTAGGAAAGTTCTTTATTAATATTTGTTGAATAATATTGTAATCATGATCTGATATTTGGGTAACGATAGCAATTTTGGAGTCTGCTATATAAGATTTTAATTTGTTGATAAGTTCTGGTTCAGTTAAGTCAGAACTAATGTAAATTCTTCGTTTACCATCTAAAAGATTTACAAATTCTTGAATAAAGTTATGGGAAATTATTATTTGAGTTTTAAATCTATTAACTATAGTTTCTAAAATTGGAATATGGTCAAGTTGTTCTTCTTCTTGTGAATGAATAGTCGGTTGAAGAGAAGTATTGTCATTGTTTTCGTCATTATTATTTATTTCAAAGGTTTCTCTCCCTTCGTTAAGACTGAACGTCTCGGTCAGTTCATTTATTTCGTTTTTATCTGTATTTATTCTACTAAGAAAATCAGCAATTTTATTATTCTTACCTTTTAAATATTCTATTTTTATGTTATATTCACCTAAGGATAGTATCCATCGTTGCAATCTTGGATTTAAATCTTTTCCCAAGTACTTGGTATGAAGCCATTTTAGTGCTTGGTGGTCAGTTTGAAGTTCAAATTCTTTGCCATAGATATATGGTAGAAAGTATTTTACTCCCCAAACTAAAGCCAAAAGTTATTTTTCAGTTGTACTGTATCTGATTTCGCGGTTACTTAAAGTTCTGCTAGCATATGCAATGGGATGATTGTCTTGTTAAAGCACAGCGCCAATGGCGAATTGACTAGCATTGGTATTTATTTTGAATGGTTTGTTAAAATCAGGATACTTTAAAATTGGATGAGATGTTAAAAGTAATTTTAATTGCTCAAAAGCATTAATGTAAGTTGGGTCTAAGGTATTTATTTTAGCATCTTTTTTTAAGTATTTTGTTAATGGTTGAGCTATTTTTGCATAATTTTGGTCTGTACTCTTATATGGAGTAGAAACGTGGACACTAAAAGTGACGGCGTTAAATAAATTAGAGGCATTTGAAATGTGGTGTTATAGAAGAATATTAAAAATTTCATACACAGACAGAGTTACAAACCAAGAACTTCTCGGGAGGCTAAATATAAATGGAGAACTACTTCTAATTATCAAGCGCAGAAAACTAAGTTACTTTGGTCACATAATACGAGTTCCAAAATATGAACTACTCCAGCTAATAATACAAGGTAAAATAGAAGGTAAGAGAAACATAGGTAGAAAACAAATGTCGTGGCTTAGAAACATTCGAAACTGAACAGGTATTAACACAATAACAGAATTAGTACATAGTGCAAAATGCAGAGAAGAGTATATCAACATCATTGCAAATCTACAATAACGTGTGATCGCTTATCATCCAGTAGTGGATTAGCAGCTGAAGAAGAAGAATCTCTAAAAAATAAAATACAACAACAAAAAGAAAAAATAATAAAAAAATTAAATACCAATAGAAAAACTTTCGAAACACCCGATTCGCAAGAAATAATAATAAAAAATCCTGCAACAGTTAGATATGAAGAATTTCCTAGATATAAGATAATAAAATGTAATAAAATAAATAATAAATTAATTGATTCAAGAATAAAAATATTCATCCGAATCGAATTAACGGAATATTTAAATTTATAGGTAATAACAATAACAATAATAATTCTAATACTAATGATAAACCCCTGCAAAGCAATAATTAATGTAAACAACTAAAAAATAATGTAAAAATGTCGATATTATCGAAAGCTATAATAAAATCGTTCATATAATAAATTTAAGCGGAATTGAAAATTTAATAGATACTATAGAAAATCAAATAAATAATTCAATATATTATATAAACTATACTAATAAAAATTTGTATAACATACTAAAGAGTAAAATAAATAAAACTAAACATTCTTTTAAAACTTTAATACCTCTAAGAACTAAGAGAGCTTTAATTAATGTCGGAGGTTCGTTCCTTAAAAGGCTTTTTGGAACAATGGACCAGGAAGACAAAATTGAATTAGAAAATCATATGAAGACCATAGAACAAAATAATAATAACATAATAACAAATTCAAATAATCAAATTAAAATAAACTCCGCGTTCCAAGAAAATATTATCACTTTAAAAATTAACATTTAACAAAATCAAATAATAATAGAAAAAATTTCAAATTATGTTTCAAGCGATCATAGAAATATAGTTAATCAATCTAAATGACGAAATAGAAAAAATCCAAGAGAATATAATGTTCGCAAAACATAAAACAATGTTCAGATCTCTGTTAACTTCTGAAGAGATCGATGACTACGAAATTGATATCTTCAAAATTCAAGAACTGAAAAGTTCAGTAGCTCTTAACAATAAATAATACATTAGTTTTCGTCATTCAAATTCGAAAACTAAATAAAGAAAAGGCAAATTCATTCAAAATAATTCCAATACCTGATTCAAAATTTCAACAAGTTTCAATAGAGATAACAAACATCACAATTTTTAATAACAAAACATACTATCATAATGAGGAAAAATATGAGAAAAAATTACAACTAGCTCCAAAATGTATTTCAAATTTATTAATTAACAAAACTTATGAAAATTGTTTTAAAAACTTTGGAGATAAATATAAAATAATAGAAATTGATACTGGTATAATATTAATAAAAAATGCAATAAGTACAAATTTAACCGAGTAATTGTAATAAAATAAAATTAATTTTAAATAAAAATTATATTATGTTTTTCAATACTTAATTGTACAATCGAAATAAGTAATTCAAAATTTTCGATTAAACAAATTGAATATAAACAAAAAATTGCATTAGCTAATTATTCAATTTTAAAAAATGTAAATTTTTCTGTAAAGTTAGAAACACTTTATGTTAAACAATAGAAAATAAGAAAAAAATAGAAAATATCTATTATGAAAAGGATAAAAATAAAAAATAATAAAAAAAATTTTCAAAAAACAGCTTTTTTTGAAGTAAAAAGTAGAAAATAAATTTTTAATTGCGAATTTTTCTCTAATTTTCTAAATTATATTGTTACGATGGATGTTCCTTTAAAAAAATTTATCTTAATATAGTAATTATATATGTGTCATAAAGCGCGTGAAAGTAAAATAAAAGCTGGAGGCATTAAAAGAATAACTATAAACTTAAATTTTGAAAATATTGCCTCCAGCTTTTATTTGATTTCACGGGCTTTATGACAAATATATAATTGCTATATTGAGATAAATTTTTGAGTACGTATACATTATACATATTTGATATACATAGGTACCTATTACTTTATTGAAAATCACATAGTACATGTGAATGTTTATCTTATAGATGGCATGCAAACTTTTGTTTGCCTTTGCCATTGCGTTTAAATGTAAAGAAAAAAGTGAATTTGGATAAAAGTGTATATGTATGTATAATTGTGTGAATATGTTTTTTTAATCTTTCGAATTTTTATGATTTACAGATTAAATATTAAGTTTACTGCTAACTACATATATGTATGTAGGTATGTTTGCATACGTATATTTACATTTTTAGATACCTATCATCGAATTGTAATATAGGAACTTAAATCACATGTAAGCAAAAAGTCTATTACTTTTGTTAACGTAAATATCAGATATCTACATAATATATATAAGTATAATGCAACAAACAAAAATTTAAAAATGATTGCCTTTTCTTTGTTTGTGTGTTTCATGAAAGAGAAAAATGTATAAACTAAATGTATAACATTATATTATGTATGTATATAACATTTAGTTTTGTCTATATTTAAAAGACAACAACAAATACACACATGTCCAGGCTAATTTCATATTTTTATTTTACTCTGTAATAATTCTTTTAAAAAATCTGTAATATCTTTGTATGAAAATTTTATTATTTTGCTAATTTAGTTAACTTCTCTACTGTTTTTTTATTATTTTATTATTATTATATTATTATTATTATTTTAGAATCATGTATTGTCACCGAAATTTAAACTGTGTCCAAAATTTCAAGTCTCTAGCTCTCTAGGGAAGTGTGTCTAAAATAGCTTGCAAGATTCCATGATTCCTTTAACCACGAGTAAGTTCAATAAAAGCTTTTAATAACATTGTAATTTATATTAATATTAGCTTAATTCTGATCTTTTTTATATTATTAATACACAGTCCTCGACTATCTCTCCTAGAGTGCTGTTCTGATTGTTGTTGAAAGTCATATAAAATAATTTAAATTCTTTTTTTCTCAAGGCTCCCTTTTTCTCAAGAGTCCTTCAAGGCTTCTCTCTTTCGGTTACATTATTTTTAGTAGCTTTTGAAGACATCAACAAAATCATCCAGAATAAAAAGAATCTCAACCACTGCATTAACAATAACAATTAACAGAACAGCAATGAAATAACAGGACAATTTTTGAAAGCAATAGACAACTGGTCAGAATTCTCAAGAGCAAAAATATCAGTAGAAAAAAGTAAACATTTACATGTCTGCAAAAAAATAAATTGTAATAACAAAATATTAATAATGTAAAAGAATTAAAAATTTTAAGATTAATTTTTAATTGTAAACTTAGCTTCAATTATCATTGTAATTACTTAAAACAAAGTCTAACTGCCAGGCTAAACATTATTAAATACCTCGCATCCTCTAACAGTCACATGCATACTAATTTCCTCCTATATATGACAAAATCAACCTTGCTTTCAAAAATTGACTATGGTCTGCAAGTATACGGTAAATGCGCAAAAACACATCTCAATAAACTAAAAACGCCATTTCACGATGCGGTTAGATCAAGCTTAAGAGCATTTAGAACAACTCCAACAAGAAACCTATTAGCCGAGGAAGTTTCCTTACAATTGAAGATCCAAAGGAATATCTTACTAGCCGCCTTATTAGTAAACTATTCTGCAACTCAAAACACATCCTATATAAAGAGGTTAACGCAATAAAATCCAGGAAAAGAAGCATATCAAAAGAATCATGTTTAATTTCAATACTCAACATACAGACAAAACCACAGATCAACATCAAACCAATAGTTGTCAAACAGTAGAATTTCTCTACATGGAATTTACCAATGATCGTATTCATTGATGAGCTCTCGCACCACCACAAGCAATGTACTCCAAACAATGTTTTCCAACAGTTATTTAAAGAATACTACACTAGTCTGAAACAAGAAAACTGGAACATAACATGTCTTTTGCAGTGGTGAAAGAAAACAGCGTCACCTTAGTACAAGGTCTTCTTCCACAGTGTGGAAATATTTTCGAAGCGGAATTACAAGGCATATTATCTGCATTACAGTCAAATTTTGCAAAATACTTTAACCCTTCTATGTTCTAAACGGTTTAAGTTCTAAACTAGAAATTTTGACAGAAGTTAGATCTTTGAAAATAAGTATGAGTCATTTCAGAAATTTTTTTTGTATCACCCCCCGTTTAGGAGCTGTAAGGGGTCAAAAACTGAAAATTTCCTATTTTTGAACACCTGTAACTTGAACACCTATTAACATTTTTTGAAGTAATACATAAAAATTAAAGTTTCAACATTATACTCTTATTTCACTTAACAACTTTTTTTAATAATATACGATTACTTTATAATTTGCGATAGTGTTACTTGATTTTTTCAAATTTTCTAACAAATTTCTTTAACGAATTTTTTGCATTTTGTTTTACTCGATAATTTGAAATTGTTGAGTATATAATGCGTAGTACAAAAAAATTTAAATAAATAAAGTAAATAACGGTTGCTTGAAGAATTTTTATTATTTATATGATATCGATATACATACATGCTTATATAATGTCATGTTTTTTTACATATCGTATATGTCACTGATGAATGAATGATAAGAGTATAGATGTATATTATATAGCGCCGTATTTACATACATATACATATGTACTTTATTATACTTATAAGAAATTATTCTATGAATGGAAATATTTTTAAAAAAATATTGCAATGTATGGCGATATACTTATAACAATATAAAGATACTATGCATTAATATAATATAATATTTAAAATTATATTTACTATTTTGTACTATTAATATACATTTACCGCTTAGTATTAAATGGTTCGAAATAAGCGAGCTAGATATACCTTCAAACGTATGGATCGGATCAGAAGAAAATTCTAAGTCGACTGAGCCATGTCCGTCCGTCCGTCCGTCAGCACGCTAACTCAAAAACTAGGAAAGCTAAAATCATGCAATTTACACAAAATATTCTGGGAGCAATTTGTAAGTTCCTTATTTTTTTTGGTTGAGTTCCAACCAAAACTTCGGGTAGCTCTCGAACACCTAACTATTAGATCTCCACTTTTTTTTTGAAATAGAGCTATGTAATTTTAACTGCTGATAGATGTCACAAAAATATTAATTTTATTTTTGATAACTTTTTTTGTAGCCCTACCCGTTACGGAGCAACAGCTCCCCAAAGGTTCAAAAAAGCTCTATATTTAAATTGTTATAGCACAAGTTGTATAAGGTGTATCCTCATTTTGAAAACGGCAAACGATTACTGCTTTTATTAGCTTTAAAAGTATATATACAATAAATATACAGTTGTGGCATACGATGTCTTAATTTACCGTTATGCGAAACTCAAATTTTGCAAAATACTTTAACCCTTGTATCTTCTAAACGGTTTAAGTTGAAAATTTGAAATTTTGACAGAAGTTAGATCTTTGAAAATAAGTATGAGTCATTTCAGAAATTGTTTTTGTATCACTCCCCATTTAGGAGCTGTAAGGGGTCAAAAACTGAAAATTTCCTATTTTTAAACACCTGTAACTTGAACACCTGTTAAAATTTTTTTGAAGTAATATACAAAAGTTAAAGCTTCAACATTATACTCTTATTTCTGTTAACAACTTTTTTTTTTAATAATATAGGGTTACTTTATAATTGACGAAAATGTTACTTAAATCATCTCTGAAACCAACTAAGATATAACCTTTAAATTTGGCAGAGTGGTGTTCTTTCATGTTTTATTTAAGTCTCTGAAATTTGAGAGGATTTGGTCCATGAGTTCGGATTTTGGAAACTTCCGAACGAGCCCCAGAGTAAACGAGATTATCTCCAAAACCAATAAAGATATAACCTTCAATTTGACAGAGTGGTGTTCTTTCATGTTTTATTTAAGTCTCTAAAATTTGAGAGGATTTGGTCCATCAGTTCGGATTTTGGAAGCTTCCAAACGAGCCCCAGAGCAAACGAGATTATCTCCAAAACCAACAAAGACAGAACCTTTAAATTTTTTACAATGATGTTCCTTCCCGTTTGATTTATGTCTCTGAAATTTAAGAGGATATGGTCCATGAGTTCGGATTTTGGAAGCTTCCAAACGAGCCCCAGAGCAAATGAGATTATCTCCAAAAACAACAAAGATATAACATTTAAATCTGACAGAATAGTGTTCTTTCATGCTTGATTTAAGTCTCTGAAATTTGAGAGGATTTGGTCCTTGGGTTCGGATTTAGGAAGCTTCCGAACGAGCCCCAGAGTAAACCAGTATATCTGCACAACCAACAAAGATAGAACCTTTATTTTTAGTTCAAGAGTGTGCTGTTATGTTTCCTTTTCTGTAAAATTGGAAACTGACATTTGAAAGAATTTGAACCATGGGTTCGTACTTTGGAAATTTCCGGACGAGCACAAGAGCAACGAGCATATCTCAAAAACCAACAAAAGTAGAACCTTTAACTTTAGTACAATGGTGTTCTGGCATGTTTTCTTTATGTTCCTGAGATGGATTCGATGAATTGGGGTGACAATTCGGGTACCTGACACACACCTACCAAGGACTAACAATCTTCGAAATAAATAAAGATAGAAACTTAAAATTTTTTACAAAGGTGTCAAGCATATCCCAAGAGGATGCCTCTTTTACCTACCTGAAATTCGAGTTGAATAAGACAGAAAAGGAAGCAGCTGCCAAAAAAACTTAAGGATTTTTAATTTAATTAGAATTATTCAGGTGTAGGGTATTAATAAGTCGGTTGCATCGACTTACTGTTACATTTACTTGTTTTTTTTCTATTAGGATTATTTTATTTTATTTTGTAGACGTTTTATTTCCAAACGAAACATTTTTTTTGTATTTCCTTTTTTTTGCATTTTCTTTTTCTTGTATTTCCTTTTTCTGTTTTTCATTAATTTAAAAATAATATAGCCACATATATATCTTTCGGCATTACATGAAATAATATTTGTTCTTTCTGACATATAATTAGCATTTACTTCATTATAGTCTTTAATGAAATTCGTTATTTGATTATCAGTTTCATCAATATTAGATTCGGAATTGATTTCTTTTATTTCATAATCTTTTAATTCATCACAAATAAATTCTGCGTCATCTTCTTCGCAGTTGGAATTTTCAAACTTATGATTTATTAATTTAATTGACATGATTTTTGCTAAAACATTACTGAATTCTGCCACTGATGGGTTATTGTTGCAGCCATTTCTGTAGCGAACCAAAGTAAACAAATTTTCCAATGAATCTTGATTAAGTCTCTTTAATAATAAATAAAAGCACTCAGCTTGATCGTAAGAGGCAAACATGTCTTCACTTAATTTGATAACGCCAGTAAGGCTTTGTACCATGCCATCAATGCAATAAATTTTCTATCTTGTTTTTGGTTTTATTTCTTTAAAATATTGTATCATTTCTTTTAAATATTTTCCAATGACATTATTTTTTTGCAAAGCCGAACGATTTGGATTTTTATCGTATAGTTTTTTGCTGTTAAGACAATCAAGCAATTTGTTAATTTTGAATATAAATTCAGCAGTGGATGAAGCACAGTTTTTTCTAGAAACAAATTTGTTTATGGATATTAGAGTTTTTACGGCAGCAGCAACTGAATTGATAAAAATTTGGCTTGCCAACTTAACATTCATTCTTTCAAAAGAATTAGGAAATATGTGCTTTTTGTTTATTTCGGACACATTTTTGTAGTATTAATGCTTTCGTGCAAATACAATGAATGAATAACTTTAAATGACACTTCACCATCTTTGGTATTAAGGTCATATTTTAATAGTTTGTTCCGAAGAGACTTAATTAGATGTATTCGATCAAACAGAGCAAACATTTTGTTTCCTTTTTCTTCAAAATTATATAAAAAAAGGGCTATCTCTTGTAGCTCCTAATTTTGTAAAGCAGTTTCTGTTTGTAGTACCTTGGTCACATATTACAGCACGCACATTAAGATTTAACTTAAACGCTGAGTGTAAATTAGCAAGTAATAGAGTTTGAAGATGTGTACCATTAATTGGTTAATCTGTTGTTAAATAACTAAGCACATATTTCCAATTGCTGCTAAAGCCTCTTACCAAAAAAAACACATATATATTTTGCGACATCTTGTGTTCTTTTAAACCCATAATCTAAGAATCCAGTAATTTCATCTAGTGCGCTATTGTAACTTAAATTTTTTCTTATTTCTTTTGATAGCTCATTCATTTTAGAAAAAAATTTGTTCATTTCATTAAAATTTTTTTCATGCACACCTATATTTAAATACTTGATGGGAATCCATCTATTTATTCAGCTAAAATGTGGCAAGTTAAGTTGAAAATTAATTGAATATCTCAAAAATTTATATTCCTTAGGAGAATTAAAATGCATATTTAGGGCAATATTTTTTTCAATCTCTGTCCAAGTTTTTGCACAAATTAGTAAATTAAATTTGCCATCAATTAAATTTAATAAAGAATCATTTTTTTTTTAAATTTAATAAAGAATTCATAATTTTTTCTTTAATATTTTGTTTTGATATTTTAAATATGTATTTTTTTTTGTTAAATTTATATTTTCCTTTTCGATCATATTTATTGTTCTGCTGGAAATAAAATTTTTCTTCAGGTAATAAGCCTCATTTTGCTGAAATTTAATAAACTTCTTACAAAAACTGTCATTAGATTCTGTAGATGCTTGTGCTCGGCTTTTTTCAATAGTTGGGGATAAATAAAAATTTGAATTATCATTTCTTTCGTAAGTTTTCAAAGCTTCATAATTTTGTTTTTTTATTTAAAAAAGGTTGCAAACTACTACTATCTTCCAAAAATTCAAAAACATTTAAGTCTTGCATTTGACGCATTCCTTCGATACTTTTTTCAGTATATGGTAAAAATAAATTAGGAATTGGACCTTTCTTAAGCCTTCTTCCTAAAAATTTTTTTTCAAAATGGTTTTCAAAAATCAGCAAAAACTTACCTTCCTTATCAATACTTACCTTGCACTTTGATAGCCAAACATCAAATAGACTTTTATCTTTAGGAAAGTTGTAAAATCTTTAAAAGATCTTCGACTATTTGCGCAAGCGATGCACTTTATTTCTGATATTCGTTGATCGGAATTTATATCCTTAAACATTCTACATAATTAATAGATTTACATAGATGCATGCATAGAAGTTGAAAAGAAAAAAATAATATGAAAAAGAAAAGTACATAAAAAAGAAAATAAAATGAATAAAATATGTATGTAATGTACATAGATACTTATGAAAAAATTTAATTATAATTTATTGCTAATTTAATTAATTAATAATTTTTTATTCAATTAATATTAAAAAATACTGATTCAATTAATATTAAGGATACCCTTATAATAGGGATAGTTTTATATCTAATGGTGAATATCTTTATTATAGTGATTCACGATTAGATGTAAAACTAGATGTAGTGTATTCAGTGTATTATTACATTTTGAATATACGTAAGAATACACTGAATCTAGTTAACATCTAGTAGTACATCTAGTTTTACATCTAATCGTGAATTCCCATTTTATTTTAAAATGTATTTGACTTACTTATTTACAACAAATTAAAAATGAAAATAAAAATTAATTTAAAGAAAAACTTTTTAAAATTAACTTTGAAGAAACGAAAACTACTTATAAACCGTAACCGTTTTCCGTTAATTTTTTTATAAGATTTTTATTTATTTTTGTTTTAATATTAAATAAAAAATCGTATAATTTACTTCATTAAGTTCTTCTTAATTTTATTTAAGAAATGAAAAAGCGAGGGTTCTTAAAAACTTAAAAAAAAACAAAATATGTTTCAGCAAAACAATAACAAAAAAAGAGCCCGCATAAGCAATCATCATCAATATTATAATATTCATTGATCATTTGTTATTCTACATTTAGGAATTAAATAATAAAATATGTATAATAACAAAATATGATCATTTATAAATCGTTTCTATTTTTGAAAGTATGCAAGTAAAGTATACGAATGAATATCGCATACTTACATAAAAAATAATGAATAAAAATACCTAGTTTTTATTACTTTCCTATGAAAGCATATAGATTTAAATGGGTGTTATAAATGTATTATTTTTTTATATACACTTAAGATTTTTGCAAAATTTGAAAAGAAATATATATAATACAGGAAGAATATTGAGTATAACAGCAAAGACAATAAATATATTTAATGTAATAATAATTAGTAAAAAGTATACAAATTGCTTCTTTTTTATACCCTACACCTAAAGTATAGGGTATATTAACTTTGGTATGGTGTTTGTAACCACCAAAAGGAAGCGAGTTAGATATGGACATATATATATTCTGAATCAGGATCACCTCCTGAGTCGATTTAAAGATGTCCGTCCGTCCGTCCGTCCGTTCGCAAGATAACTCAAAAACTAATAAAGCTATCTTGATGAAATTTATATAGTAGGTTACTAATTCCAAAAGGAAGGTTAAGTTCGAATCTGGACAAAAGTCGTCCATGGGTTCGGGTTCTGGAAGCTTCCGAATGATTCCGGAGCAAACGCGATTATCTCCAAAACCAACAAAGATAGAATCTTTAAATTTTGTACAATGATGATCCTTCCCATTCGATTTATGTCTCTGAAATTTAAGAGGATTTGGTCCATGGGTTTGGATTTTGGAAACTTCCGGACGAGCACAAGAGCAACGAGCATATCTCCAAAACCAACAAAAGGAGAACCTTTAAATTTAGTACAATGGTGTTCTGGCATGTTTTCTTTATGTTCCTGAGATGGATTCGATGAATTGGAGTGACAATTCTGAAACCTGACACACACCTCCCAAGGACTAACAATCTTCGAAATTAATAAAGATAGAAACTTAAAGATTTTTACAAAGGTGTCAAGCATATCCCAAGAGGATTCCTCTTTTACTTTCCTGAAATTCGAGTTGAATAAGACACAAAAGGGAAGAAGTTCAAGCAGCTGCCAAAAAAACTTATGGATTTTAAATTTAATTCGAATTATTGAGAGTCGGTTGCATCGACTTACTGTTACATTTACTTGTTTTATTAAAGTAAAGACAAGAATTGAAATTGGCGCAGTCTGTAGGATTTCCCAACTAGTGAAATAAATAAATAAAAACTATCTAAATTTTATTTTAAAAAGTTATTTTTATTTTAAAAAGTTATCAAGAAAAAAATAAATAAAAAAATTTTATAAACACTAGTATTCTTTTTTAAAAATTTGTTGGCTATCCAAATTTTTTAAAAATTTGTTGGCTATTACTTTTAATAAAAAAAAGAAAAAAAAAATTTTCAAAATGGCAAATGCAAATCAAAAACAACAACAAACTTTAATCACCATGAATGACCTCATCAACGAAGCTAGAGCCGTTCCTGTATTTAAAGGAGACGACTCATATGAATTGTCTAACTTCATTCGTGAAGTTGAACAAATTCAAAACTAATCAAGTCGCAAAAAATTATCTAGCTAACATATTTTACAACAAAATACAAGGGCCAGCAGCAGTAGCAAATACAAGTTACATATATGGATATAATGAGAATGTTAATGTTATGTAATGTTAACATTATAATAATGTTAACCTAAATATTAATTATTAGCTCATTCACCTTTTATAAATAATGTATTTTAGTCAAAGAATAACAGGAAATGCCATTTAGCAATTTTATTTTCAAAACTTTATAAAAAGTTATTTATATTTTAAAAAGTTATCAAGAAAATAATAAATAAAAAAATTTTATAAATACTAGTATTCTTTTTTAAGAATTTGTAGGCAATCTTCTTTACTTTTAATATTCTGAAGATTAAATTTTGAAACTTTTTTTAAACAAAAAAAAAAAGGTTTAACAAGTGGAAAACTTTTTTTTAAATAATACCACCTTCCAAATAACCACCCGCAAATAACCAACTTTAAATCGGTTTATAACATCCCTCCCCCTTTGGAAAAAGAAAATTCATACCGTATATATTATGAATTTTCGGCATTTAGAGAAAGATCAAAAATTTTGTGAACAATTTAAATTAAAAATAAGTCAGTCAGAATTTTTTTAATGCTTAAATTTGAAATGCAAACAAAAAAAAATTTTATATTTTAATAATATTTAATTAATATTTATATTTTAATGCATAATTTTTTAAATTTTATTTTAATGAATTTTTAATGCTTAAATTTAAAATGCAAAGAAAAAAACATTTTCTAATCTTACAAAAATTTTTATATTGACAAAGTACTTATATTGTTTTGCTAGTTTTTGAGTTGAATGATCATATTAAAAAATTCTTTATTAAATTTGTTATTGACATTGTTTTAATTATTTTTCGTTGTTTTTTTTTTTATAAAAAAAAATAAGTATTATATTAACTTGTTTTATTACATAATTTTTTTTTTTAACTCGTTTAATTACATTTTGTTTTTCGTGTGTTTTTTTTTTATGAAATTTATTACATAACTTTATAAATGATTTAAAAATAAACTCTATATTTAGTGGCTATAAAAAAATGTTTCTTTTTTTTAAATTGATTTCTTTTTATTTTCCTATTCTTCTACTTCATCTTCTTTAATCCTCTCCTATAGGAGGATGTTTACTGAATTAGCAGTAGTTACATTTTGATCAGTTGATATTTTATTACATTTTATTTTAACATATTTCTTATATAAAATTGACAGTATTATAAGAAAGGAAACAAAAGAAAATATAGAAATCAAAGAAGAGTGTAAGTGTGTTATCGTAGTAGGTTGTTCAACGTCAGTAAGTTTAATTAATTGTAATTCTGTACTGAATTCGTTTCATTTGAAATCCTTCATATTGCTAATAGCAGGTGGAATTGAAACTATGTTTTGTGTAAGTTCGAAAGATGTTTCATTTAGAATAAATTCATAAGAGAAAATATTTGTATGGGATATTGATTTTGTTACTTGATATTGTAAACTGACAGTCTGGGTAAAAGCTTTGAAATTAGGTTTTAAAGTAAAAATTCCACTGTTATATAATTTTTCAATACTTATATCGTTTCTACAAGCGATTTTTATATTAGTGTGCTTAGGTAATGTATACAACCAAGTATTGGGATTAGCAAGGTTAAACCATAATTCCTGGTCTGATTTAAAAACTCTGATTTTACAATCTTCAGGCTTAGTGTAACCTTCCATTAACTTCATAACACAATTTTGCTTCAGACTATTATAGTAAACGAAATTTTGTTTTTTTCTATCATATGAAATTTTCTTCATGGTAGTTTATACATTGTTCCGTATCTGAATAACCAAGAACTATGTATCGATGTAGTTCATAGTTTATAGCTATATAATCTCTCTTTAGGTCTATGAAGTAAAATGTGTTATTTTTGATTTGACTGATAGACTAGTTACTTTATGCAGACTATATTATATTTCTGCGATCAGAGGAATGGTTATTTGAACCATTAAATGGTTTTTAACATGTACAGGTTCGACAGAAACCATTTTATTGAGAAGTGGTAGGTTTAATCTGTTCTTGCAAGGTATTTAATAATTCTTCCTGTTGTGATATAAGGTTATTGGCGGAGACTGATAGAATGTTAGCTGTTTCGTCAAATAAGTGAAGGGTATTTTCAAAACCCTTGTAAAAATTTAGGTTTTCAGTAAGTTAATTTAGTTTATCGTTTATTAACACGAAATTCTTATTTAATTTTGGTTGAGTTTCATTAAAGTTTTTAATTAGACTGTTGATAACAGATGTATGCATTTCAGAAATGTGATATACATTTTTTGAGTTATTTTCGATATTCTGTAGTGCCAAATCAATACGTTCAGCATCCTCAGAATTCATAATACCAAATATAATTGTTTGAATTTTTCGTAGACCGTTATAAATAGTACTCTTTTTACTTTCGTTACATTATTTGATTTATAAAGTTGTTCAATTACGAGTATTACATTATTTATTTTTATTTCATTAAATAATTTTAAAATTAAAGTTAAAATGACTGTAAAATGGTCCAGAGGAAATAGTGTTAAAATTTTGTTACAAAGATGTTTTAGCGTGTTAATATTGGATTCTATAGTTAATGTGTCTTGTTCAAAAGATATGTCAAGGAATTTTGTCTTGTTCGATAATTAGTCAAAGATATGTCAAGGAATGTGTCTTGTTCGATAATTAGTCAAGGAATTTTGCAATTTTCCAATTTGTACAGAATAAATACCTGGTTGAGAGATAGTTGTATGCTCGCCAATACATAACGATGGGATTAATAGTAGAATTATTATAATCATAATGAAACAGCACAATATTTTCTGGAGAAAAAAAAATTAGTATATAAAAATAAACATAAATGATTTATGTAATATAAGGTTTTACTAAATTGTTATGAACAAATTTTTCTTCCACTTTTAATAATGGAGTTAACTGGCGACTTTATTTCGATTATTTCAAACGGCCTTTAGGTTGGGTAAGTTTTTTATTGGTTCTATGCCTAATTTCTAATAGAACTTTATCGCCTACATTGAATTTGATCTCTTTTGTCTTTTGGTCTCTATGTGGCTTTGATGGACTTTCCCATAATCATTTTGTAAACGATTTTTTAACTCACTCACGTAATTTTCATAATTATATATTGGTTCTGCGACTCGAGTTAATGACGAAGGGATTTCCGCTTGAAATCTAAATAATATTTCGTAAGGTGAAAACCCAGTGGCAGTATGGGGTGTCGTATTATAACAAAAAAAATAATATTCTAATAAGGTGTCCCAACCTGGAGTGCCGTTTACGTAAGTTTTGTCGGTAATATAACTGCTGCGAAGGTAATGACCTAAACTTCTATGCGTTCGTTCAAGTGCCCCATTTGACTCTGGATGGTAGGGACTTGTTTCGATTTTCTTCATTTTCAATAATTTACAAGTATTTTTAAATAAATTGCTTAAAAAGTTTGAACCTTGGTCGGTAAGCAATATTTTTGTTATTTCAAATACGCATACGATTTTACGATAAACATCGGCTATTGTGGATGCTTCTGTATTTGGAATAGGTATAGCTTGAATAAGACGGGTTAAATCGTCTTAAAAAGTTAGAATACAAGAATTTCCATAATACGAGTTTTGCAAGAGTCTCACTACATCCAGTGCCACTCTTTCAAAAGGTTTTTTAGAAGTTGTTGTAATTATCATGGGCATTTAATTTTTGAATATGTTTTATTCTTTTGACAGGTGTTACAAGAGGCAATATAATCTTTTATATTTTTGAACATTCCTTTCCATTTATATTTGTTTTAAGTCTGTGAATTGTCCTAGCTATACCTTGATGGCCTCCAAAGGTGCATCATGGTATTCATAAAGGATTTTCTTAATTTCTTCTGGTATTGTAAGTTCAATTAGATTTTTGTTTATTAGGTTTTGTGATTGATTCTTTCTTTTCTTCGGTAATAAATGAACTTTGATTTTCTACAATATCGGATGGGGTATCATATATTAAATTAGCTTTAATTCTTGTTACGACTTTTACTCCAATAGTTTCAAATCAGGAGAGAGCGTCTGCATTTGTGTTCAGATATCCTGCTTTGTGTTTTACCGTAAAGGTGTATTCTTCTAGTTTTATTCGCCAGCAAAGAATCCTAGAAGTTGGACGTTTTGGACTAGCATCAGTTGTTATAAAAAAATGTTCTGAAAAATTTGGGTACTGTAAAATGGGTGGTTTTACAATAGCTTCTTTTAATTTTTGAAATGACTCCTCAACGAAAGCGTCCCAAATAAATGGCACATATTTCCTCAAAAGTTTGTTTAATGGTTGAGCTAGTTTTGAAAAGTTTTCAATAAATTTCCTATAGTATCCAGCCAATCCTAGGAAAGATTTGACTAGTTTAGGTGATGTTGGAGGTAATATATTTTGTATAGCTTGTACTTTTTCTGGATCAGGCTTAACTCCTTCAGCCGAAATTTCATGCCCTAAGTACATAACATCTTTATGTAGAAATTTACACTTTTTGGGTTGCAATTCTAAGTCATATTTTTCAAGAGCGTTTAATACGTCTAATAATTTTTTATTATGGTCTTTTAAATTTTTGCCTTAAATAATTATGTCATCAAGATATACTAGACAACGAATTCTTTGTAAACCGGTAAGAACTTTATTCATCAATCTCTGGAAAGTAGGAGGTGCATTTCCTAGTCCGAATGGCATACGGTTAAATTCGTAATGACATTGGGCAGTACTAAAAGTAGTTTTAGACTTATTGGATTCCTTCACTTGTATTTAGTGAATTCTATTTGCCAAGTCTAAGATCGTAAAATACTTTGAATCACCCAGTTGTCCTAAAATATCCTCGATGTTATGCAAAGGGAAAGCGTCTGGTTTGGCGATTTCATTTAATTTTCGAATCTACCACTACCACCACCCGCCATCTAAATCCATCTGGACCGGGTTTTTTAGGTACAACTAATAAAGGTGAGTTCCAAGGGCTAGAACTTGGTCGCACTATTTCATTAGAAACCATAGCGTCTACTTGTCTCTTAATTTCCTCTTTGTGAATTTCAGCTAAACGATAGGGTCCAGTATTAATAGCTATTGTACTTCGTTCAGTTTTTATTTTATGGTTAATTACCGGAGTTACAGATAAAAAATTACCGTCCAAATACATTACCATGCAGTCAACTACATTACCATGCCGTCTTAATGTTATTTTTGCTTCGCCGGTTATTTTATCTCTAACATAACCTAACAGCAAGTTCTTAGCACAAGCATCAAATAAAGTTCGAATAAGATTTTCTTTATTTTCAATAAATTCTGGAAGATAGTTTTAATTTTTTCCGTCAAAAGGAGTTACTTGCCCAATGAAATTAAGAATTACTTTAATTTTATCTAACGTTTTTTCTCCCTCCATTTCCAAATTTAATTTTAAAACGAACGAACTATAGAGTGTAAAATAATTTTTTTTCTTTTTCTTTTTTTTTTGATTTGTTTAAATAATTAAAACATAAGTAAATAATTATACATAAAGGTTTCAGAGAAAGATTTTTATTTTTTTTTATTATTAATTCAATTCCTACGACTAATTTGGATTTGTTATTTATATTTAGCCATATTTTTTTTTTTATGTTTTAAAAAATTTTTTTTTTTTTAAACTAGATTAGAATTATTATAGTTATATTAAATTAATTTAAATAATTTATTTTAACTTAAATTTAAATTTTATTTTGTGTTCAAACAATATTACACAAAATTTGACTTAATTACTAAAACTATAAAATAATTGTAAAATAAAATTACTAAGCTCACCGATTAACTTTTGAACTTTTTTGAAATTTTGAGGGGCCGTAAGTCCGGAATCCTTTATAACAAAGAAAAACCTTTAACACACGTAAAAATATATTATTTAACCTTTGATATTTATATCTTGTCGAAGAAAAATTTTTACAGGTGCCTAAATTACAGGTGTCTAAAAATAGCAAATTTTAAATTTTTGAGGCGTAATAACTCTTAAAGACGGGGTGGTACAAAAAAATTTTCTGAGAAAACTTTCACTAATTTTAAAAGTGCTTTCTTGCCTCAAAATTTCAAGCCTGTATCTAAAAGCGTGCCGGAGTTATGAAAGTAGAAAAATCATGCAAAATTTGGTTTTCACATAACGGTAAATTTAAATACTAAATTTAAAAAAGTTGTATAATTTTGATACTAATTTACAAAGCTAAAAAAAATACCAGTCGAATGACGTTTTCAGATTGAAAAAATCTTAAGCAGAACATAAGATATATGCATTTAAAAAGAGGGCTTTTTCATAGTTTGAGGGGCTGTAGTTTCCTGATGGATGGGGCTACATGAAAAAGTTGTTCCACAAAATTAAATTTTTTATGAGAGCTACCCATGATTAAAATGTTTTTTTCTCTATCTTTAACGGTGTAGAAGTTTTGTAAACAGACGGACGGACGGAAGGACAGAGTGAAACTAATAAGCACATTTTTTCAAAATTTTTTTGGAAACGTGCTAAAAAGTGGGAATTATGTTCGAGAGCTTTTTTTATTTTTTGCTTTGTGATAATTCTAAATGAATGATTATGATTGATTATGATTTGATTTTTTAATTGTTTTACATTTAATTTTGTTTTACATTAATAAATTTAATTCGTTATTTTAAAGGAGAAACTATATATTCCTTTGTTCATTTCTTTTATATTTTGCTGTTCGTCAATGAATTTTTATATATTTTTGTGGTGTGAAGAATATACAATTTTTTAAGTCAAATATTCATTTGAGACCAAATGGAGTTTTTAATGCTCTTGTGTTTTCTATGATATATTTGATGATTTACTAGTGTGGCTTGGCTTACGGGTATTTGGTTTGGGTTTTCTGTTTCTTCGTCATTTCCTGTAAATAATATTTTGTCTGTAGTATTGGTGCAAACAATTGATTCCAAATCCATATGGTCGACTGTATATGTTATTTTGTACAACTGATAAATTTTTAAAATGTTTGACTGTATGCGCATAGCTAAGCTAAAAAATATTATCATATTTTTTTTGTTTTTTCTGTTTATTGTAATGGCCATTGAATTTTAATTTTCTAACTGACCTAACATAAAATAAATGTAACATATAATAAATGTAACAGAAGATCTTTTTATGCTCTATTCTATTTTATTTTCCTACGTCTATTATCAGTTGAATTATGAAAGAAGTCGTCACGATGTATATTAATTAGATTGTCATTGCCCCACCCTTTCTTAGTCACAATAAAATAGATTATTGTAATTTTATAGAAAATTTAATGTAAAAGATCTTTTTACCCTCTGTACTATTTTATTTTCCTACGTCTATTATCAGGTGATTTATTAGAAAAGTTGTTACAATGTATATTAATTAGCTTGTAATTGACCCACCCTTTCTTAGTCGCATTAAAAGACATTATTGCAATTTTTATAGAACATTTAAACGCAAAATATCTTTTTACCCTCTATACTATTTTATTTTCCAAAATATATTATCAGGTGAATTATGAAAAAAGTCGTTGCAATGTTTTTTAATTAGCTTGGGATTGCATACCTTTTCTTAGTCATATAAAAATTAACTACAAAAGATCTTTTATCCTTCATACTGTTTTATTTTCCTATGTCTATGATCAGATGAATTATGAGAAAAGCCGTTGCAATGTCTGTGAATGAGCTTGAATAACCATATTTTTAAAAACTTATATAATTTATCTACGAAAAAATATTTAAATTAACAGGAATTAGTAAAATTTAATAGTTTGTGTAGAGTTCACAACGAAAAAACAAGAGAAGTTTTTTAAAGTTTATTGTGATTAAATAAATAATATTTTTCATTTGAGCTTTTCGCTTCATTATTCCATCTTACTCAACTTGTTCAAAATCCCACAAGAATTTCCAACCGTGTAGACCAGGTTGTTCATCTCCTGGACCTGTTTCTGATCACACATCCTGAGAAATACAAGGTCTCAGTTAATTCTCCTCTTTGATTAATACTATTAGTTGTTCCGACTTTAATTAATACTAACTTCGAGCTTAGCACTCAGACCAGACAAAGGCCTGTTCCAAAAGAAATAGTATGGCGTTATAGCCATGCTAACTGGGAAGGTTTAAATTAATTTTTTAAAGCGTTTGATTGGTTTTTGTGCTTTAGCAACAGAAATATTGACTTTGCAACCAGTATGATTAGTGAAATAATTCTTCTAGGAATGAGAGCCTACATACCTCACTCTATGAAAAGTATTAAAAGGCCACCCAAATCCTGGTTAAATCATATGTGCAAGTGCAATATCTAAAAAGGAGAAACCTTTTCAAACCTACAAGAGTAATAGAACTGAAGCTTATAGGGCGAGATATATCGCGGTAAGAAATTAGTGTAGGAGAGTTATCAACAAGGCAACTTTGACATCTTCCCAAAACTAGCATATCCTTTTGGACCTTTGCTAAGAGCCTTAACGGTAAAAGTGGCGGTTCCTTGTTCCTGCCTTTGGTTGATAACAATGACGAAATTGTATACGATACCAAAGAAAAGGCAGATTTATTTGCTAAAAATTTCGCCTCCAATTCATCACTGCCCTAGTCAACACAAAGACCATGCATTCTTCCTGAGGTTTACTGCTCGTCAGGTAGAATCTCCTTCAGAACTCGTGCAGTTTTTAAAGCTCTCAAAAATTTATATCAAAAAAGTCAGCCTGTCCAGATGGTATTACTGCCGCAGTTACCTTTACCAAAAATACCTTTTCTACTACTGTGAAACCATTGCGCAATCTCTTTAATTTATCCCTCTCTTCTGGTAGATATCCTATCCAGTGGAAGACAGCGCACATTCATCCCATCGCCAAAAAAGTGGACAAAAGCGATCGCTCAAACTACCGCTCTATTGCTATCAGTTCGATCCTTTCCAAAATAATGGAAAATTTAATAAATAGAAAGCTTCTGAAATATCTACATAACAAAGGATTAATTCATGATTGTCAATATGGGTTCTGAACCCATCGGTCAACAGATGATCTCATGACATGCCTCTGTGAAAGGCTCAACATCACTTTCCACCATTATGGGGAGTCTGATGTTGTCGTTTTGAATATTTCTAAAGCTTTTGATCGAGTTTGGCATGATGCTTTAATTGCTAAATTCAAAGCAATTGTGTCCAAAAGTAGTGTAAGCGCTGCTAATTTAAAAACGAGGAAGAATACAGTTGCCTTTGTCAACTCTTAGATACCCGTACGAGCCGTTAGTATGTTCACAGCCTGTCACTCTGCTTACAATATTATTTTTTTAATATTTTAGTATTTTAAAATAATTTGGGTGAATTTTATAATTTCTAGAACGATGGGTTGTACATATATTCAAACTATATGTTTATAAGATCATATGTCATATGTTAATAAGATCATATTTAGTTCAATTTTGGTAATTTAATAAGCAGAAATCGAATAAAAAGTTAAAATTTGAGAATCACTACAATAAAAAATATCTTTTAATATTTTTTTAATATTTTTTTTTTTCTCTCTATATTATAAATTATAATGACTGAATGTGGTGAATGTAGGAATAAAATCAGAGGCGAGTCTGGCATTAATTGTGCAGGAGTATGTTGTAAAGTGTTTCACACTACAATGAAATGTTCAGGATTAGATGTCTCTACAAGTAATTTGATTGGAAGTAGTAAAAGGATAAAATATATGTGTGAGGATTGCGTAATGTATATTCATAATGTGGATGATGTGCTGAAAGACATTCAAGATAATGTAAATAAAAATAAGCAGTATTTAAAAGAGTACAAGGAAGAGCTTGAGAATGCATTAAATAAAAACGAAAGTGAGCTGAGCTGCTATTACTGGCGATCGAGCAGCGGTATACCGAAAGAATAAATGAAGTTAAAAAACTTCAAGAAAAAGAGTTAAAAAACTTACACGATTCTGTTATGCAATTTAAAACTAACACAACAGAAATTAATGAACAACTGAAAAGTAATTGTGAAAGTGGATTGAAATTGAGTAATGAATTAGAAAAAGTTGAAATATTTAAAGATAGGAATTCGCCTGAAATGTTGCAGATAAATGATGTAAATAAATCTGACAGGCCACTGTACTCCTCTATTGTGAAGGCCATAGTCCCAGTTATAGTGAAACCAAAAAAAAGTCAAAAATGCTCGGAGACAAAAAATGACTTGGAAGAGAATATTGATCCTTTTGAAATGGATCTAAAAATTTCAAAAGTTAAAAATAAACATAATGGATCTTTAGCAATTGTAGGTGAAAATGAAGAAGAAACCCGAAAAATAAAAGAAGTACTTTTGGAAAAACTAAAAGATAAATATGAAGTAAAGATGCCTGATCAAAAAAATCCAAGAATATCTATTTATAATATGAATACACAATATGAGGAACTTGATTTGTTTAACAAAATAAGGAAGCAAAACCATGGATTGGAAAACGCAGACTTAAAAATTATTTCATACCGGAAAAATCTAAAAAAATTGTTTAATATTGTTTTGGAGCTTGATTTTAATAGTTGGAAAAAAGTATTGAATATTGGCAAAATAAATATTGGATGGTATCGCTATTCAGTCTTTGACGGAGCTTATGTAAAAAGATGCTTCAAATGTAAGGGATTTAACCACAAATCCACCGAATGTGATAAAAAAGAAGTATGTGCTAAATGTTTGGGCGAACATAAAACAAATGAGTGTACCCAAACTCCAGTTAAGAAATGCTTGAACTGCATTAATTCTAACACAAAGTTACAATTAGGCCTAGATGTAAACCACAATATTCTCAGTCGAGATTGCCCTACTTACGTAAGCAAGCTTAGGGTATTGAAGAGTCATATTGGATACTAGCAATTAAAGAATTTTAATACCGTTTACTTAAATATCCAAGGATTATTAAACAACTTTTCTGAATTGGAAGTTATGATAAGTGGAAAGGCGTATGAGTGGATTATGTTAAGTGAAACCCATCTAATATCAGACATAAAGGATGTGGAAGTACATCTAAATGGGTATAAAATATATAGATGTGATTCAGTATCTAAACATACTGGTGGGGTCGCATTGTACGTAAAAGATCATTGGCAAATTGACAAACCATTACAAAATAAAGCTATTGGTAAAGATGTATGGTGGATAGCACTCAAATGTTCAAGAAATAAGATAAGTATAATTGTAGTAATAGTATATAGATCTCCTAGTAATTCTGAAAGATTCTTTTGTGACAGTATTGTTCATTGGTTGGATGAGCTAGAAGATGCAAGTACTGAAGTCCTAATTTGTGGATATTTTAACATCGATTGGAAGCTCAATAACACAAGATGTCAAAGAGAAATTAAAAACATCTTATCGCGATATAATTATGTGCAGCTGATTAATGAATACACGAGAATCACTAGGGATACCAGAACATTAATCGATTTTGTTTTGACTAATGGTACTAATCAAATTATAGCCAAGGTTGACAGCATGTCAAAAATATCTGACCACAAAACTCTGACAATAGAAATTAAGATAAATAAGAATTTTGAAAAAGTAACAGAGCAGGAAATAGAATGTTTTAAGTATAATAAGGAAAGTTTTAAAGCAGAGTTAAGGAAAATACAGATAAATAATATTAGTGGAAATAGTCTGGATCTATATGCCTGGGGTGTTAATGATAAGTTAAATCAAGTGATCCGTAAGTTTATAACTAAAAGAAAATTAAAAAACAGGAACAATGAATGGTATAACAACGAACTTAACGAAATGAAAAAGAAAAAAATTAGGTTCTACCAAAAAGCCAAAATAACAAATGATATACAAGACTCGGAAAGCTATAGACAAATTAGAAACATATATAAAAGTGAAATAAATCGAACAAAAAACCAAGCAATACAAAGACGGATCGGTAATGCAGGTGGACAGAAGCAGATGTGGCGTGAGATAAAAAAATATGTATTAAAGAGAGACTACACAAATTTAAACTCAATTGAATTTAACAATGTGACTGAAACGAGTGCACAACAAATAGCGGAACAATTTAATAAATTCTGCATAAATAGCATTGCAAATATCAGCAATTCAATATCTAATGAACATTATGTTAATAACATGTCTGAATTTAGAGAAGAACCTTTATTATACATTGATTCTGAAAATATCGAAGTGGTCGAAGAGATTAGATACCTTGGTGTTATTTTAGACAATAAGCTTAATTTCCATAGACACATAGATTATATTACTAGAAAAATTGGTAAAAAAATTGGGTTCCTCGAAAGAATTCGAAACAAAATATCCTCTTTGTGTGCTATAAACATATATAATGTAATAGTGAAACCTCATTTTGAGTACTGTGCAACAATAATTTATTTATGCACAAGTGGTGAGCTAGATATTTTGCAGAAACTACAAAATCGGGCAATGCGCACAATACTTAAATGCAATAGATTTACCTCTATTAACTTGATGTTACAAACACTGAAATGGATGAACATAAAACAGAGAATTGAATTGATGGTTATGATCTTTGTATACAAAATGAAAAATCATTTGACGCCAATTTATCTGTCTAATGCGGTAACAAGGAGAGAAGAGGTACAGCCCTATTTCCTAAGAAATGCATCTGATATCGGAATTAATTTTGCTGGCAGTGCTTTCGCTCAAAACTGTATTAATTATAAAGGGTTTTGGAAATTCAACCAGCTTCCAAATTATATAAAAAATGAAACTTCTTTACCAAGATTCAGAAGATTATGTTGCAGCCATATTCAGAGATTGGTTCCCTAATTTAATATTTTGGTTCCTTTGGGGTTTTTTGTTTATTTTTTAACATTTTTAAACATTGTTTAATAATTTTTTTTTTCCTAATATTTATTTTTTAAATAATATTTATTTTTTAATAATATCTTTTATTTAAAAATTTGTTTTTTTTTCCCCTTAATATTAAGTAATAGTAATGTTTGGAATATAATATAATTTTTTATTGAATTAACTTAATCATTAATTTGTTATTGGAATTTTGGATTGTATTTTAAATATTCTAATTTATATAAAGTAATTAAACTAATAATAATAATAAAAATAAAAAAATATGTACATTCTTCAAAAGCAGATTCTAACCTTCCACATAACGATTATCAATTCAGAACTTTTTCAAATATTCTATAGTACCATTTAATACTAAGCGGTAAATGTATATTAAATTTACTTAGTACAAAATAATAAATATAATTTTAAATATTATATTATATTTAAATATTCCATTGACAGAATAATTTCTTATAAGTACAATAAAATGCATATATATATGTAAATACGGCGCTATATAATATACATCTATACTCTTGTCATTCATTCATCAGTGACATATACGATATGTAAATAAACATGATATTATATAAGTATGTATATATATCAACATCATATAAAATATCATATAAATAAAAATTCTTCAAGCAACCGTTATGTTGTTTATTTATTTACATTTTTTTGTACTACGCATTATATCCTCAACAATTTCAAATTATCGAGTAAAACAAATGCAAAAAATTTGTTGAAGAAATTTGTTAGAAAATTTGAAAAAATCAAGTAACACTTTCGTCAATTATAAAGTAACCCTATATTATTAAAAACAGTTGTTAACAGAAATAAGAGTATAATGTTGAAGCTTTAATTTTTGTGTATTACTTCAAAAAAATTTTAACATGTGTTCAAGTTAGGTGTTTAAAAATAGGAAATTTTCAGTTTTTGACCCCTTACAGCTCCTAAACGGGGGGCTGATACAAAAAAATGACTTCTGAAATGACTCATACTTATTTTCAAAGATCTAACTTCTGTCAAAATTTCAAATTAATTTTAGAAGAAGGGTTAAAGGATTTTGCAAAATTTGAGTTTCGCATAACGGTAAATTAAGACACCGTATGCCATAAATATATATTTATTGTATATATACTTTTAAAGCTAATAAAAGTAGTAATTGTTTGGCGTTTCCAGAATGAAGATATACCTTATCAAACTTGTGCTATAACAATTTAAATATAGAGCTTTTTTGACCCTTTGGGGAGCTGTAGCTCCGTAACGGGTGAGGCTACAAAAAAAGTCATTAAAAATAAAATTAATATTTTTGTGAGATCTATCAGCAGTTAAAATTTCATAGCTCTATTTCAAAAAAAATGTGGGGATCTAAAAGTTAGGTGTTCGAGAGCTACCCTAAGGTTTGGTCCAAACTCAACCAAAAAAAATAGGGAACCTGCAAATTACTCCCAGAATATTTTGTGTAAATTTCAAGATTCTAGTTTTCTTAGTTTTTGAGTTAGCGTGCTGACGGACGGACGGACGAACATGGCTCAAACGTCTTAGAATTTTTTTCTGATCCGATCCATACGTTTGAAGGTATATCTAGCTCGCTTATTTCGAGGTGTTACAAACGGAGGAGTAATTTTATTAATTTTATTATACCCGATCCTATCGTACGGGTATAAAAATGATTTTAGAAAATATAAAATTGCTTGATTCAATGGGATTTAGATTGGAAGGAGTTCTATACGACCAGGGCTCAAACCACAGAAAATGTTTTAGTTTTTTTTCCTAAGGGAGGTGGGAATCTTCCAAAGACACCAAAAATTTCCCCTTGGTAGTGTCAGATTCTTACTGACTAAACCCACCTCCCCCTTTTGCCAATATAGTGGGATGAAACCCTTACCTGCGAACGCAGTATATTGGCTATGGAGTAGGGATAGGAAAGGATAGGAAAATGGATACGGAAACATTGAATTGGGAGTGGGACTGTAAGGAAACAATGAATCCGCCTATTATTATTATTTTGCTAACAGTGACTAAAGCCGTCACAACAGTTACAACATGCAGTAGTAGTATATATATTACTACATGAGGTAATTATTGAAGGCAACCCGCACTGTCACTGAAGCGGCTGTTATTATTGGTATTAATATGCTTATTAATATTATTACTATTTTACTACAGAGTCAGCACCATAAGTGGGATTACAACGTGCAGCAGTATATAACACCTTACTTGCATGATATAACCAAAGATTGCCCCACTATAGTAGCTATTATTATTATTACTATTATTATTATTATTATAATTGTTGTTATATTATTATTGTACTATTTATTATACTATTTAATTGTACTATTATTATTATTATTATTATTATTATTATTATTATTATTATTATTATTATTATTATTATTATTATTATTATTATTATTATTACCATTATTATTATTATTATTTTACCACAGAGTCAGCGCCATCAGTGGATTACAACGTGCAGCAGTATATAACACCTTACTTGCAAGATATAACCAAGGATTGCTCTACTGTAGCAGCTATTATTATTACTATTATTTATTATTATTATAATTACTGTTTTTAATTACTATTACTATTATTATTATTATTATAATTATTATTACTATAATTATTATTATTACTATTATTATTATTGTTATTATTGTTATTATTTTACTAGAGTCAGCGCCATCCGTGAATTACAACATGCAGCAGTATTATCACCTTACTTGCATGATATAACCAAAGATGGCTCCACTGTAGCAGCTATTATTATTATTATTACTATTATTATTATTATTAATAATATTATTATTATTGTTATTATTACTAATATTAATTATATTTAATTATATTTAATTATACATTATTACGATATAAAAGTACTACATATTTTTATTTATGACCTGACCGGGGTTTGAACCCAAGACCCTTCAATTGAAAGGTTGGCGACTTAACCCAGTGGGTGGTAATTTGATAGGAATTAGGTCCTATTCCTAAATTGATAGGAATGGGAATAGGTCAATTGATAGGAATTCTTACAAATGTGCTTTAAAAAGGAAGAATGCAGTTTATCATTTTATGAAAGAGTTTCAGGAATATATAAAAGTAGAAATTGTATCAAATAAGAAAGTTACGGCATACTGCTTGAAAAGCATTCAATAAACTTTAAGTGCAACAATGCTTCTTTTTGATCATATCTGGAATTCTATAGATGGAACATTTTCGCTCTTCACAAAAAAGTTAAATCAAGATATCGTTGAAAACTTGTTTGGTGTACTAAGAGCTAAAGGCGGAAACAAGAGAAACCCCTCAGGTTATGAAATAAAATATATGTTACTATCAAAAGCTTTATCCTGCAATTTACTTCAATATGTAAATAAACATTCAATCAATAAACATACAAATTGTCTTGCAGACACCGACAATTCAATTGAGACAGATACTAGCGATTTAAATTTTGCTGATGAAGCAGATACATATTCAGAACATACTGCAATTGAAATAGCTTTAGAAACATTACAATTTCAAAATTAAGATATATTTGCAAATGATTCATCTGCAAATAATGAAACAAATGGTAACCTTACATCTGCATCATTATTTTGCAGGCTACGTAGCATTTAATAAACTCTCAAAATGTCCTTGTGAACTATGTGAAGAAATACTCAGAAAACCAGATGAAATTCTAACATGCCCATCTGAATTTTTGATTTTTGCCAAAAATTATGCCAAATCTTCTGATTTTGGTAAATTATATGCAGCATCATATAGTTTTTTTTTTAAAGTACGTCAAATACACGGTGCTGTTTTAGACATAAAAAAATTTATGAAAAATATTGACAAGTTTTTGATAAAAGAATGCACCCGTATTTCAAGAGATGAAAATTTGAAGGTTTGGTTTGAAGAAAATAACCCGTGTTATGAGCATAAAAACTGTCTAATGGTACAAATGTTGCCATAATTTTTGACAAAAATCAAAATTTCAGATGCGCATGTTAGAACTGCATCCATTTTTCTGAATATTTTTTAAAATTCAAATTTTAATATTTTTTAATTTGAATTTCATTGTACACACTAAATATTTATTTTTCTTTTTATAAAATCCTAAATTTACTCTATTCTTAAAATTCATTTGATAGACAAAAAAAAATCGTTTGTCTGCTGTTCGATATGACACGATATTATTTCAATACTCAAAGGTACCTACCTAAAATGAATATTTATTTCAAAGTAAAACAAAAATTTTTTGAATTAAAGAAAAAAAAAGTGTAAACACACAATACAAACATGTATACACTTAGGTCCGAATGTTCACATATGCATTATACCGCAGATAGTGTTGTTTTACTCATTCATGAGGTACCTCAAATGTCCCACTCATTTTCGAAAAATGTCACAATACCTCAAAAAAATAAATTGTACCACCTCATGTCTCAATACCTCAAAAAGTTATTTGTACCAAAATGAGTTATGAGTAGAAAAATAAAATTTTATTTTTTGTACTGTTACAAAATTTTCTACTCATAACTCATTTTGATACAAATAATTTTTTGAGGTATTGTGACATTTTCTACTCATAACTCATTTTGGTACAAATAATTTTTTGAGGTATTGTGACATGAGGTGGTACAAATTATTTTTTTGAGGTATTGTGACATTTTTTGAAAATGAGTGAAGTACTACAAATTACAATGTACTTCAAAAAAAAAGAATTTGAAAAAATTTTATCAAGCGCTGAATTTTTTTTGTAGCACTAGATGCTACTGAACGCGACCATTGAGATTAAATTGTACGAAAAGCTAGTACAAAAACATATTGAACGTACCCCTTTTATGATTTTTGTGCTAGTTGTTTTTCAGTTGCTTTTTAAATGTCAAAATTTACAAAAATTATAATATTTTCGTTTACTTCTAATTTAACCATATCTAGCTCTACCTTTTTATTAATTTTAAATTATAAATAACATGAATATATTATGTATTTATGAATAGGTCCCTTCTCGAGACAAAATTAAATTTTAATCAGTTAACTTATTATTTTAGACAGTTTCATTTCGTTCGTTATAAGAGTGCGTAGCATTTTCAACCAATTAGATAACTATAAAAATTTCTCAACTAATAAAATGTTTGTTTATTAAATTAACAAATGATATAAAACTACGGATTAAAAGTAACTCGATTATTATAAAATATAATATTATAAAAATAATCATTAGTAATGTCAAATGTCTAAATCAGTATTATTTGTTAAATAATTAAATAAACAGCAAACAACACTCACGAGACTGGGCTTATTATTAGATAATAAGTTAACTCATTAAAATGAAATTTTGTCTCATGAAGGGACCAAGTTAGGTATGCAGTAATGAATATAATTAGGTAAAAAATTTAGTAGTTATGTAGTTATAATTTTTTTATTTCATAACTTCTAATGTAGTTTATAAATTAAAAAATTATATACATATACTTTTTTTTAAATTTATAACCAAACGACTTTAATTAAAATATTTAAATTTTATTTACAATTTTTTTTTATTTTCAAACGAAATGTCAATTTTTAGAATATGTAAATGTCACTTGAATCAAAACAACTACGTACTTGTGGTCTCAAGAACGGTATTAAACATTTTTTTAATACCGATGTGAACATAAAGTTTGTACCGATCAAAGCTAATACTTATGTGAACATACGGCCCTTAATTAACCAAATCAATACCAGAAAATGTTAAACAAAACAATATTATAATTTTACACTATCACGTATATGTTAGTTATTATTATATTTTGTTTCAAAAGCAAATTATTATTTTATGAGCATGTACGTTTTGTTACTTGGATTATTTAAAAAAGAATATCATGCATATATATTTACATACATAAAATTTTACCTGACCGTACTAAAATGTTTTATTTATTCATTATCTATGAATGGGCAAAATCGCATATATGAAGTGAATGAAAACAATAGTAAAATTCTATAATCGAAAAAAAAATTCATTGGCATTGGTAAAAATTATATATAATTGATATGTGTCTAGTTATACAATAGCTACGATGACCAACCGTTCTATATTATATAGGACAATCCTATATTTCAAGGTGTTGTCCTATATATTTTAAAATATTATATAGGACGCAAAAAAGTCCTATATTTTTTACTTTACTAAAAATTCATAAAACGTCAAATTTTTATTCTCATTATATTTTACTTGTAAACGCAAAAATATTTTAGCTGTGTATTATTAGGCAAACTTTATGTAAACAGCCTCAATTCATTTAATAATAAAAAAAACTTTTGCGATTTGTCAAATTGGCACTTGACAGTTTTTTTGGTTTGTTTCTTGTTTTCATTTTTTCAAGTTTCAGTTGGTTTTCTTCTTTTAGACTATCTTTTGTGAAATATTCAAAATGCCTAAGAGAAAATGTTTATTTAATAAAAAATTACAACAAGAATATCCGTTTATCAAAGCTGGTGAAGTTGATAGTGAAGTAAAATGCATAAAATGCATAAAATGTCAATCTCAATTTTTAATTTCGAATTCTGGAAAATTGGAAATTTTACAGCATTTGAAAACTCAAAAACATAAACGTGCTGATGTTTCTGCCAGTAGATCGAAAGTGGTTACGAAATTTGTTTGTAAGCAGGTATGTTTTTTTCTTTGTTTAATTTAAGAGAGTAGAAGATTTATGAATTATGTAATTATTTTTTGAACTGGTAATAAAGCTTTCAAGAACAAGAAAAAAATCTTGCCTTAATCTTGGAAGGTATTTGGGCTTATCATGGTATATAACATAATTTCTCGTTTTGTTCACACGATTGCAACTCAAAACATATAAACTAATGTTTTCTCTAACTTGGCAATCGATTTGTCACAAAAAGATTTAAATGCCGCAAATTTTATAACTGTTTTTTTTGATTGTTCCAATCATGGGAACATTAAAATTTGTCCCATACTTGTGAGATATTTTTGTCCAAAAAATGGAATTTGCGTAAAAATAGCTGAAGTTGAAGAACTACAAGGCGAAACTTCCGAAATTTTATACAATTCAATTTGCAAGACAGTAGATAGTTTTGAGATTACTAATAAAATATTAGCTGTTTGTGCGGATAGCGCCAATACCAATTTTGGAGAAATAGCCAGAAGAGGTGAAAAAAATGTCTTTTTCAAAATGAAAAAATAGCTTAACCGTAATATTATTGGAATAAATTGTACTGCACATTTAATTAATAATTCATTACAAACAGCAGTAGAAACTTTACCTGAAGATGTTGAAAAAATAGTAATTAAAATTTATTCCTATTTCTACATTTACACTGTGCGTATTGCAGAATTGAAAGAAATATGTATAGAAACAGAAACAGAATATAAAAAATTACTTGCTTTCAGTAAAACCAGGTGGTTGACACTTAAGCCTGCAATTGAACGCGTTTTAAAACTATACAAACCGTTAAAAAATATTTTTAATCTCAAGAAAAATGCCCAACTATATTAAAAGAATTTTTTAGTAATGATATTAATGAGACCTGGCTATTTTTTGTTCATTCACAGGCTTCGTTTTTCCATGATTCTATATTGCAAGTCAAAATTAACAATGCAACAATGGTCGAAGTAAGCAGTATTTTAAAAACATTAAAATTAAAACTAGAACAGCGCAAATCAAAGGTTTTTCTCCCTTTTCAAGTAAAAGAAACTTTTCGGATTTTAAAACAAAATTATGATTTTGATAAGCACAATTTTAAAAATTCTGTAACTGGGTTTTATACTACTTGTCTCAAATATGTTGGAGAAAGATGTACAGAGTTTGTTATGCTAGAGGTATTTGAATGGGTACTTCTTCAAGAATGTCCTACTTGGGAAAACGTGGAAAAAAGTTTCGACTTTATTTTGAGCGAAAATTGGATTTCAGATTTAAATGATTCGGATTTATTTGACGAACTAAGTTGTGTAAAAAACTTTGTATCAACAAGTAAGCTTGAGGAGTGGGATAAAAGTAATAAAAAGGCAGACCAAAAGTGGAGTGCGATTTTTGAACACTTTTTCAAAAATGACATATCGTTCGCTAATTTACTAAAAATAATTGAATTTAACTTTTGCGTCCCTGGTTCAAATGCATCAACAGAAAGAGTTTTCTCAATTATGAATAATTTTTGGACAACTGAAAAGTCTCAGTTGCAAGTACAAACATTAAAATCAATGTTGTTAACAAAATTCAATTTCAACTTGAGCTGTACAGAATTTTATGATAAAATATTATCAAAAAACGACCATGTTTTAAAAGCAATTCATTCGAATCAACAATATAAATTGAAAAACTTATGAAAAATCTAGCGCATTTTAAATATGTTCTTACAACCTGATACAACTATTTTCATGTTCGAAATTTTATTAATACGATTACTTCTCAAAGAAAATGTTTATGTTAAATTTATTTTTTTTTAAACGTGAATTGGTTTATGTTAATGTTTATTAGTTTATTTTAATGTTATTGTTTTGTTTATGTCAATTTGCATATGTGATATGAATTAAAAATGTAAAAAATATATAGGTACAGTGAGTATACTTATAAAAACATTTAAAAAAATTATACTTTTTATTTTAAAATATTTCAGTTTTAATATATTGTATTTTTTAACTTATGCAATAGAGACTAGTATTATTCTATATTGACCCTTATCAATTATCACTTTAACGAAAAATTTATTTGCCCTATATTTTTTTTTGAAAAAAGTGGTCACCGTAACAACAGCAAATCTTGTCAACATTTTTTTATAATTAATGATTTATTTAAAAAGAGCACAAATATACATAATTTAAGAGAGTTTCCATGGTATACCCTTTCCGTAGACTTTTTAAAAAGAAACTTAAAATTTCTTAATGAAAGTGAAAAAATAATTCATTTTAAAGTAACAAATACTTTAAGGAACATTTAAAAGAATGTGTACATATACATACATATATTAATATAAATTTAAAGTTATTTTCATTCCCTCTAAAAATATATTTTTTCTTTTTAGTCAATCTTACAATATTTTAAAAATTCAAACTACAAGCTTTTTAGTTTAATATCAGATCGATATTTATTATCACAATATAATGATCCACTGTTGAGACAATCAAAAAGTTTATCAAACACTAATATATACAAAATTTTTGCAACTTCCTTAGTAACACTTTTAAAACCAGACGTTTCAATTATTGTTCTATTAGCGGCACTCACTGTTCTACTAAATATTTGTATTGCTAATTTAACTCTCTTTTTTGGCGAAATATATGAGCCGTTGTTTTCCTCCTTTTTTCTTTTTTTTTCCGAATTTTATGTTTCTATACAATATATGCTATTGCTTTACATATAGTTCGAATATGAATCATATTCAAATATATATAGAGCTGCAGTGTTAAGTATCCATAGCTACGTATTTTTGTTTATGTTTCTTTTTTATACAATATATGCTATTACTATACAGTATACACATACATTTATACATAGTTTGAATATGAATGATATATATATATAGTAGTATTTATAGAGCTATGTAGTGTTAGGTAGGTATCTATTTAAGTATTTTTTGTTTTATTATGTTTTTTTCTGTTTTGTGTAAAGAATGAATGTGAATATAAATTGTTTATGAAAGTACATTTTGTAAAAAAAAAACTTAAAAATTGTGTGCATTATACATAAAAATTTGCTATTATTCGAATGAGTATTTGTAATATTATTATTCTAATAAAAATTTGTCGCTTCCATTGAGGTATGTATATAATATAATATGCAAAATGATTTGTATTTATACCCGTACGATAAGTATTGATATACCTTCAAAGATGTGGGTCGAATGTGAATCAAATTCTGAGTCGATTAAGCCATATCCGTCCGTCCGTCCGTCAGCACGCTAACCCAAAAATTAAGAAAGCTAGAATCTTGAAATTTACACAAAATATTCTGGAAGCAATTTGTAGGTTCGCTATTGTTTTTGGTTGAGTTCCGACCAAAACTTCGGGTAGCTGCCAAACATCTAACTTTTAGATCTTCACAATTTTTTTGAAATAGAGCCATGAAATTTTAACTGCTGATAGATATCATAAAAATATTAATTTTATGTTAATATTAGTTTTTCTGTAGCCCCACCCGTTAAGGAGCTACAGCCCCCAAAGTTCAAAAAATCTCTATATTTAAATTGTTATAACACAAGCTCTATAAGGTATCTTCAATCTGATAATATATTGCTCTGTCAAGATTCAGAGATGAGAGGATTCTCTACAACGTTAGACTTTTCCTAGCCTATTTACATAATGATTCGTATAACACCGTTATAGAAGGTAAAACTAGGACTCACCTGTCAGTTCTCATTCACAATGAAGGCCTGCCATTTAATTATAAAGATTTATATGATCTTTATCTCAGATATCATAAAAATATAGGCTTTTCTGTTAAAGAGGTCGAAGAAGATCTTAAGGCTTATCGTAGTCATTGCAATAGCAACTACTACAATCATTTGAATCAATCACGTGATTGTTATAACAAGTTTTTTCGTCCAAACTCTAAGTAATTACTCAAGTTTCAACCAAACTTCAAATCTCATTTCTTTATCTAACGTTACTTACTCTAAAAAGACCTCTCAAACTTTCAACAACATAAACAACATTAAAATGTTTTACCATAATTGTAGTGGTATGAGAGGCAAACTAAAGAAGCTTTTTGTTGATGCCAAGTCGTGTAATTTCAGTGTTTTAGTTATAACTGAAACATGGCTCAACGATTCGTTTACAAACGAGGAAATTCTGGATGGTAATTGGTCCATTTACAGAAAGGATCGTGATTATCTATCTGCAAATTGTTCGCGAGGAGGTGGTGTTCTACTTGCTGTAAAGAATAACTTATCTAGTGTACCATTAATCACTGGTACACATCACTCTTTCGATCACCAATGTGTTAAAATTAAATTAGGTACAAATAATTTATACCTAGGTAGTTTATTTCCCTCCGAACTCTGACAATTCCTCATATTCTGATTTTTATAGTGTATATCACAATATTATTTCAGAAATGCATGAGGATGACTCAATTTTTGTGTTTGGCGATTTTAATCGTCCTTCTATTTCTTTTATCGTTGACGACGCTGATAATTTGTTATTACCGGTTAACTTTCATGACGAAATTGACTTCGGTCTTATTAGCGAGTTCTACGGTAACGATTTACAACAAATTATCAGTTATCCTAATAGTAATAATAAGTGGTTAGATCTTGCATTTTCAAATGCATATGATAGAGTGTCGGTTAAACTCGCTGATGATGTTGATAATCTTTTTACCAACTCTTCTCATCATAACGCACTTATTTTCGAGTTCTCCACTTCTATCCCACTCCTGGACAAATCTTACAATAATGAAATTGTATACGATTTTTTTAATGCTGACTATCAAAGTATTAATTATGCTTTGTCATTAATCACATGGGACGAACTGTTAGTTCAACAGGATGTCAATTTACTAATCTCTATCTTTTACTCTAATCTGTTTCAAATTATTGATGCCTTTGTTCCTAAAATTCGCAAAAAGCATAAAATAACAGAACCATGGTTAGATAGAGATCTTAGGAACTTGAGAAATCGGCGCAATAAAATATACAAAAAACTCAAACATCATCAAGCACCATGCGACGACTTATTGAATATGTATAAGCAACTTGCAATTGAGTTTAAACAAAAAGCCAATGTAGCATATGATGTCACAGATATTGGCAACAAACTTGTTACTGATCCTAAAAAATTTTTTGATTTTGTTAACACAAAACGGAAATTATTTGGGTATCCCAATTCAATATTATCAAAAGACAATGTGGTTTCTGATTGCCCAAAAGAAATTTGTAACTTCTTTTCTGATCATTTTCAACAAGTTTATCGTCAAACAGCACCAGTTACTACATCGACTAATTCCTTATCTAATAGCTCAAATTTCCTACTTACAGACGTGTATCTTTCTGAAAATGATATTCTTGAAGCAATTTTGAGCCTTGATTTAAAAAAGGGTGCTGGTCCGGACTTAATTCCCCCAATCTTTTTACATAATTGTTCTCACAGTCTAATCTTCCCTTTTCATCTTATTTTCAATAAGTCACTTTCAATTGGGATTTTCCCACAAAAGTGGAAATCCTCCCACTTAACCCCTATTTTTAAAAAAGGGGATAGAGCATCGGTGGAAAATTATCGAGGTATAGCAATCCTCTCGACTATACCTAAATTATTTGAAAAAATTGTCGTTGATAGAATTACTCCTATCATAAATGCAAAACTAAATGAACAACAACATGGTTTCAGAAAAGGTCGTTCAACTACTACGAACCTGATGGTTTGTACATCTGAAATCCTGAATCAAATGGAGAAAGGGTACCAAGTTGATGCAATTTACACTGATTTTAGCAAATCTTTCGATCGTGTAGATCACTTCACTTTGGTAAACAAACTACAAACTTTTGGCATTTCGGGTTCATTTCTTGGGTGGCTTAATTCTTATCTTTTAGAAAGTACTCAAAATGTTAAATTTCGTGGTGTATTATCCAACACCATTGGGGTCACTTCCGGTGTACCGCAAGGTAGCCATTTAGGCCCGCTTCTGTTTAATGTTTTTATTTCAGATCTTTCGGAATATCTAAGCAATATATCTCACATTTCGTTTGCTGATGACCTAAAAATACATCAAGTGGTTAAAGATAATCCTGATGCAGCTAAACTTCAATCAAGCTTATCAGTGTTACAAGCTTGGTGCACGTCAAATAAATTAGAACTCAACATACAGAAATGTAAGGTTATTAGCTTTACACGTAAACGGTCTTCTTTAATATATGACTACAAAATAAATAATGTTACTCTTGAAAGGGTTTTTAGCATTACTGATCTGGGAATTCTTCTCGATAATAAACTTAATTATAATCTTCACTATGACCTAATAGTTTCAAAGGCTAATAAAATGTTAGGTTTCATTAAGAGAAGAGCTAAAGAATTTAGCGACTTAGCTGTGACAAAATCTCTAGTTCGTTCTATCTTAGAATACGGTAACATTGTTTGGGATCCAGCCTTTGCAGTGCATTCCAATAGAATCGAATCAGTTCAAAATCAATTTCTTTTATTTGCATTAAGGAATCAATATAACCCTTTTGATTTTGCTAATCTACCTAGTTACACCGCAAGACTTGATTCATTAAACTTGCTTTCTTTATCTTTACGTAGACAACTATTGTCATCATGCTTTACTTTTGATATTTTGAATAATAGTATTTCTATCCAATCTCTTAATAACAAGTTTAGACTTAACGATAGTGTTAGGCAAACTAGAAATACTAAATTTTTAATGGACTACAAACATAATACAGAGTACGGTAGAAATGAACCCATCAACAGATGTTGTACTACTTTTAACAAAATTAGTCATCTCTATTCTACATCTATCTCCAGAAATACGTTCAAACACATTTTACAACTACATTTTTCCAATTTAATGACCTTAAACAATTAATTCTTACATAAGCAAAAAAAAAATCTTTTTTTTTTTTTTTAATTATGATATAATTTTAAACATAGCACATTTATTGTATTGCATTATAATACAATTAATGTTTTGCATTTAGATCATTTTTTTTTTTTTTGTACATTTTATAAATAGTAATTTAATGCTTTCAAGTACTGTTAATAAAAAAAAAATGTTCATTTTTTTTTTTAATTTTACTTCTACGTAATAATAAGATATTTATTTACGTTTAATTTGCTACATAAGTTATTACATAAAATGTTAAATTGATTGTCATTATATATATGTACATATCTGTACTGATATCATATTTAAATTTTTTTTGTTAAAATAAAGTTGTTAATGTAGTTTAAATAAAAAATTAATAATAAGAATAACAATAAATTAACTTTTTTTAGGTTTTAAGTTATTATAAATGTAGTTTTAAGTCATTGTTTTGTTTAATTTTAATTATAAGCATTAATTTAAGAATTTTTTTTTGTAACGACCTTGCTTAGGTTTTGTAAAATAAAATAAAATAAAATAAAATAAAACTCGCGTTGAGGTAATGAAGCTACTCCAAATTAATCTCCATCACTCCAAAGCGGCTTCCACCCCGCACTTCAAATCCGCCTCAGGAAAACGGGTGAGGATATTATCTTGATCCAAGAGCCATGGGTAACAAAAAAACAGGTTCATGGACTCAAGATACCGGGATACACGTTGTTGTATAATAAAGAGGTATGCAGACCTAGAGCGTGCATACTTGCTAAAAATACATTAAAATTAACTTTTATGTATAATTACAGTGATGCTGATCTGGTCGCGGCGAGCCTAAAGCTAAAAAACTTAAGGCTCTGGGTATCTTCCTCACGTATCGCAGGATTCACTCCCTCCATCCAATCTGGCAGGGTTGATAGCGGATGCTAGAAGGATGAACATTGGGGTCATCATAAGCTGCGACGCCAATGGTCACCATGACATCTGGGGTAGTTCGGATACCAACGAAAGAGGTGAGTCACTTTTTGATTACATTTTAAGTACTAACCTTCTAATCTGTAACATTGGCAGGGAACCTACTTTTGTTACTAGTAATAAGCAAGAAGTCCTAGACATAACCTTAGTCTCGGACTTTATTTATTCTAAAATAAACGCATGGAAAGTTTCTGATGAGCATTCCTTTTTAACTCAAGATCACAGATACCTTGAGTTCAGTCTGGACGAAAGTCCTCCAAAAAAGTCAGTCTATAGAAATCCTAAGAGAACTGACTGGAACAAATATAGGGAGCACTTAAAGTCAGCGCTTCCCCCCTTAACACCTGGAATTCCTAAAAATATCCAGGATCTAAATAGCCTAGTAAACGTTTTTACTAAGGCCTGCAATAAATCCTTAGAGCATTCATGTCCCATCAGTAAACCTAGGGGAAAACCCAAACCAACTTGGTGGAATGATGAAATCAAAGCTCTAAGGAAAATAGTAGGAGGGCTTTTAATAATGCCAAAAAAACGAATGAGGTACAGGACTGGAGCTGTTATAAATCGGCTCTTAGTCGGTACAAAAAAGCACTTAAAAAGGCGAAAAGAGACACCTGGAGACTATTCTGCGGAGGAATAGAGAACGTCTCCGAGGCATCTAGACTTAGGATTTTCTATCGACAAACCCCATGGTACCCAGTCTTCTTAAAAAAGAGGATGGCAGCTGGGCTACCAAAAGCGAGGAGTCGTTGGAATTACTTTTAAAAACCCATTTTCGTGGGCGCTCAAATAACAGCTCAGAGGTGGCTTGTCTTCTGAATCCTCTCTCTACTATTTCAGAGGTGGTGGTAACAGGGGACAAACTACAATGGGCTATAGATAGTTTCAAACCATTCAAGTCAAACGCACCGGATGGAATTATACCCGCCGAGATCCAGCAAACTGCATCTACTACCCTGGCTTGGTTAAAAAGCATTTTCTGTGGTTGTCTTAATTCGGGGCTTATCCCGGATAAATGGAAACAGGTCAGAGTAGTGTTCATACCCAAGGCCGGCAAAAGTAGTCACGTTTATGCAAAGGACTTTCGGCCTACAAGCCTGTCATCATTCCTTCTAAAAACCTTAGAAAGATTGATCGACATCCATATCCGCTGCAACTTAAATAAAAATCTGTTGTCAGCCTCTCAACATGCTTACTGTAAAGGGAAGTCAGTGGATACTGCACTTCACACTTTGACAAGCTCGATTGAAAGATCTTTAAATTGTAAAGAGTATACTCTTGCAGCTTTTATAGACATTGAGGGAGCGTTTAATAACGTCAATCAGGTAGCAATTGTGGACGCACTCATAAGCCTAGCCTAGAGTTGAACCGGAGCTAAGAGCACTGATAGCTAATATGCTAAATAGCAGGGCCATCAGTGCCAACTTAGGCAACGCTTCAGCAAAAAGGTTTTTAAAAAGAGGGACTCCGCAAGGAGGGGTGCTATCTTCCCTTCTTTGGAATATGGTGGTAAATAAACTGCTTAAAATCCTGGAAGAGGTGGGCTGCACAACAATCGCATAGGCAATATTGCTGTCGTGGTTAGTGGCAAGTTCCCAGACAGTCTCAGGGATGTTTTGCAACTTGCACTAAACAAAATCACAACATGGGCTACAAACTGTGGAATGTCGGTAAATCCACAGAAAACAGAACTGGTCCTCTTTACAAGGAAATATAAAATTCCTAAAATAAAACCGCCTTCGTTAAATGGCTGCACTCTTACCTTTAGCGAAACGGCGAAATTTCTGGGTCTAACTCTAGAGTTATTTCAGCTTTGCTGGGTACCAGGTCATCGAGGTATTCCGGGAAATGAAAAAGCGGATGAACTCGCAAGAATTGGTACAACCTTACAAGTTATGCCGGATAGGGCAGGACTAGGGGTACCTCTATCCACAAGCAAAACGTTATTTCGAAAGGAAATAACGGATATGGTAAATTGCAAATGGTCAAACTTAACCTCGTGCAATATCACAAGATTGATATGGCACAAAACCGATTTAAGACGATCCAATGATCTGCTTTCCCTCAAAAGGGCAGACATTGGAATGACAATGGGTATAATCACCGGTCACTGTCTAATAGGGAAACATGCCAGAAGACTTGGCCAGAAACATGCCAGAAGACTTGGCTTATCCGCAAACGACTATTGTAGAGTCTGCAAGGATGAAGAAGAGAAGGAAACTACTCTCCATCTCCTATGCACATGCCCGGCCTTGTCGGCAAGAAGGAATACCCATTTGGGGCAATATCTCTTCGACACCCTTAGCGATCTGTCAGGTAAAAATGTGAAGAGTATTCTTCGCTTTGCAAAAAGCTCAATTTGGTTTTAACGAGTGGAATAGAAAAGCTTCTGTGTGGTATCACAATAGACCAAATACGGTCTAAGTGTGCCTTTTTGGCAGCCACCTTAACCTAACCTAACCTAACCTAACTCGCGTTAATTTGCGTGCAATTTTAATAATAGAGTTAACTAGAGTTAATAGAGGGGACTTTATTTCGATTATTTCATACGGGCCTTTATAAGGTTGTGTAAGTTTTTATTGGTTCTATGCCTAATTTCTAATAGAACTTTATCGCCTAAATTGAATTTGACCTCTTTGGTCTTTTTGTTATAGTGTATTTTTGAATTTTCTTTAGCCTCTATGTCGCTTTGACGGACTTTCCATTTAACCATTAACCGATAACCATTTTGTAAACGATTTTTTAACTCACTCACGTAATTTCCATAATTATATATTGGTTCTGCGACTTGAGTAACGACGAAGGCATTTCCGCTTGAAATCCAAATAATATTTCGTAAGGTGAAAACCCAGTCGTAGTATGGGGTGTCGTATTATAACAAAACGAATAATATTCTAATAAGGTGTCCCAACCTGGAGTGCCGTTTACGTAAGTTTTGTCGGTAATATAACTGCGAAGGTAATGACCCAAACTTCTATGCGTTCGTTCAAGTGCCCCATTTGACTCTGGCTGGTAGGGGCTTGTCTGGATTTTCTTTATTTTCAATAATTTACAAGTATGTTTAAATAAATCACTTAAAAAGTTTGAACCTTGGTGGGTAAGCAATATTTTTGTTATTCCAAATACGCATACGATTTTACGATAAACATCGGCTATTGTGCATGCTTCGTTATTTGGAATAGGTATAGCTTGAATAAAACGGGTTAAATCGTCTTGAAAAATTAGACTATAAGAATTTCCATAATACGAGTTTTGCAAGGGTCCCACTATATCCAGTGACACTCTTTCAAAAGATTTTTTAGAAGTTGTTGTAATTACCATGGGCATTTTAATTTTTGAATATGTTTTATTCTTTTGACAGGTGTCACAAGAGGCAACAAAATCTTTTATTTTTTTGGACATTCCTTTCCATTTATATTTGTTTTTAAGTCTGTGAATAGTCCTAGCTATACTTTGATGGCCCCCTAAAGGTGCATCATGGTATTCATAAAGGATTTTCTTAATTTTTTCCGGTATTGTAAGTTCAATAAAAATTTTGTTTATTTAACTCTGTGATTGATTCTTTCTTTTCTTCCGTAATAAATGAACTTTGATTTTCTACAATATCGGATGGAGTATCATATATTAAATTATCTTTAATTCTTGTTACGACTTTTACTCCAATAGTTTCAAATCGGGAGAGAGCGTCTGCATTTGTGTTCAGATATCCTGCTTTGTGTTTTACCGTAAAGGTGTATTCTTCTAGTTTTATTCGCCAGCAAAGAGTCCTAGAAGTTGGATCTTTTAGGTTAAAAAAAGAAAGCAAAGGATTATCTGTTACAACTGTGAATTCTCGCCCATAAATATAAGAACGGAAATGAACCACAGCCCACACCATTGCCAGAGCTTCCTTTTCTATAGTGGAGTAGTTCTTTTCTGCTTTATTTAGAACTCGACTAACATATGCTATCAGTAAGCTTAATTTTTTAAGATTGCAATTTTGTGAAAGAACTGCTCCTATTGCATTATTACTAGCATCAGTTGTTATAAAAAAATGTTCTGAAAAATTTGGGTACTGTAAAATGGGTGGTTTTACAATAGCTTCTTTTAATTCTTGAAATGATTCCTCAACGAAAGCGTCCCAAATAAATGGCACATATTTCCTCAAAAGTTTGTTTAATGGTTAAGCTAGTTTTGAAAAGTTTTCAATAAATTTCCTATAGTATCCAGCCAATCCAAGGAAAGATTTGACTAGTTTAGGTAATGTTGGAGGTAATATATTTTGTATAGCTTGTATTTTTTCTGGATCAGGCTTAACTCCTTCATCCGAAATTACATGCCCTAAATACATAACATCTTTATGTAGAAATTTACACTTTTCGGGTTGCAATTCTAAGTTATATTTTTCAAGAGCGTATAATACGTTTAATAATTTTTTATTATGGTTTTCTAAATTTTTTCCATAAATAATTATGTCATCAAGAAATACTAGGCAACGAATTCCTTGTAAACCGGTAAGAACTTTATTCATCAATCTCTGGAAAGTAGGAGGTGCATTTCCTAGTCCGAATGGTTCATTCATTTCATAGTCCATTCGGTTAAATTCGTAATGACCTTGGGCAGTACTAAAAACTGTTTTAAACTTATCGGATTCCTTTACTTGTATTTAGTGAATTCTATTTGCCAAGTCTAAGATCGTAAAATACTTTGAATCACCCAGTTGTCCTAAAATATCCTCGATATTATGCATGTGTCTGGTATGGTGATTTCATTTAAGTTTCGAAAATCTACCACTACCCGCCATTTCTTTTGTCCATCTGGACCGGGTTTTTTAGGTACAACTAATAAAGGTAAGTTCCAAGGGCTAGAACTTGGTCGCACTATTTCATTGAAAACCATAGCGTCTACTTGTCTCTTAATTTCCTCTTTGTGAATTTCAGCTAAACGATAGGGTCTAGTATTAATAGCTATTTTATGTGGTTCAATTTTTATTTCATGGTTAATTACCGGAGTTACGGATAAAAAATCACCGTCCAAATAGAACAGATGATTGTATTCTCTACATAGATTAATTATAGAACACATTTCTTCGAAATTTATGGTTCAACTTGAGTTGACTTTCTAATATTTTCAACCTGTTTTCAATGATACTACTCAAATGATTTTCTTTTAAATTATATACATTAAATATTGCAAGTGGTTCTAGTTTAATTGGGATATGCTTTCCAATCTCAACAGAGTGGGTATTGGTATTTAAAATGCTAATATGGATAGAACCTTCCCTGGGTTTTACAATGGTATTGGAGATAAAAATTCCTTGTTCGTTCATTTCTTCAAGATCTAAATGAACTACTCACTCTTCTTTTAAGTTTACAGGGCCGTATTTGATTAGTTTCTCTGTTCTAGGTGGTATAATCATTTTGTTTTCAAATATATCAAAATTAAATGTATAGTTTTTTTTATTTAATTTCAAAACAGCTTTATTAGTTCCGTTATCTATTGCGGTATTTGTTTCTTTTAAAAAATCTTCTCCAATTATTCCATCTTGTAGAATAGGAAAATTTGAAGGAACTATATGGAAATTATTGGGATAGCATTGGTTATCAATTTTCAGTTGTAAAGTTGTTGTGCCTAAAGTTTTAATAGGTATTTTCGGAATAGCTGTGATTTCGATAGTACCTAGTTCAACATATGTATTATCATTTAGTGCATGAACTTTTATTAAAGATACGTTAGCCCCTGAATCTATCAGAAATTTGCTTTCAATATTTTCAGTTCCTCCTAAGGTTAGAGTTAAAATACTAGAAAATGTCTTGTTATTATATTTGTTAAAGAATACTGATGGATGAAAATCCTTATTTGGTTTATATAATTTTTAATTAGGGTTTTGTTTTGAATTTTCTTCCGGATTTTCGTTTTCTTGTGGATTTAGTTTTTGTTTTTATTTTGAGTTAGATTTTCTTTTGGATTTAGACTTTGATTTTTATATAAATTTTGATTTTTATTTAGACTTAAATTTTCTTTTGACTTTTTGTAGAGATTTCGTTTGAGAAACATAATATTTTTATTTATTTTAATTCACTCGCCTGGAGTCTCTCTCTGGATGATCCAGGCTGTGGGAAGTTTCCCGAATCATTAGAATGTATTATCGTTTCTTTTTTTGTTTTGTTATATGCTAAACGTCGGCACTGTTCTACCTTATGCCCACGTTTTTTACAATAATTACAAATAATTTCTTTTACCACGGATATATGTGGTTTTTGGTGATAATTAGTACTATATTTATTATTACTATTATTATAGTGGGTACTTAAAGGTTTATTATTTGGGTAATTAGATGGAGCATGGTTGGTTCGCCTACAATCCTTTGTATGGTGCATTGTAGACTTGCAGTAGACTTGTACTGAAATAGGTTTTTTGACCAGACTGTAGGTTATTTCTATAGTTTATTTTGTTTAGTTTTTCCTCTTCAATAGCTATGTCTATAGCATTGTAGAGGTTTTGTGGTCTTACTGACACGTAATGGTTCTCTAAGTTTATTAAAGAAATTATTTAAAATGGTATTTTCTTTTTGCCCCCTAATGATTTTACCCGCTGTTTCTTCAATTCCAGTTGTACTGGCCATGTTCATTTCTTCTAACAATTTTTCAGCCCTTTCTGCGTAAGTTAAAACTGTATCTCTTGGTCCTTGAGCAAAGAAAAAAACTTCACTTTGAATTATTTGCAATGGCCTGTATTTCTGAAAATGTGTCGTTAGTGCTGTTTTCAATGGTTCCCATTCGCTATAATCTTCATATCTAAGAATAACGTTGTATACACGTCCTATTAGTTTTGACTGTATTATATCAAAAAATTCTTTTTTCTCATTTTCAGAACTAGTACGTTTATACTGTATGTCAGCCATTTCAAAAAATCTGTGAAGATCCATCGGTTTTCCATCAAATCCCGGTATCATTTTCATTGCTTGACCTTATTTACTTGTCAAATTTACTTGCAGAGGTATTCTTAGTGGGAAATTGGATCTTCTTCTTCCATTTTGAATTGGTTCTTTGTTTATTTTTTGTTGGTCACTTAAAATTTTGGGTATTTGTCTGCTTCGTAGACTTAAGTTTATGTTCATATATTTTTTTAGCAAGATAAATGCAATGAGAAAAAACTTTGCTTCTTTTTTTTTACAATTTATGTTCTTTTTGGTATCGTTTCTCCAAACTCAGATGAAATATTAAGCGGAAAAAGGTGTCTTGTGCAGTACCAATTGAAAACGACAAAGAAAAAAATTTCGTTATCTCAAGTTATCTACTAAAAAAATATTGTCAAAGATATTTATACAAGAATATTTATACAAAAAATATGAGAATCGTATAATAAAGCAAAGTACTTCTCAGGTTATTCGCGCAGAGAAGGAGTCAGAGTATATATAAAAATTTATGTTTTTTAAATTTTAATTTATTTAGAAGCAGTGGAGAAAAAAAGAGGAATTTACAATAAGTTACTAATAACATCTATTTTATTTATAATAAAGAAAACTTTTTGTTTTTACAAGTGAACTTGATTCAATTAAAACAATTAAAATTTTTAACTTCCAATTTAAAAAAAATTTTTTTTATTATTTTTATTTATATTTTTGTTTTCACTTGTCAACTGTTTACCTTTAACGTTGTATGTTGCTAAAAGCTGATGTATTGTTGTATGTTTCTGGAAGCTGATGTATTGTTGTATGTTGCTGGATGTACTGCTGTTTCTTGCTGCAAGTTGGTGAACTGTTGTGTGTACTACTGTTGATGTACTGCTGGAAGCTAATGTGTTTTGAGATTCACCTTAGAAGATTTTGCTTTTATTTACATATTTTTTTTGTTTTTTTTTTTTACTAGCATTTAACAGGTTTAAAAGTTTTTTTACTTTTTTATTATTTTTTTTTTTCTTATTATATTTCATATCATTCCCGTTATTTTTCATTTGAATATGTATATACATACATATAACAAAAATTATTGTAGTATTATAAATTTTAATAGTGTTTCATTATATGAAAGTTTTGTTTTTTTTTTTTTAAATCTTTTATTGAACTTACTCGTGGTTAAAGGAATCGTGGAATCTGGCAAACTATTTTAGACACACGTCCCGTTGAGCTAGAGGCTTGAAATTTTGGACACAGTTTAAATTCCAGTGACAATATATGATACTAACATAATAATACCAAAAAACAGTAGAGAAGTTAACTAAATTAGCAAAATAATAAAATGTTCATACTAAGATATTACAGATTTTTTAACAGAATTATTACAGAGTAAAATAAAAATATGAAATTCGCCTTGACATGTTTGTGTTTATTGTTGCCTTTTAAATATAGACAAAACTAAATGTTATATACATACATAATGTAATGTTATACATTTAGTTTATACATTTTTCTCTTTCATGAAACACAAACAAATAAACGGCAATCATTTTTAAATTTTTGTTTATTGCATTATACATATGTAAGTAGATAGGTAGGCACTTGGGCCACACAGGTCAGTAGGTCAAGGTCACCCGTAAATAGGTCAAGGTCACCCGCAAGTAGGTCAAACTGTAATTATGTCACACAGGAGTAGGTTAACGACATAAAAGTAGGTCAGACAGGCGGCGGCGACCGTCAGACAACTCTTGTTGTTTATAAGGATTGTATACTTGTTTTAAGTAATAGGTAAACATGGAAATAATAAGAAAAAATTTTTTTTTTATGCTTGCAAATTTTAAGATGTTGTTGTTTTTTATTTCTTGTTTTTTTCTTTCATTTTTTTTATGAAGTATTTAAAGAAGAGGGAAGAAAAACCATTAATTAATTGTTATGTAAGAATGTTGAAAAAAAAACAAGAAATCAAAAATATCTAACGTGGTACAGGTCTACTTCTTATAGATGTATACTTGGCTTAAGTAATAGGTGCATATGAAAAGTAGAAACAAAAAAATAGTTAATGAAAGTAAAAGGAAAACAACAAAAAAAGTTTAAACGTACAAAATAGAACAATTTTAAAAGGTACAACGCATCTTTAAAATTCATAAAGAAAAAGTGCAAACCTGTTTTTCTGTCTACATAATGAAAAAACCATTGAAACCATTGAAAAAAATTATGCGTTTTTAGATGTACCTAACTATTTGTGTTGTTTTTTTTTTTTTTTTTTCTACTTTAACTATTTAAAGAAGATAAAAGAAAAAAACTAATGATTATTGTCGGTGTGTCGTGTAAAATATTTTTTGTTTGTAAGAATGTTCAAAAAAAATATGAATGAAAAGAAGACAACCAGGAAATTAAAGCTGTGGAAGTATTTAACGACTAACATGTTGCTTAAGTGCATTGTATGTTGTACAATCTGTGAAGAATAAAAAAAGAAAAAAATTCAAGTCAGGTTAATTGCATTTGTCACCTATTTTGAAAACAAGAATATAAAAATAAAACAGATTTATTCTGTGTTCAAGAAAAAAATATGAATAAAAAGAAAACAACAAGAAATCGAAAATATCTAACGTGGTACAGGTATACTTCTTGTTGATGTATACTTAGCTTAAGTAATAGGCGTATATGAAAAGAATAAGAAAAAATGCTTTATAAAATTTAAAGAGAAAAATGAAAACAGAACAAAAAGATGTGTAACTACGTTTCTTTAAAATTTTAAAACCAATTTTAAAAAAATTAAAAGAAAAAGTGCAAACTGGTTTTTAAATGTTACATAAAGATTCAACCTTGACAAAATTAATGCAATTTTGAGATGCTTTTATTTCTTCTTGTCATCTTTTTTTCTATGAAGTATTTAAAGAAGAGGAAAGAAAAAATTATTAGTATCACCGTATAAGATTTTATTGTTATGCAAGAATGTTGACAAAAATATGAATAAAAAGAAAACAAACAGGAAATCAAAAATATCTAACATGTGGTTTAAGTAATAGGCGTGAATGGAAATAGTAAGAAAGAATGCGTTTTTAGAAAATGTAAAAAGAAAAATTTAAACAAATTAAGTGTACCTATGCGAATTTTTAAAATTAAAAGAAAAAAGTGCAAAGCTGGTTTTTAAATCTGAATCAACCTTGACCAAATTGATATTTTGAGATGAATTTTTTTCTTTTCTTTTTTTTCTGATGAAATATTTAAAGAAGAGGAAAGAAAAATTATTAGTATTTTTAGATTTTATTGATATGTAAGAATGTAGAACAAAAAAGATGTATTCTTATATTGTGTTAAAAAAAAAATAAAACAAATTTATTTATATGTTTGAAATAATTTTTTATTTAAAAATATTTTACAATTTTATAGAAATCTGTGCTGTCTTAATCTAACATTTTTTCTTTTAAAAGATACATATATACATTATAACAATTTTTAACAGCACATCTGAAATTGTTGTTTAATAAGTGTATAGGACAATTTGAGTTAAAGTTATCAATCTTTTGTAATGACGGCAAGTTTCTGCTTAAATCTTCTATTTTATCACTGTCAATGTACTTTTGAAGCAATAGTTTTTTTGTTCTCCTTTAACATAATTTTTTTCAGCTGACTCTAAATAGTGTTTTAATATACATTTTACATCTAAATATTCAACTAGACCGTTATTCCATTTAAGTCCATTTATTTTATTTTCGCAATACTGGTTATTATATTTCATATCCGGACTAAGTTCCTCTGAGGGGACCGGTGCTTTGAAGTGATAGACAGTTGGAAACTTCCTTTTTCAAGTATGGCTAATTCTTTTAGGAAATATTGTTTTTCATTTCCTTGTAAAAATTGTAGGTCAACTATGAGAACTCGTTTAACCAACTCGAAGGTTTGCGTAAGAATACTCATTCGAATAAATAAATTTACATTTATATTCACTTCGGCAAAAGAGCTTTTCATATAAATATAGGTTAACAGTGCTATTTTTAACTAATACAACTATGCTATTTCATCCATTTACAATGATGGTAGCGGGGCCATCATGCTGTTGTAAAACCACTTTCATTCATAATTTAATAAAGTATAAAAAAGAAAATATACAACCACATATTAATAGAATTATTTGGTGTAGTTCAGACAAAAATGTCGTTCCAAAATATTTAAAAGATGTGGAATATAGTAACACTATTCCGGATTTTAATGACAATCAAGAACCTTTGTTAATTATTATCGATGATATGATGTTAAATTCCCATGATAAGTATGTATGTGATTTATTTACTAGAGGATCACACCATAGAAATTTATCTGTAATATTTGTAACACAAAATGTTTTTTACCAGAGTAAATTTTCAAGAGATATTTCGCTTAACTGTAAATATCTAGTACTTTTCAAAAAGAGATAAATCGCAGATATTACCACTAGCTCGCCAAATATATCCCAATCAAATCAAAGCATTTGAAAAAGTATATAATGAAGTGACGTCAGAACCATACGGGTATATATTAATAGATCTTACTCAAGACGTTAATGATATATTTCGATTAAGAAGTGATATATTTGGAAAAGGTTTGTGTTTTTGTACAAGAGATCAATTAGAACAATTTGGCAAAGAATATGAAACGTTTGAAGGTCAACCGTCATATATTGCACCTATTAAAAAGCTCTAAACCGAAATTTCAAAAAGTAATTATAAAACATTGTGACCCTGAAGTAATCAAAACATTTTGTGAAATTGCTTTAAATATTTTAAAAGGTAATTGTAATCTAAGTAAAAAATCAACAACCCAATTACGAAAGTATAAAAAGGAATTGAGATCCCTCATTTGCCGCCAAAAATCTATAAATAGTAAAAGAAAAATCATTATTCAACGTGGTGGATTCTTACCTACACTTCTTGGTGCAGTACTATCAGGGATAATCGGAAATTTTATAAAATGAATAATACAACATTTAACAAAATGATTATACTAAAACCCGAGATTTATGAGAAAATGTTGAATAATTCATCAAGACGTGTTTTAAGGTCAGCAGTAGGTAATACTCAAACAGAACTTAATTTTCCAATTCGTAAGAATAAATCCGCAAGTTCATGGACAACATACAAGTAAATGATGAATTTTATGTCACTTTACTCAGTGATTCATCTAGGAACTATTATCCAGAAAACTTATTATCATCTTTTACAAATAAAATGAATAAATACATGTGTGATTCAAGGTGGAAAGTCGGTATTTCAGAAATGTATGTTAATGATTTCGTTCCAAATGTGTATGGTGAAGAATGGGAAAAAAGTACTCAAATATTTATTAAAGGTATGCAGAAAGATATGATAGGAGTTGGAACATCATATATTCCATACATAGAAAAACAAATGATATGCGACTGGAAAGTTTTTCTACTACCAACACTAATTCAAAATATACGCCCACTTAATAGGTTTACAAGAAAAGAAGTTGAACGACAGTTGATTTGGGGAATTTTTAATTTTATAAACGATGAAGTTCATTATACACAACCAATAAAAGCTGAGGAGATGCCTAAAAATTTAAGTTACACCACCATATGTGTTACTAAGCCTAAAATAGATATAAAAATAAGAGCAAATTACGCTTATACCCTAGAAGGACTTTTGACAACATGTTTCAATCAAGTATCTTTTAAAGTTACAGATTTTAAAAAATATAAATCACGTGTAATAGAAGCTTTCAAAACTTTTATAGATAGTGTACAATTGATTCCCATTAGTAAACCAGATATGTTTTTTATATACACAGATATAATTAAACAGCAAAAAATAGGTGATAAAGATATAAGGTGTTTAAGATCTGTTAACATACAAAATTCTTTCACTGATACTGTAAAAGAATTCAGTAATATTCAATATTGCAATGTGGAGAAATCATTTAATAACATTTCATTACTTTTATGTGATAAATATGGATACAAAATAAACTTTTCCAATAGTTCAATTCCAACAAAAATTGTATTACATTTTAAAAAAGTATAAATAAAAGCGATTTTACAAAACTATATATTATTTTATTTTATTCATTATGGAGAGAGCGTACTACAAATATTATATTAGTTCAATCAGGAAAAGGTCTTGAAGATATTGGTCCTTTGTTACACTCAATTGTACCTTACCAAAGGGGACGAGGGTTAGGGAGCTTTTTCGGTGGTCTTTTTAGATATTTAAAGCCAATATTTACGTCTGGAGCTAATATATTAAAAAAAGAGGTTATTAACTCTGGTATTAATGCATTATCTGATATTGCTACAGGTGCAAATGTAAAAGAAGTGGTTCAAGATCGAAGTAAAAAGATAATGAAAAATGTAAGACGAGGTGCAGTTCGGAAACTCAATGAAATGTATGGACAAGGCAAAAGAAAACGAAGAAAACCTATAAAAAGACCTCTCATTAATAATTTAAATTATTTTACGTCGAAGCGATGCAAAGTTAATAACAAAAACAAACAAAAAGATATTTTTGAATAATTATGATTGAATGTATGAAATCAGAGCTTGATATTTTTAAAACACAGTCTATTCAGTCAAGTATTTTACGATCTGAAGAAGTTTCCTATAACCTTATTGCTTCTTTAGATAATCCATCTGTCATAGAATTTGTTTCACTAGGGCACGGTGATACATATAGAGACTTGTCTTCGACATATCTAAAATTAAAAGTACAAATTTTAAAAAAAGATGGAACTCAATGGGATAAAGATAAAAAAACTGATGGAACACCTATTCAACAACCAAGTGTGGTTAATAATATGTTACATTCATTAATAAAACAATGGAATGTTCAACTAAAAGGAAAGAATATCTCCATCAGTTCATCAATATCACTTGATAATGTTTTTATTGGACAGTTGCCAAACACAATCATTTTTTGCATGCCAGAAAATACAGGTTACTCTGGAAAAAGGTCAAAAAACCCATACAATTTTAAACATTTTGATATTTCACAATTTGTGTTAAACATAAATGGTGTTCAAATACCTAATTCAGCAATTGAAACCAGTTTTTCAGATGAAAATAATTGCTGTACAAGAGCATACAGTACACTTTTTTCAGGAACTGGAATTTACCATAATGATAAGGGTCATCAGATAACAAAAATCATGTTTAGTAATGGATTTTTCATTCTAGATTTTGATTTAACTCCAGATGCATCAGGAAATGAAGTGTTTCAAGGTCTACTAAATCAAGGTACAGTTAGAATTGAGGCAAGGCTATCAAAACCACTTACATCTACACTGACTGCTATAGTTTATGGAGAATTTGATGCAAGTTTACAAATTGATAAAAACCGAAATATATTCTCAAACCTATAAATAGCATACATAAAAGTAAATTTGAATATTTGACAAAATGTCACTGTCTTGTGCACTTGTGGATGTAACATTTTGTAGTGATGATAATAATACCTTGTTTGCGAAAGATATTTGTATAGTTGGTTTTAAAGAACCTTGTAAAAAGTTTGTAAAAGAGCTCAAGCATAAATTTCCAACTAGGGATTTTATAAATGATAATTTTGATAATTACTCTTTTGGAACTGTGTACAACGATAAAATAAATAAAGAGCTCTGTCAAATACTAGAAAAAATTGATGTTATTATAACAAATAAAAAAATCAAAAAAGAGTTTTTGTCAAATTATATTAAAGAAACAACTAAAGTATATGACTTGAGTCAATTTGATTGATGAATACCCTAGAGATAAGTGACGTATTAAGATGTAACAAACACACACGTAAATTTTTTAAAGGAGTTTTTGCTCTGGATCAACTCCCCAGAATAATTGAAAAACAAACTTTTTTAATTGTAAACACTGATAAATCAAAAGATCCGGGAACACATTGGTTAGCTATTTTTAAGCCAAAGAATGGCTGTGTTGATTATTTTGATTCGTTTGGTAGAAAACCAGATAAATTAGAAATTTTAAGTTACTTAAAAAATCAATGTATAATTTTTAATAAGAAACAGTTACAAAGTGACTATTCAGATGTTTGTGGGCAATATTGTTGTGTTTATACGTGGTATAGATGTTGCGGTTATAGTATGAACGCTTTTTTAAAAAAATTTAATAAAGAAAATCATATAGAAAATGACAAAAATATAATAAATACTTTTCACCATATATTTGAAAATTATAATATTTCTCAATCATGTCTTCCTAAGAGATATAACATTTAATAATACACTTTAGTGTAATTAAAATAATGGAAGAGCAAGGTCCTAGCATTAATTTGTTGCTGAGTTATACATATTTTCTCAACAGAAGTCACACATTAAAAATAGTTGTCGGATTTGACACAGATTTTTTTGAAGTTGCAAGTGTTTTTCATTGGATTGGAATGAAACCAATTATTTTAAAATATCATGAATGGTGTAAATTTTATGACCTATTTCATAAAAAGTTTTCCAAGCAGTCAATTAAAAATTCAAAATTATGTTTACAAAGTGGATTAAAATCTACAGTAGGACAGAATCTTATCATTAACAAAGAGGAAGCTGACGAGTTTTACAGTTTGATTGATTTCCTACATGCAGTAATTGCATATAATAAAACTGCAGAGCCAAATGTAAAGGAATATGTTAAAAAATACATAAAGACCTGTGAAGAAAAGAATGTTGCAAAGTTGAAAGAAGAGATTTATATTCCGGTTCAAAAATTTAATTTTTCTCAACTCTTTTATAAAATACCTGTATTTTTACAAAAAAAGATATTAAATAAAACAATTTTGTAACTATATAATTTGTTATTTATTTCATTATTTATAAATTAGGTATAATTTGTTTAAAAATCATGCCAAGATCTAAAATAGTAAAAGAAATTCAAATAGATCTGTAAAGAAAAGAATGTTACAAGGTCAAAAGTAGAGATTTTTATTCCAGTTCAAAAATTTAACGTATGATGTAATTTTTCTCGGCTCTTTTATGAAATACCTGTGTTTTTACGAAAAAAATTAAATAAATCCATTTTACAACTACATATACATATTAACATTAAGTACATTTAAACATGAATCTGAAAAATAAAGCAACTAAATAAAAGAAATTTATACTTTTTTTGAAATTTATATTTATTTCTGAATAATAAAAACTTATATAACTATAAGCCAATTTACATCTTTTATTGGTAATTTGCATATATTTTACCAAACGACTCAGATATATCTATAATATTTAAATTTAAATTTTTATCTTTATATACAAAATGTTCTTTTTCTTTTATTTCTTTTACAAAATCAGAATTTTAGAAAATCAGGTACAAATATAATTAAATTGCGGGTCTCAAAGACCCACTTAAGACCATAAATGGTCCTTATTTGCTTAGCATTTATTATATGATATAGAGCATCTCGCTCCATATCTTTAGTTTTTATGAAACTTTTTCTAGTTTCCACATTTTTGTTATTAAAAGCTTCTTTGAAGCTTTTTTTTGTTGGTAGTTCTTCTTCTTGAAGAAAAATGATTTCTTCTTGTTGTTGTTGTTGATGATGATGATGATGATGTTGTTGTTGATGAAGTGTCTGCGATTCCTATTGAGTTCTTATTCTTTTCCGTTTAATTGGGGACTCCTGTGTCCTAACTCCTGTGTTGGCTCTATTTGTTGAGCGTAGGCGAAAATTTCTGTTGTGTTTTTCATTTTGCTTTCTTTTTTTCTGTATTATTATGTTGAGCTCTGTCTTTGAATTGATATATCTTAGAAAGATTCCACTTTATTTATACTAAATTGTATTATCAATGTTTAGAAATCAAAATCCTTAAGAAAACTAATTAAAAACAAAAAGTTGTAAAGTAAGTTGTTTATTAATGTAATAAATTCTAATTGATAACAATAAAACTATAATTTTTTTATATAACATTTTTCGCAACATTGTTGCATTTAACAGTGTTCTAAATTTAAGAAAAATCTTCTACATAAATTCAAATTATACTTTTTTATGAAAGAATATTATTTTTTATTTACCTATTCCTAAATTATTTATTTTTATTAGTAAATCTTTTTCTATTTTTATTTTTTCTATTAACATTTTTGCAACATTGTTGCATTTAACAGTGTTCTAAAGTTAAGAAAAAATCTTTTACATAAATTCTAATTATTCTTTTTTATGAAAGAATATTATTTTTTATTTACCTATTCCCAAATTATTTATTTTTATTAGTAAATATTTTTCTATTTTTATTTTTTCTATTACCATTTTTATAACGTTTTTACAACATTGTTGCATTTAACAGTGCTCTAAAGTTAAGAAAAAATTTTACACTTTTTTATGAAAGAATATCATATTTACTTATCCATTGATTATGACTATTATCAAAGCCTAAATATTTCACATATACTTTATTGCCTTTTCGTTTTAAAATTTTTTCAATTAAATAAGCATTGGGGTCTTTGACTCTAGTCAGTTCCTGTTCATAGAAGCCACCACGAACTAATTTATTTTTATAATCTTTTAAACTATATGTAATCGGGTCTGTCTTGTTTTTGAAAGCTATTTTAAAAACTTCAGTTGAATAGTTAGGTTCATATCCTTTTTGAAAAGTACCTTTAGACCTTGCAATTCTAACAAAATCACTAACATTAAATTTTCCCTTATTAAATATTTTAGGGTAATTATAAATTGAACGAAGAATTTGTTTTTCATTTTGTGATGTAACTTGGTTTGGTTTTAACTTAATTGTACTCTGTTTTGTGTTATTATATTTTTCAATTAGTTTTGGTAAAAATTCTATCCATTTAAAATTTCCTTGTAAACTAAACTGTTTCCACATAATTGATTTTAATGTTCTGTTAAACCTTTCACAAACACTAGCCTTCATTTCTGAATAAGTATGATAGTGATTTATTTTATAGCTGTTCATTAAATTTTGGAATTTTTTGTTGAAAAATTCTTTTCCCTGGTCAGAATGAATATTTTTTGGAGACTTCCCCTCCCTTTTAAAAATCTTTTCCATACTTTTAGCTACGTCATCTGCTGCCTTTGATTTAACTTTTTCGGCATATGCATATTTTGAAAATATATCGATAACAGTTAAGAGAAACTTGTATCCATTATTTACTTTTTGATAGGCCGACATATCTACAAGATCAATTTCCCACGTATCATTTAACCCTCTTTGAGATATTTTTCGTCTCCGAAATCTACGTCTAACATGAATTTCAGACACTATTTGTGCTTTTGACATTATTATTGAAGAGTTAAACTGCAAATATGAATTTGAATAAAATCAGTAAATATATATATATATATATATATATATATATATATAAATATATATACTGTTCTATACTATTGTATATATATACTAATATATATATGTAAATAATTTTTGGCTATATTCTGAAAATTAAAAACGGTAAAATTAAAAGATTTTTTTTAATGCTGTAATTTAATAGTTTAATACAAAATTTTAACAATATAAATTTTTTTCCAAAAATGTTGAATCGTTTTACATTCACTGATTTTATTGATTTTATTGTGAATTTTTCTGTATTCATTTTAATTTCTTTTTTTTAATTTCCGATTTTTATTTTATTAAGACAACCAATCGCGAACGTTTCTAATCCTAGAATTTTCAGTCTATTAACAATTTTTTAACTTTTTACACAATTTATATATAATGTCTTGCTTGTTACTTTAAAAAAAGGAATTACTCGTAACTTATTTTGAATCGCTTTTACTCCTTTGTTTTTTTTTTTTTTTTCAACATTCTTACATAACAATAAAATCTTATACGGTGATACTAAGAATTTTTTTCTTTCCTCTTCTTTAAATACTTCATAGAAAAAAGATAACAAGAAGAAATAAAAGCATCTCAAAATTGCATCAATTTTGTCAAGGTTGAATCTTTATGTAACATTTAAAAACCAGTTTGCACTTTTTCTTTTTTTAGTTTTAAAATTTTAAAGAAACGTAGTTACACATCTTTTTGTTCTGTTTTCATTTTTCTCTTTAAATTTTATAAAGCATTTTTTCTTATTCTTTTCATATACGCGTATTACTTAAGCTAAATATACATCAACAAGAAGTATACGTGTACCACGTTAGATATTTTTGATTTCTTGTTGTTTTCTTTTTATTCATATTTTTTTCTTGAACACAGAATAAAACTGTTTTATTTTTATATTCTTGTTTTCAAAATAGGTGATAAATGCAATTAACCTGACTTGAATTTTTTTCTTTTTTTATTCTTCATAGATTATACAACATACAATGCACTTAAGCAACATGTTAGTCGTTAAGTACTTCCACAGCTTTAATTTCCTGGTTGTCTTCTTTTCATTCATATTTTTTTTGAACATTCTTACAAACAAAAAATATTTTACACGACACACCGACAATAATCATTAGTTTTTTTCTTTTATCTTCTTTAAATAGTTAAAGTAGAAAAAAAAAAAAAAAAAACAACACAAATAGTTAGGTACATCTAAAAACGCATAATTTTTTTCAATGGTTTGATCATTATGTAGACAGAAAAACAGGTTTGCACTTCTTCTTTATGAATTTTAAAGATGCGTTGTACCTTTTAAAATTGTTCTATTTTGTACGTTTAAACTTTTTTTGTTTTTTTCCTTTTACATTCATTAACCATTTTTTTGTTTCTACTTTTCATATGCACCTATTACTTAAGCCAAGTATACATCAATAAGAAGTAGACCTGTACCACGTTAGATATTTTTGATTTCTTGTTTTTTTTCAACATTCTTACATAACAATTAATTAATGGTTTTTCTTTCCTCTTCTTTAAATACTTCATAAAAATCGAAAGAAAAAAACAACAAACAACAACATCTTAAAATTTGCAAGCATAAAAAAAACATTTTTTCTTATTATTTCCATGTTTACCTATTACTTAAAACAAGTATACAATCCTTCTAAACAACAAGAGTTGTCTGACGGTCGCCGCCGCCTGTCCGACCTACTTTTATGTCGTTAACCTACTCCTGTCTGACCTAATTACAGTTTAATCTACTTCCGGGTGACCTTGACCTAATGACCTGTCTGGCCCAAGTGCCTACCTATCTACTTATGCATATTATCAAAAATAAACATGAAGATGTCGCTTGTAGCAGAAAAAAATAAAGGATTTTGCGTAATCATTGATTTATAGTAACATGTTCCTACGTTTATATAGTAAAGTAGCAACATTTTATGTATTTTAATTTCAATATCATTTTTACTAGGTATGCACTTTGTTTTACTAGAAACAATGCTGCAATAAAAATCAAAATAAAAACTATGTTAATTTACATATTCCAAATGTTTCTGATCTTGTTTCAGTATAGATTTAAATGATACACACATACATTTAAAAATTGAAATTTTTCTTTTGTAAATTTTTGAATGATATTCTTTTTTTAATGATTTTAATGAAATTTGATAGAGTATGTATGTACGTAGGTATGTACATATGTACATATTATGTAAATAAATATTTAGTATGTTAAATTAAAATTGCGTTTTTGGACAGATGGTATAAAATTCAATTGATTTTTTTTAAATTGTTATATTTTTGAAGAAAATTTATATCTATTAAGAAAAGAACTATAATAAAATATTATTTATTTATTGTTTGTTAAGAAATAAAAGACTAAAGTTGATTTTAGAAGGGAAAAAGCCAAGTGGAAAACCTTAAGATTTGTTTTAAATTTACAAAAACGAATTTTCCAATTGGCATAAAAAACCCCTCTTTTTATTACTTAAATAACAAAATAAAAATTCATTCAAATCAAGAATTAATTTAAGTACCTATTCATGTAGGTACATAAGTAACTAAAATAACCAAATTTACTGTTACAAAGAAAAAGTTAAGAAGTTAACAATTCAAGTAATATAAAACAAACCAAATAACACATATTAAACAAAAAAATAAAAATAAATTATAGAAAAACATAATAGTAACATAAACAATTCAGACTATATAAAACGAGGAAGAATACAGTTGACTTTGTCAACTCTTAGATACCCGTACGAACCGTTAGTATGTTCACAGCCTGTCACTCTGCTTACAATATTATTTTTTTAATATTTTAGTATTTTAAAATAATTTGGGTGAATTTTATAATTTCTAGAACTATGGGTTGTAGATATATTCAAACTATAGTTTACACATTCTTCAAAAGCAGATTCTAACCTTCCACATAACGATTATCAATCCAAAACTTTTTCAAATATTCTATAGTACCATTTAATACTAAGCGGTAAATGTATATTAAATTTACTTACTACAAAATAATAAATATAATTTTAAATATTATATTATATTATATTTAAATATTCCATTGACAGAATAATTTCTTATAAGTACAATAAAATACATATATGTATGTAAATACGGCGCTATATAATATACATCTATACTCTTATCATTCATTCACTAGTGACATATACGATATATTGTAAATAAACATGATATTATATAAGTATGTATATATATCAATATCATATAAATAAAAAAATTCTTCAAGCAACCGTTATGTTGTTTATTTATTTACATTTTTTTGTACTACGCATTGTATCCTCAACAATTTCAAATTATCGAGTAAAACAAAATGCAAAAAATTAGTTAAAGAAATTTGTTAGAAAATTGGAAAAAATCAAGTAACTCTTTCGTCAATTATAAAGTAACCATATATTATTAAATAAAGTTGTTAACAGAAATAAGAGTATAATATTGAAGCTTTAATTTTTGTGTATTACTTCAAAAAAATTTTAACAGGTGTTCAAGTTACAGGTGTTTAAAAATTGGAAATTTTCAGTTTTTGACCCCTTACAGCTCCTAAACGGGGGGTGATACAAAAAAAATTTCTGGAATGACTCATCTTTTGAAAGATCTAACTTCTGTCAAAATTTCAATTTTCTAAATTAAACAGTTTAGAAGATAGAAGGGTTAAAGAATTTTGCAAAATTTGAGTTTCGCATAACGGTAAATTAAGACACCGTATGCCACAAAAATATATTTATTGTATATATACTTTTAAAGCTAATAAAAGTAGTAATCGTTTGGCTTTTTCAAAATGAAGATATACCTTACACAACTTGTGCTATAACAATTTAAACATAGAGCTTTTTTGAACCTATGGGGAGCTGTAGCTCCGTAACGAGTGGGGCTACAAAAAAAAGTTATTAAAAATAAAATGAATATTTTGATGATATCTATCAGTAGTTAAAATTTCATAGCTTTATTGCAAAAAAAATGTGGGGATCTAAAAGTTAGGTGTTCGAGAGCTACCCTAAGGCTTGGTCCAAACTCAACCAAAAAAAATAGGGAACCTACAAATTACTCCCAAAATATTTTGTGTAAATTTCAAGATTCTAGCTTTCTTAGGTTTTGAGTTAGCGTGCTGACGGACGGACGGACGGACGAACATGGCTCAAAAGTCTTAGAATTTTTTTCTGATCCGATCCATACCTTTGAAGGTATATCTAGCTCGCTTATTTCGAGGTGTTACAAACGGAGGAGTAATTTTATTATACCCGATCCTATCGTACGGGTATAAAAATATTAAATACTACAATAATTAAAATTTACTAAAAAGAAGCTTGAAATTAAAATATGATTATTAAAACTGACTTCTGACATACAAAGGCACCACAACCATTTTGCTCGTTAATAAATATATCATGAAAAGAAAGATTAATAAATAATAGTATTTTTAGTAACGGAAAAATTAGAGTAAAAACAATGTATTTTAATACGGATAAATAATAAATAAAAATTGCCATTTTTAGCTTATCAAAACTTCGAACCTAGGATGTTTGGTTCTTGCAGCTTTTGGTATTGCCCAACTACAGTGTTTTCTGAGTAAGATTAGAATTAAAAAATCAAGAATTTTAATTTTATTATTGTAACAGGTCCCCTCTTTTTTAAACCATGTTTCATTTTCTTTTTCTGTGGCCAGGATACAATGTTCAATTATTATGTTTTCAATAAATCTAATTTCCGTTTTGGTCTTAAAGAAGTGATCAAAAATTAAAATATGTAATTTGCAAATTTTAAAAATTAAGTCAGACGGAGCAAACAAATTTCCAAAATCTGAATTCTCAGAATAATTTTTAGCAAAAATTAGAAGTTCTGAGGGACAAGTAAGAACTTCATCTTTCTTTCTTATTACGTCAGAACATTTAACACAATTTATTTTAGAGAGAACTTTAAAAATTACATAACCAATAAAATATCTCATTGAAGGTAATTCAGTGGCAATATTAAAATTACTTATAACTTCTTCTTCAAAAATTTGATAATGGTTGGAATCTATTTCTCGTAACATGTTTTGAATATCAATATCTGAATCTGCGTATTCTAAATTTGTTACTTTTTCATAAGTATATTCTTCTTGTATATTTATTTCAAGCATGGGTTCATTATCTTCTTCGCAGTTACTCGTTTTACTAAATTGAAATAAATTTGAAGATATTATTTTTGCTAATAAAAAATTAATCTCGTATAAAGATGGTTTCCTATTATTCCTACCTTTTGCTCGAACTTGTGAAAATAAATTTTCAATCAAATCTTGATTTAAACGTTTTGTAAGTAAGAAGTTTACGTCAGGATTACTACTAAATAAATTTTCACTGAAATTGAATAGTTCAATGTAAGGTTTGCTGAATTCCTTTCAAACAATAAACCTTAATTTTCTTTTTTAACGAAGTTTTTTTGAAATAAGAATTCTTTTATGTAATTGAAAACATTATTATCATTTTTTAGAGCCTGTCTTTAAATATTCTTGTCATAAAGTGATCCGCTATTCATACAGTCAAATATTGTATATATCTTTTTAATAAAGTTTGATGTCGCTTGAGCTATTGCGAAAGAATTTTTTTTTAATTTTTTCATTTCCGTTAATGTTTTTACACCAGCTGAAACTGATTTACTAAAAGTCTGTGTTGCGTATTTAACACGCATCTTATCAAAGTCATTAGGGTAGATATGTTTTCTTTTAGGTAAGTTTGGAGCACATTTTTGTTACAGAAAATTTTTCAAGTTCCCACAATTCTCGTATAACATCAAAACTTACTATACCATCCGGTGTAATTATATCCGATTTTATAAAAACGTTACGTAAACTTTTAATAAGGTGAGGAAAATCAAATAAGCAATATACATTTATTCCGCGAAATATGAAATATGGGTTTTCTATCACTCGAAGTTGTGAAAAACAATTTCTATTATTGGAGCCTTGGTCACACACTATAGCTCTTATATTTAGCCCTAATTTGCAAAAGAGTTCTAAATGTTCGTGTAATAATAAATTTAACGCTGCACCTTTTATATTAGTTTCTGTTACAAAATAGTTCAAAATAAATTTCCAATGACACAAACTTGCTTTCCAATGACCCCATTTCGTTGGAAACCTAAATCTTCAACACCATCAATTAAATCTAAAACTTCATTATAATGCAATTCTCTTCGTATAGCAATTTCATCGAAGACTAAAACTGCTTCCCGGCAATTAATATTCATTTCGTTTACTTTATTTTTCAGAAATTGTAAAGCGGTATTGTCTATACCTGGCTGTAAGTTTTTTACCGGTGACCATCTATACAAAGACGCTTTATGGGGTAAATTTAATAATAGTCCCTCTCTTAAAAAGTTATAACCAGATTGGGATCTATAAAAAATATTTTGTGCAATAGTTTTTTCTTCTTTTACTTTTTACTAACATTTTTCCAAAAGTTTTGGAATTTTTATTAATTTCTAAGTTGTCTATCATATTTGAAACTTGTTTTCTTTTAATCTTCGGAGAAATAATTTTCAATTTTCTAACTTGCCTTTGTAATTTATTTATTTCTTGTTTGGCCTTACGTAACTTTAAAATTAAACTATTATATTTTTTTTCATATCTGTTGCATTTTGAACGGTATTTTTCACAGTTTTGTAAATTTTTCAAACAAGAGGAGCAAACACCCTGGACTGGAACCATAGTACTGGAAGATTGGAACCGAATTTTATAAGGAGATTCTAACTTACCTATTTCGTTTAAAGTTAGTACATCGCTTTCTTCTTCTGCAATCATGCTCAAAAATAAAGAAGGAATGAAGTGTCTTTTTAGGTACTTTTTTCCATATCTTCAGCTTGGAAATGATCTTGACATAGAAAAATGTTGGTTTTATCACTATCAAAACCACACAGTTCGCGCCATATATTTCCCATTTCAGTTTCAGCTGGCGGAAATTTGAAAATTTTGATATTTGGGTGCGTTCTCTAGGATTTAAGACAGTGACTTAAACTACATTTTGTTCCATTTTTGCTATTCATTTTAAATAACTAAAACAACTATTTTTTAACTATTTTAAATAATTTATTTTTTGATTTAAAATTTAAATTTGCTTTACACTTTAACTCACTTGTAACTAATAATTTTATTTAGGTACCTAAGCATATACACAGAAAATTTCCACCTACATACACAGAAAATTTTTGCATATTGTATTGATATAACATTAATTATTATTTGACAAGATCTACATCGAAAATCTCAATATTCAATAGTCGATAATTGCACATAGAAAAAAATCATATTAAAATTCTAAGTAGCTTAATATAAAATATATGAAGTTATGCACATATACTTATATACTTATACATACAAGAATGTTAGTGTTAAAATACAATTGTAACTAATTTATAGTATTTATATAGTTCATTCAAATTACAATATATGAAGAGATTTTTTGTTTTTGCTTTTTACATTGAAAATAAAATTTTTTTATGTAAAAAACAAAAACAAAAAGTCTCTTCATATAATTACAAAGTATAGTTGTGTGCATTATAGATGATCTTATAAGTTAACATAACAGTACAACAGGCAATATAACATAACAGCTAATCTGCTAAATCAGCAAAATCGCAATTTGGGAATATAAATTTAATTTGGTTCACACCAAATTCAATTATTGCACGCGCATCCGGTTTTAATTAAAATTAGAATGTTTCCACATAATTAGGTTAATATTTTTTATTGTAAATTCTTATTCAAAAATTGTTAATGTTAACATAATTTTATTATAAAAACTTTGGAAATTAAAATGTAAAGGCAGTCTTAAGCAAGAAACCTTATTGTAACAGTAATAAAATTATTTTTTAATATTATAACTGGCGCCCGAGCAGTATATTTCAGTGTCGGAAAAAATCGGTTAAAAAAAAAAAAAAAAAAAAGAGAGAAAAAACTTAAAGAGAAACACAAAAACAAAAGAGAAAAAACTTAAAAAAAAACTGAACATTTTTGTGAAAATTTGAAAAAATAGTAAAAATTATCTAATTTACTAAAAAAGTGAAGGTTTTATTAATAAAAATAAAAAAAAAAAAAAAAAAAACTTAATATAATTTATAAAAAAAAAAAAACTGAACATTTTTGTGAAAATTAGAAAAAATAGTAAAAATTATCTAATTTACTAAAAAAGTGAATGTTTTATTAATAAAAATTAAAGAAAAAAAACTTAATATAATTTATAAAAAAAAAAAAAAACAGAACATTTTTGTGAAAATTAGAAAAAATAGTAAAAATTATCTAATTTACAAAAAAAAAAAGTGAACGTTTTATTAATAAAAATTAAGAATCTTCTTTAATTATAACCGAGTGACAATAGTGATTGTAGGTGTACCATTAGTAGGACGTTTGTAAAAAACCAATAACACATATGTTCAAACGGGAGAAATACAGCACATCCACCGGCACAACAAAACAAGGTTATTCAAGACTCAAAAAAAACAGAACTTAGTTCTTCTGGGTAAAAACCAAGGCTACCCTTTCTAACGATGATAAAGGACATTATTACTGTAAGTAGAATCTACTATATTAATTAAAAATAAAAACTCCGACAAAAAGGGAAAATAAAATTGAATTTAATAAAAAATATAAAAAAAAAAAATAAAATAAAATAAAATCTATTAAAACTATAAATAAAATTTTTACAAAAAGACCTTTTTTATCAAATATAAGATTTTCTAAAACAAAAATTTTATCAAAAATATTATAACCTTAATATAAAATTTATAAATATAAAATAAAAGCTTAAAATATAAAATTTATAAGAAAAATCTACTTTATTAACTAAAAATAAGACTCCGAAAAAAAAGGAGATAAAATTAAATCAAATATAAGAATAAAATTTATAAAAACTATAAATAATACTTTTTTTTAAAATATAAAAAAAAAAATATCTTTTTTATCAAAAATAAGGTTTTCTAAAAATTTTTATAAAATCAAAAATACCATAACCTTAATATAAAAAATACAAAATTTATAATATAAAAGCCTAAAATTTATAAGAAAATCCACAAAAAATATTTAAAATGACTAAAGTAGAAGACATTTTGGTTGCCGTTAGTAACTTAAATGGAGCGGTCAACGCACAAATAGAATTAACAAGAGCTCTACAAAGAAGGCTAGAAGATTTGGAAAATACCATCCGAAACCAACAGCCTGCACAAAGTGCAAACTCGACAGTACTAACAACACCGAAAACGGAAGACGATCTCAAATCCATCAGTAAATTACCAGATTTTGTAAAGGAACTGCAAACATTTGACGGAAATCCCACACAATACATTTCATGGGTGCATAGTGTGGAATCAATATTAGAGGATTACAAAGTTGTGCAGCCAAAGCTCATATATAGAGCAATACCTCAAAGTATTAGGCAAAAAATTAGGGGAAACGCAGATGCAGCCCTAATTTCGTATAATGTTTTCGATGATGACTGGGCAACGATCAAAAAGGTACTATCTCTCCATTATGCAGACAAAAGGGATTTAAGGACGCTGGAACATCAATTAAGCAGTATGACACAAAAAAGGATGACAATAGACGAGTTTTACGCCACAATAAACCACCAGGTTTCATTGATAGTCAACAAAATCAAAACAGAGGATCACAGTAACGAGACAATAAAAGCACTAATAGAATCATACAGGAATAAAGCGTTAGATGTTTTCATTAGAGGACTACACGGAGAAATATCGAAAATGCTTATAATACAGAGACCTCAGACGTTACCAGAGGCATACACCACATGTTTGGAAATACGAAATTTAAATTTCAGAAATTTCGCAATACATAATAGAAGCTACAATAACTCAGTAACTGCACCTATAAATCAGATGTCAAGACCACTTTCATACCCTCGCAGACCAGTGAATAACATAACACCGCAACAGAAAAATTTAGTATATAACGCTCAAAGATACAGTTCACCACCGCAACAACCAACACAACTCAAACCACCAACACCGATGGAAGTTGACAAATCGATACAAAGCAAGCAAGTGAACAATATTAATCGCCCAATTACTCAAGAAAATATAGCAACAAAAAGAGATAACGATTCAGACAATTACCCTCACAAACAACAGAGGTTATTCCAATTGGAACCATATAACTACGATGAAGCATATGAGAAATATATGGATGAGAATTGCGAAGATTATGATAACGGAGGAATACAAGAGGAAACAACTGACGAATTAAATTTTATGTTGGAAGCCTCTCTAGCGTACCATACCTAGAGTATAAAACCAGAAATGGAGATATTCTAAAATTTCTCATAGATACGGGAGCGAATAAAACTTTTATAAAATCCGATAGAGCAACTAATACCAAACCAACAATCAATGCTTTCAAAATTCGATCAGCAGGAGGTGAAGTCATTATTACAGAAAAAATAACCGGAAAATTTTTTGCAAGTATTGGAAATGATTCTTTAATTGATTTTTTTATTCTTCCTGGACTACAGTCATTCGATGGAATCATAGGAGATGACACGCTTAAAAAATTAGAAGCTGTAATTGATCGAAAAAATAATATTTTGAAAATCGCACCAAACATCAAAATCCCTCTTAAAAAATTAAAAAATTTAGTTGAAAAATTTCACAAAATTTTCGGTCCACTAAACAACCAGGAAATTGCTGATACAAGCGTTCAAGCCGAAATAAAAACCATAACAGATGAACCAATCTACACCAAATCATATTCGTATCCAGCAAATATGCGTTCCGAGGTAGAAAAACAGATCAACAAACTTTTGGAGGATGGAATCATAAGACCGTCAAAGAGTCCTTATAATTCACCGGTCTGGATTGTCGATAAAAAAAATGGACGCTTCCGGTATAAGAAAATACAGAATGGTAATCGATTTTAAAAAATTAAATGCGGTAACAACAGCTGATACGTATCTAATTCCGGATATATCCAACACCATATCAAATCTTGGAAATTCAAAATATTTCACAACGATTAATTTAACATCAGGGTTTCATCAGATAAAAATGAGAGAAGCAGACATACCAAAAACGGCATTTTCGACAATGAATGGTAAATACGAGTTCATCAGGTTACCATTCGGCCTGAAAAATACACCGGCCATTTTGCAACGCATGGTCGATGATGTACTAAAAGAATACATAGGCAAAATATGCTATGTGTACATTGATGATATTATAATTTTTGGAGAAGAAACAAAAGAAGAGCACCTTAAAAATATTGAAAAGATATTTGCAAAATTAGAGGAGGCTAAACTCAAGGTTAATTTAGATAAAACAGAATTTCTAAAGGATGAAACGGAGTTTTTGGGATATGTAATAACTAGTAAAGGAATAAAATCTGATCCCAGGAAAATATTGGCAATTAAAAATATCAAACTTCCAGAAAATTTTAAAGACTTAAAAGGTTTCTTAGGTTTCGCTTCATATTACAGGCGCTTTATTAAAGACTTCGCTAAGATCGCAAAGCCACTCACAAACCTTACAAGATGAGAAAATGGTCTAATAAAAGCAAATCAGTCGAAAAGAATTAAAATAAGGTTAAACCAAGAAGAATTAGAATCTTTCAACTCTCTAAAAAAATTATTATCTTCCTCAGAAATTTTGATTTTTCCAAATTTTGAGAAACCATTTATTCTTACAACTGACGCGTCGAATCAAGCAATAGGAGCTGTGCTTTCATAGGGTGAAATCGGCAAAGACCGCCCAATAGCTTATATATCCAGATCACTGAACAACACGGAAGAAAACTACGCAACGAATGAAAAGGAAATGTTGGCGATAGTATGGGCTTTGGACAATCTTAGAAATTACCTGTACGGTGCAAAAAAAGTGAAAATACTAACTGACCATCAGCCGTTAACGTTCAGCTTAAGCAACAGAAACAACAATGCAAAGTTAAAAAGATGGAAAGCTAGAATAGAGGAGTTCAATTACGAATTAATTTTTAAGCCAGGATGCACTAACAAAGTAGCCGACGCACTTTTAAGATTACAATTGGAAGCAAATGTTTTAACATCCTCTTCAACGGATACAGCTCATAGTGCGGAGGAGGACAGCACGGATTTAATACCACACTGCGAAGCTCCAATTAATGTTTTCAGAAATCAGATTATCATAAAACAAGGAAAAGAAATTTTTGCAATAGAAGAACCTTTTCCATCATATAAAAGACATCATATTTCCTTACAAATAATAAGCAAAGAAAATTTAACTGATATTTTGAAAAAAAAACTAAACCCATCAGTTACGAATGGACTAAAAATTCCAGAAAAACATATTCAAATACTACAAGACTTGTATAAGGAACATTTTGCAAACTATAAAATTAGAATAACACAAAGAGTAGTTGAAGATATAAGATCAGAGGAAAACAAGTTCAACATCATAAAAACAGAACACCGAAGGGCTCATCGCAACTGGAATGAGAATAAAGATCAAATTTTAGAGAGGTACTACTTCCCACAGATGGCAGCACTGATAAGGAAGTATACAAAAACTTGCGAAATTTGCAACACAAACAAATATGACAGACACCCAAATAAACCAGAGCTTCAACCAACACCGGTACCGACATATCCAACAGAAATCCTTCATATTGATATAATGGAATTCAAAAATGAAAAATTCATTACATGTGTGGATAATTTCTCCAAGTTTACAAAATTCTTTCATATAAAGGATAAATCCGTTTTACAAATAAGAGAAAAAATTATTAAAATCATCCATTATTTTACCACCCTAAAATTGCTTGTAATGGACAATGAAAAAAGCTTTGTGAGTCCCATTATTATGGATTACTTAAAAACATTAGGGATTGAAATAAACCTTACACCAACGCAAAGGAGTGAAGTTAACGGAACAGTAGAAAGAGTTCACTCAACGATAGTTGAAATTATAAGATGCCTAAAAGAAGAATACCAGGATTTAACTTTAAAGGAACTAATTAATATAGCTGTAGATCGTTACAACAACACGATCCATTCAGTCACGAAGAAAAAACCAACCGATGTTTTCTTTGGAAGATCTCAGAGAATAAACTACCAAAACTTGACAAATTTCAAAGAAAAGATAAACGAGGACCTCGTAAGGTTAGATCGTATAAGAAGAAATCAAAAGAATAAAATTAATAAAGAAAACTTAAAAAGGCACATAGCAAGAAAATATGCTACCGGAGAAACAGTCTATACAGCATTTAAACAGATCCAAGGCAAAAATAAACCAAAATTTAAAAAAGAAACAGTTGCAAAAAATAACAAAGTCACCGTAACAACAACATCAGGACGTCGGATTCATAAAACTCATATTAAGAATATTAATTAAAAACCTAATTCTTTTTTATTTTTTTTTTTAGACTAACCTTATGCAAGTTGGTAGCTCAACTTAACGAAAAATGCTCAGCTCAGATTAACGAAAAATGCTGTAGCTAATGACGATCATACGTATGTCTTATCACGTTTTAGAGATCAAAAAATATATGAAAATGTAAGACTCTATTTAGCTTATTTGCATAAGGAAGATGACGACCTTTGTGTAGATGGTAAAACCAAACTCAATATTAAAATTTTTATTGATCAAGAAGGTTTGCCTTCTAACCCAAAGGAATTAATGAAATTATATGTAAAATATCATGAAGGTTTCGGAGCTTCATCTAAATCGGTTGAAAAAGATTTACAAGCTTATTGTAGTCACCTTAAAAGTAAGAGAATCGAGTATTTGCAAAAAATAAGAAAAAGTAGTAATGATTTTTTTCGTTCCCTTAGCGGCAGAAAATAACATTAACACTAATCTTATTTTAATAAATACAACAACTAGTTTTAAGGAGTTAAAATCAACAGATAATAAAAGCAATTTTAGTGAAAATCTCAAAATCTTCTACCACAACTGTAGTGGTATGAGAGGTAAGCTAAAGAAATTATATGTTGATGCCAAGTCTTGTGACTTCAGTGTGCTTGCTATTACCGAAACATGGCTAAACGATTCCTTCATAAATGAAGAAATACTTGACAATAATTGGTCGATTTATAGAAAGGATAGGGACTTTTTCTCTATGAACTGTTCCCGTGGAGGCGGTGTCTTACTTGCAGTAAATAATAACCTTTCTAGTGTTCCACTAATCACTAGGACGTCCCACACTTTTGATCACCAATTTATTAGAGTAAACTTAGGTAATAATTTTATTTACCTAGGAATTGTTTACTTTCCACCTAATTCTGACAATTCCTCATATTCTGAATTTTTCGATATTTATCACTATATTATATCTAAAATGAATGAGGATGATTCAATTTTTATTTTTGGCGATTTCAATCGTCCTTCATTATCTTTTATAGAAGATGATTCAGATAATTTGTTATTACCAATTAACTTTCATGATGAAATAGATTTTGACATTATTACGGAGTTCTATGGTAATGATTTACAACAAATTATTAATTACCCAAATAAAAACAATAAATGGTTAGATCTTGCATTTTCAAATGCATATGACAGAGTGGTGGTTAAACTCGCTGATGATGCAGTCAACCTGTTCACTAACACTCCTCATCATAACGCAGTCATCTTCGAATTTTCTACTTCTTTGCCACTCTTCGCGAAATCTTACAATAATAATATTGTATATGACTTTTTCAACGCTGATTATCAAAGCATTAATAATGCTTTATCAATTTTAAATTGGGACGATCTGTTAATACAACAGGATATTAACTCTTCAATTTCTATTTTTTACTCTAAAATTTTCGACATAATTAACTCCTTTGTGCCAAAAATTCGTAAAAAAGATAAAACAACAGAACCTTGGCTTAATAGAGAAATTAGGACATTGCGTAATCAACGCAACAAACTTTACAAAAAAATTAAAGTTACAAAGGATCCTGATGTTAATTTACTGAACATGTACAAGGATCTTGCTTTTGAATTTAAACAGAAATCAAATCTAGCATACGATAATTATGTCAATGAAATTGGAAATAAATTAATTATAGATCCAAAAAAGTTTTTTGACTTCATTAATACAAAACGGAAAACCTATGGATATCCAAGTTCAATGTCTAAAGATAATGTTTTTTCTTCTTGTCCTAATGTAATCTGCAATTTCTTTGCAGATTGTTTTCAAAAAGTTTATAGGCCATTAGATTCGCCTACCAATTTTACATTTTCTAACTCCCATAATAGATCTAATTCAATTATTACAGATCTATATCTTTCGGAAAACGAAATATTTGAAGCAATTACCAACCTTGATACAAAAAAAGGTGTAGGACCCGACTTGATCCCACCTTCTTTTTTATATAACTGTGCCAATTATTTGACTCAACCGCTTCATTTTATTTTTAATCAATCGCTTTCGACAGGCATTTTTCCGAATGCGTGGAAATCTTCTTTTTTAACCCCCATTCATAAAAAGGGTGACAAAGCTTCCGTCGAAAATTACCGTGGTATAGCTATCCTATCAACTATTCCAAAATTGTTCGAAAAAATTGTAGTCAGTAAAATAACACCCGTCATAAATTCAAAATTAAACGAACAACAACATGGATTTAGAAAAGGTCGTTCTACTACAACCAATCTTACGGTTTACACATCGGAAATACTAACTGAAATGGAAAATGGTTATCAAGTTGATGCTATTTACACGGATTTTAGCAAAGCTTTCGATCGTGTTGATCACAATATTTTGTTTAAAAAACTTGAAACTTTAGGCATTTCAGGTTCTTTCCTTACTTGGCTTTGCTCTTATCTTACTGAAAGAACTCAAAATATTAAATTCCAAGGTTATTTATCGAACACAATTAATGTCACCTCGGGAGTGCCACAAGGAAGCCATTTAGGCCCACTTCTATTTAATATTTTTATTTCAGATCTTTCTAATAAACTAGAAGGTGTACCACATATTGCATTTGCTGACGATCTTAAAATTTACCACGTTATCAAAAATAGTTCCAATTTTGAATTACTTCAATCAAATTTACATTCTTTACAAGAATGGTGCTTCTACAACAAATTAGAACTTAACATAGCGAAATGCAAGGTCATAAGTTTTACACGAAAAAGATCTACAATGCTTTTCGACTATACAATAGATAACATAGTTCTTGAAAGGGTGTCCTGTATGACCGATCTTGGCATTCTTCTGGACGATAAACTTAACTTCCATCTTCACTATGATCATATGATTTCCAAAGCAAATAAAATGTTTGGTTTTATTAAGAGAAGGGCTAAGGAATTTAATAACCCAGCAGTGACAAAAGCTCTTTACTGCTCGTTAGTTCGATCTATTCTAGAATACGGTAATATCGTATGGGATCCAGTGTTTCAATTACATTCCAATAGGATAGAATCCGTTCAGAAACAATTCCTTTTGTTTGCCTTGAGAAACCAATATAATCCTATAGACTATTCTACTCTTCCAAGCTACTCTACAAGACTTAAATCATTGAATATGTTAACCTTATCTTCACGCAGGCAAATGCTTTCATCCTGCTTTACTTTTGACATCATAAAAAAAAATATTGACGTTCAATTCTTAGTAAATAAGGTTAGATTAAACAATGTAGTCAGAAATACAAGAAACACTAAATTTTTACTAGAAAATACACACAGAACAGAATATGGAAGAAATGAGCCAATAAACAGATGTTGCACTACATTCAACAAACACAGTCATCTTTTTTCACCAGACATATCAAGAAATTCTTTTAAACATAAATTAACACAGAAATTCATAAATGACTAAATTACTTAAATTACCTAATTACTTTGTAAACATTTAAAAAAAAAAAAAAAATAATAATAATAATAATAATATATTTAATTCAAGTTCAAGTTCATATTATACATTCCACTTAATTTTACAGTCATACTGTGTTTTTGTTCTGTAAGCATTTTTTTTTTTTTGTTTTCAAATTTAATATATAGTGCAAATTATAAAATTTTCATTGTAAATTTTTAGCTTAGTAATCAAAAATGTTTATTTTGTTAGCTTTAATTTTTTTAGCTGTAAGATTTTTTATGTAAAAACCTTGCTTTGGTTTAATAAATAAAATAAAATAAAAATAAAAAATAAAAATAACATTTACGAATATCACACTCCCATAGTAACTATAAAGCAAGGCAATGGCCGCGTCATTAGCGGAAAATTGAAAATAGTCCACGTCATTGAGTTAACAAACTATATTGAAATATTGGAAAGAGCATCAAATTCAATACAACATATAGACCCAGCAAATAGCATAAAAGACCGGTCAATATATCAGGTTAAAGAAATTGAACGGTTAATTGAAGACCTAGTACAGGAAAAACCAAAAAAAAAAGATCAATAAATTGGATAGGATCCGCATGGAAGTGGATCGCAGGGAACCCAGATGCTACTGACTGGGAAAAGATAATGAAAAGCCAGAATGACATAATAGAAAGTAATAACGAGCCATATAAAATAAATAAAGCTTTTGTAGCAAAAACAAATGAGATTCTCAACGAATATAATAAGATTAGGCAACAATATAATGATAACTCTTCAAACATGGCACAAAGCATCTTTAACAAACTGATGATGATAAAAGAAGACATCAAAGAAATAGTAAGGGCAGCACAATTAGCAAAAAGTAAAGTTATAAACACCAATCTACTAGATAGGGAAGAAATTAACATACTGATAAGCGAACTAGAAACTCTGCCGTATTCCAATACAATCGAAGCAGTAGAATACGCGGAACCAATAATGGTAGTAAAGAACTATACGCTGTTATATGTGATTGCAATACCAAAAACCAGTCAAACAAATTATAACCACGTTTCAATTAGATCAACAATCAGCAACAAGCAACAAATTCACTTAGATTATGGAGAGATTCTTGTCAACAAAAACGAAATTATGGGAATTTCCGAAAAATGTAACAACTTCAAGGATACGCTCATCTGTGAATCCAAACAATTAAAACAACTGAAGGAAGATCACTGCATTTATCAACTTATAAATGGCCTAAATGCAGAGTGTGAATATGAATTCAGTGATAATGAAATAATTGATTCTCTGAACGAAAACATAATTTTTACAACAAATTTTAATGGAAGTCTTTTCTACAACAACTCAACAAAACATCTAGCGGGAAGCTTCATAATAAAATACCAAAATGAGAGCTTTCAACTGAAAAACAAAAAATTCACCAATAAAGAAGTTAAATGGTCGGAAGTCCTACCGCCTATTTTAAGAACCAATATTACAACGAATGGCATTAGACTCAACCTGAAATATTTACATAAACTACACCTAACAAATCTGGGAAAACTACAAGAATTATTCCAGAACTACCAAATTTCAAAGCTCGTTAATATCATTGGATGGCCAACAATTTCAGACATTATCTTAGTTGTCATTTTCCTGTTACATCAAAAGTACCGAAAGAATTGGGTCATACCTCAAACAAACTCATCTAATCAAGACGTAACCAACCAATTAGGACTAATCAAACTCAACTTTTAATCCATGAGACGCGGATTTTTGAAAGGGGAGGAGTTAACCTAACAGTACAACAGGCAATATAACATAACAGCTAATCTGCTAAATCAGCAAAATCGCAATTTGGGAATATAAATTTAATTTGGTTCACACCAAATTCAATTATTGCACGCGCATCCGGTTTTAATTAAAATTAGAATGTTTCCACATAATTAGGTTAATATTTTTTATTGTAAATTCTTATTCAAAAATTGTTAATGTTAACATAATTTTATTATAAAAACTTTGGAAATTAAAATGTAAAGGCAGTCTTAAGCAAGAAACCTTATTGTAACAGTAATAAAATTATTTTTTAAAAGATTATAAATTCTTTTATTATAACTTATATAAAGTTTATATAAGTTAGCATTATAAATATTTACTATACTAAATTTTTGCAACATGTTGTGGTACGTACTAGTACGTACATTTCATGATACATTTTTTTGTTATACATGCGACATCTTTATAGTTTATATTATTTTTGATATTATGTAGATATCTGATATTTACGTTAACAAGAGTAATAGATTTTTTGTTTACATGCAATTTAAGTACCTACATTAGAATTCGATGATAGGTATCTAAAAATGTAAATATACGTCTACATACATAGATACATACATATATTATGTAGTTAACAAAGCTGTCTGTTAATCTGTAAATCATAAAATTTCGAAAGATTAAAAAAAATATTCACACATACATAAATATATACTTACTTATTCGACAGAAGTGTGTTATAAATTTTACTTTAAAATTAAAAAAAAACCCAAATTAATCTCAGTACTTTCTTTATTCTTCACAAATTAATAATAATCATTTATTTTTCTTACAGTCGTATTTAACTTAAAATTATTCTAAAACTTATTCCTAAAATTTCTTATCAGCAAATCGATAAATTACAATTAGTAAAGGTTATTACTTTATCGGCTTGCTGTTATATCAAATGCATGAAATTGTTACAACATAACTTAAATGCAATGTACAAAAAAACCGTATCATATTTCGGGTCATTGTTTTGTATCTTCTTTATTAATTAAAATGTTCAAAGAATAAGTGCATTGAACATTTTATACTACGCAAACAAAAAATGTGTCATATTTCAGTTCATGAATTTGTTGTTGTTAAATAAATTGTTGAATGCATAAGTGCATTGAACAATTTGTTATTTTTATTTTCAAAATTGGGTTATTTAGAATTAGGTAATAAATTTGATTGTGACATATTAATAAAAATTGTAAGATAAGCTAATTTGAATTTAAAAAGAAAAGTGAATTTGAAAAGAAAAGTAAAAAGTAAATTTTATTTTAGAATTTAATGAAAGGGCAATTTCGTTATTTGCGGGCAATCTTGTTGTATGATTTGTGGTGAAGAAGAGTGTGATGATATAACTCCTCCCCCCTTAAGATTCGACTCCGTGCGAATTTCTTTTAATTCAATATTTGTTTTCGAACTTTTTGCTTTAAATTGTTTTAGGCAATAAAAGCCAATAGACAGTGATAATACAAGAATGATGCCAATAAATGAGTTTGCGAAAACGCTTGCGTGCCACTTCCAAGAACTGTTATATTTAATTTCCTCTATTATTTTTGTATTGTTAATATTGGAGGCATGTAATTCTGTCAATTGTATAGCATTAACCACTTGTTCTATGCTTATATTACGTTCGAAGTATGGCAAGATATTATTGTAATATTCCTTCTCATAATTTTCTTGTTGAAATGAATCAAGTTAAATTTTACAATTTGTAAATTTTACAACATTATTGCCTTTTATGTGGATCATATCCGGTTGACCACAGTTATTATAAAGGATTGTTTTGTTTAAGTTAATTGTAACAACTACAGTGTCAGATATTTTTATTATACTAGCAGAAAGGTGAATTCGGAAATTACATTTCATGTGATTGTCATTTAATAAATTTTTTATACAATTATCATCAAAAGGTATTAGATCTTTTTCCATAACATTTTTCTTATCAATAAATTTAAAAATACTTTGTTTACATAATATAATGATTTTTTTTGTATTAGTATCTAGTTCTAAGTTTACATTTTTATTTGGAATTTTTTCTAAAATAGTTACAAAACATTTTTCATTTTTGGAAATTGGTATAGATAAAACAAATATTATAGAATTGTTACGGAAAAGAACGCAATTTTTAATGAAAGGTAGTATTTCTATAGTGATATTATAATTTTTAATTTCTGTTTGTGTTAAAATATCCTTTGACAGTATTTCTAACTTACTAGCTAAGATTATTTCCTTAATTTTTAAAATTTGTCTTGTTAATAAATCAATATTTTCAATTATTTCGGTTTTAATCATAAAGTACTCTAATTTTTTATTTATTTTATCAATATTATTTTGGAAATTATTAATTACATTTTTTATTTCATTTTGAGCTAAGTTAATATGATCCGTAATGTTTTTTATTTCATTAGATATTTTTTGGTTTATTAATACTTGATCGTTAACATTATTAATTAATTTACCGTTATTTTGTTCTATTACCTTTAAGTGTTCCTCTATTTCTTTTCTATCGTCGTCGTCCATTACACCAATAGCAAAGCAAAGAATATTTCCACCAAGATTAAACAATGATCTTTTACTTACGTGGTGTGGAATAATACTATTGTAATCTTCCTTTAGGTGTTTTAATTTATGTAACAAAACCGAAGGAATATCAGTTTCGTTTTGAAGTTGTAATACGTTTGATTCTATTTTGTTAATAATTGTTTCGAATTGAGTTAGCTCGACAACATGCAATATTCTTCTGTAACTTTGTATTATTTTAAACTCAGATTCCTCGAAGAGAATGTAACCATTTCCAGGTGGTATTTGGTTAACATCTATGGATGAGCGAGACAGGACAATTGGAAAAACCAGTAAGAGGACAAAGAGAATTAATCCTAGAATAAGATACAAGTAATTAGTTTTGGTACGTGAATTTTCTTTTAAATTGATTAATGTAACGTGGAATATTTTCTTTGTTAATTTTAAAATGATCGTTATTTGAATCGGTGATTTGAATTTTTTTGTGATAAGGTTGTAGTTTCGTAATTCTGTTTAGTTTAAGATAATTGGAAGGCTTACCATTGGTTTTACATTTATTACGTTTCTCGATCGCTTTTTCTTTAATTTTTGTATTCATTTCTTTGATAGAAGGATATTGATCGGAAGAGATAGTACCATTTAGAAAATCAATTGGCTTTTTGCCAGTTGAAGTGTGAATAGTTTCGTTGTAAACTTTTAAGCTTTTGATAATGGGATCTTCGTCCGTAATTTGACCTTCTTCTTTCTCGATCGTATTCAAAATTCGCAGGTGTTCATTTAATGTATTATGGAATCTTTCAATATCCGCATTACTACTATGGTTATTTGGAGTAGTAAAATGAACAGCAATTCCTTCTGTTTCTAAATAATTTTTGAAATTGAGGCTGTTAAAACCCTTCTCTTGGTCGGTTACAACTTTAACAGGTTTACCGAAAGATGCTATATATTGCATAAATCCATTTTTCAAATCCACCCAATTCCTAGATTTTAAGGGAATAATTTGGGCGTGCTTTGAAAATTTGTCGATTATTGTCAAGTATGGATTTCCTTTTGTGTGAAACCATATGTCCATATGGACTATTTGTAATGGTTTTTCAGGAGTTTCTGTAATTTTTAAGGGTAGATTTAAAGGACGTCTTTCATACTTCGCGATGTTGCAAATGTGACAATTATTTATAACATTTTGAATTTCATTTTTCAATTTAGGAAAATAGTAGCTTTTCTTTAAATTTAAGTAGACCTCTATGATTTGTTTTTGTGTGTTGTTACAAGAATAAGTTCCTTTATTTCGAGACGATATAAAATGTCAGTAAGTAAAAGTGAGCATTTGTTTAATTTTATTAGTTTATTTTTTGAAAAATATTTTAGGTATGTATTTTGAAAAGAACTGTAAATATTAATATCTTCAATCATAATTCCTATTATTCCTTTACTAGGAATATGATTTTTAAAAACTTCAATAAAAAAATCTTCGTTAGGATTAGGATGTATGAAAATTTTCCTTGTTCTACGATGGATTTTAAATAATTTCAATTGTTCCGGTGAACCCTTTTTTATGATGATCTGTGTTTTGTAGAAATTAATTGGTGATTCTGATATAGGAATATATTCGGAATTGTCTTCATCAGCTGAATGCATTGTAGCATCAGTCGATTTTATTTCGTCAATTTCCATGTCATTTGAATTATTCTCGTTTAAATTTAACCTATTTAGATTTGATTCGTTTAAATGAATCTGAACACGTAAGAGAGCATCGGCAACTTTGTTTTTTCGTCCACTTAAATATTCTATGTCAAAATTAAATTCTTCTAACTTGATTTTCCATCTTTGTAACTTGGAATTAGGTTCCTTCAAGTTACGAAGCCATTGGAGAGGTTTGTGGTCGGTTTTAATAGTAAATTTACGTCCAAAAAGGTATGGACGGAAATATTTAGTTACCCAGACTATTGCAAGTAACTCCTTTTCGATGGTAGAGTATTTGCATTCATGTTCATTCAAGGTACGTATGCATATAGGATGGTTATCTTGTGATAACACAGCACCTATAGCGAAATCACTTGCATCCGTAGTCAAGACGAAAGTTTTTGAGAAATTAGGATACACAAGAATAGGGTCCGTTGTAATAAGCAGTTTTAGTTTACTAAAAGCTTCCTTATAATCAGTGTTACTAACATCAATACGCTTTCCTTTTTTTAAACAAAGTGTAATTGGTTTAGCAATTTTTGCGAAGTCTTTAATAAATTTCCTATAGTAACCCACCAAACCTAAGAAACTTTTTATTTGCTTAGGGGTTTTGGGTATCGGAAATTTATTTATAGCTTCAATTTTATTGGGGTTTGGTTTTATTCCCCTTGTTGTTATTATATGACCCAAGAATTCTGTCTCTTGTTTCATAAACTCGCTTTTGTCGAGTTGAATTTTTAAATTTGCGTCTTCGAGTCTCTTAAGGATCTTTTGTAAGATAGCAAAGTGCTCTTCTTTGCTAGTGCTAAATATGATGATATCATCCAAATACACGTAACAATATTTGCCTATATATTCTTTTAGTACGGAATTCATTAAGCGTTGGAAGGTTGCCGGGGCATTTTTAAGGCCGAATGGCATTCGCAAGAACTCATAATGGCCATTGTTTGTGCTAAAAGCTGTTTTTTTTATGTCATTTTTTGCTATCTCGATTTGGTGGAAGCCTTTAGCCAAATCGAGAGTAGTGAAATACATTGCACGACCAAGTTTGTCAAGGATTTCATCGATATTCGGGATTGGGTACTTGCCATCTATAGTAACGTTATTTAGTTTCCTGTAATCAATGACAATACGCCATTTTTGTTCCTTTGATGCATCGATCTTTTTTGGGACAACCCATAAAGGAGCCGAATAGAGTGAATCGCTGTGTCTTATTATTCCCTGGTTTAGCATTTCGTCGATTTGTTTGTCGACTTCCTTTTTATGTACTTCGGAATACCTATAAATCTTAGTGTAGATTGGTATTTCGTTATTGGTATTAATTGCGTGTTTGATTTCGTGGGTGAAAGTTAAATCATCACCTTCATAAAAAAAGGCTTTATTGAACTTTTTTAAAATTTTTAAAAGTTCATTTTTAATTGTGTGATCTAAATGACCACATCTAATATTGTTTTCACCTACGAAAATTTCAGTTTGAAAAATTTTTAACTCTTTCATTGGTACTGGGATATTATATTCTTTTTCGTCTTTTTCATTAAAATAGAGAGGAATAATATTGCCAGTGTTTATTTTTAAACAATTGTTTTCATAGTCAATTATAGATTGTAACGGTTTGAGAATGTTGTTACCTATTAAACCGTCAAATCTATCATGGAAGTCTATTTCTAAGAATTCGAATTTTTCCTTAGAGTCAAATTCGAGAAAAGGATCAATTATGGTTTTCGTATCACATGCAAACGTATTGCGTAATGTTTTAATATTAATAGGTTCAATTTTGGATTTGTAAATTGGATTACAAATTCCACTATTTATTATGCTCATAGTAGCACCTGAATCTATAATAAATTTTAAAGGTCTTCCTTTTGATTGTATCTTTATATAAGGAAGTTCCTGTTTTGATCCGAGGCTATTGAGTGAAAATTTTCAATTTCGCGATTTGATTTTTCATAGTTATCTTGTGTTTCGAGAGTATTAATTCTACGATTTATGGTAGTTGGGTCAACTTCCATGGTTTCGTAGTTTCTTTGGTTGTTTCTAAAATGGTTAAAATTTTGTTGGGAAGATCGCGTATTAAAATTTTGTTGGGTTTTACGAGGATGGTTATGACTATTATATGTGTAATTATTATTATTAGAATTACGAGGTTGGAAATCTGACCTAAAATTGTTATTGTTACTGTGATTATTGTTACTATGGTTGTTTGTAAAATTATTATTACTTTTATTGTTATAATTGTTATTCTTATAAGCACCATTTTTATTTCTATTGAGATTTTTACTAAAAATATCATTTTTATTTTGATATTTGGATGGATTGTATTCGGCGTAATTACCTTCATAAAAAATATCCATTGCATTTTCTAGAGATGTTGGGTTCCTACTAAATAAAATGGAACGTATTGGTTCCGGAAGTTTATCTTTGAAAATTCGCAACGCGGTTAAAATATTAGATTCAATTAATAATGAAGAATTAGCTTCGTTTTTAATTTTATTGTTTAATTTTCTAAGAATTGCTTTGATTTGATTATATAGGTCGACGGCAGTAGAACGAAAGGTAACACTTTGTAATTCTTCAAATATTTCAAAAGCCGACTTTCTTTCACCAAAATTATTTATTAAGAGATTTTTAATTTCAGACCAAGTATTAATATGATTATTAATTTCTGTTATTTCCCTAGCTTTACCGATTAACTTAGCTTTAATTTTATTTAATAATATGGTTTGACTACTAGAATTATATTTTAAAACTAAAGGTATGATACACTCTACTAATTCTAGAAATTTAAATAATTCCTCACCTTTTCCACTAAATTCTGGAAGATCACTTATATATCTCAGTGGGTCCAATGTTAAATGTAATTCTGCTGGTGTGGTTGTTGTTTGTTGTTGACTATTGAATGCTGCTTGAAGCACGCTTGGAGAAATTATCCCGTTATTAGATTCCATTTTATTAGAAAAAATTTCTTTTTAATTAGTTTATTTTATTAATTAAGTTTGTTATTTATTGTTAAGTTTGTTATTGGTGTTATTTAATTTTTATCTGAACTGTAATCTTAGCTTTTATCTTAACTGTTTTTAGCTATTGAAATATTTGTCTAAAGTTGTGTGTTTTTTTTTTTTTTTTTTTTTTATTAGATTTCAATTTTTAGATTTTGAATAAACGTTATTTTATTATAAAAAATTTTATTAAAAATTTTTTTGTTAATTTATTTATTATTATTCTTTTTATTTAGTTTAACTTTTCAAACTTAAAATAAAGTTTTTGTTTGATTATTATTTGCTGATAATGTTTTTCAAAAGAACTTTTTTATTAAATTTTTTTTTTTTTTTAAATTAACGTAACACTATTGTCTTAAAAACGATATCCTACCGACTGCGCCACTTACTTATTCGACAAAAGTGTGTTATAAATTTTACTTTAAAATTAAAAAAAAACCCAAATTAATCTCAGTACTTTCTTTATTCTTCACAAATTAATAATAATCATTTATTTTTCTTACAGTCGTATTTAACTTAAAATTATTCTAAAACTTATTCCTAAAATTTCTTATCAGCAAATCGATAAATTACAATTAGTAAAGGTTATTACTTTATCGGCTTGCTGTTATATCAAATGCATGAAATTGTTACAACATAACTTAAATGCAATGTACAAAAAAACCGTATCATATTTCGGGTCATTGTTTTGTATCTTCTTTATTAATTAAAATGTTCAAAGAATAAGTGCATTGAACATTTTATACTACGCAAACAAAAAATGTGTCATATTTCAGTTCATGAATTTGTTGTTGTTAAATAAATTGTTGAATGCATAAGTGCATTGAACAATTTGTTATTTTTATTTTCAAAATTGGGTTATTTAGAATTAGGTAATAAATTTGATTGTGACATAATAAAAATTGTAAGATAAGCTAATTTGAATTTAAAAAGAAAAGTGAATTTGAAAAGAAAAGTAAAAAGTAAATTTTATTTTAGAATTTAATGAAAGGGCAATTTCGTTATTTGCGGGCAATCTTGTTGTATGATTTGTGGTGAAGAAGAATGTGATGATATAACTATATACTTTTACCCAAATTCACTTTTTTCTTTACATTTGAACTCCATGGCAAAGGCAAAAAAAAAGTTTTGCATGTCATGTATAAGATAAACATTCACATGCACTATTTGATTTTCAATAAAGTAGTACGTATATCAAATATGTATAATATATATATACTAATGTATATATACTTTAATTTTTTGGAATTTGTACTCTTTTTCTTTGCTTCGCAATTTTGTATAACACAAAATTGATTTTGTTGCTTTTTTCTTCTTTTCTTGTTTCCTAATGACATTCAATTCAATGTAAAAACAATAACAAATTTGTGTATAATATAAATATTATATGTAAATTATTGAAGTGCCGAAAAAAAGAGAAACACAAACAATCAAAAATAAAAAAAATCTTATCTTAAAAATAATAATTTATGGATACCATGGATACATTATACATATTTGATAGGTATTGCTATTTAATATTTACTATATAAAAAGTCACATAGTGCATAGGCCATGGCAAATGCAAAAAAAAGTTTTACATGTAAGTTTTTCATATAATATAAGATAAACATTCACATGCACTATGTGATTTTTAATAAAGTAATATCAAATATGTATAATGTATACATACTCATTATTAAATTCTTTGGAATTTGTACTCTTTTTTTTGCTTCGGTTTTTGTATAACCAAAATTGATTTTGTTCCTATTTTCTCATTTTCTTTTTTCTTCAGAACATTCAATGTAAAAACAATAACAAATTTGTGTACCCTGTACAATATAAATTATTATATGTAAATATTGTTGAAGTGCTGAAAAAAAAAGAAACACAAACAATCAAAAATAAAAAAAAAAGCATCTCAAAAATAATAATTTAGTCCTCTTTATTTCTCTTTCTTATTTTCCCCTATTCTATTAGTTCAAAAAAGCAATGTTAAATCTGCTTGATTAAAAACTATATAATAATAAACTTCAGCGTTTAGAGTCCTGTTAAAAACTAACTTTATTTTTTCTTATTCTATTTCTTACATTTTTCATAAACTTAAATCTAAAGCTTAAATTATTGTTAGTCAGCATTTTTGCTTGTTACAAAAATAAAATTATCAAAATATTTATTTGGGACTATGTTGATTAACTAGATGTTTTAATTTGGCTGTCAAATGACAACTGGGAACAACTATATTTTGAATTCCCACGTTATATTACAAGCTGAATATAACACTTCCCCTCTTAGAATTTTCCGTCTCGGAAAGCATAGCACTATCGGCTTTATTAATGTTGGTAGTTGAATCTCCCGATAATTTGACTACACCTAAAACTTTATTTTTATGATTAGTTAGAACGAGCTTTAAAATTAGAATTACTGCCAATATTATAATTACAATAATTGCTGAAAATGAGTAACTGACAGCATTATGTTTAAATTCAACATAGGCAATACTTTCTCTGTTTTTTATATTTTCAGTTTTAAGATTTTCTAAAGTTACATTTTCAATTATTTTATCAAACTAAAATTTGAGCTTGGGCATAATGATATGACTCTCAACTTTTTCTATAATATTTACAAATTTATTATTATTAATTGCGATTTTACAATTCGAGAATTTTATTAAATTATTTCCCTTTAGAACAATTTCTTGATTTGAACAATCGTTTTTCATTTGAGTCAAGCCAATGTTTGAGTCAATATTTTTTGTTGTAATTTTACCCGTTTCTACTTCTTCTACAATTGTTTCTTTATTTAATACAAAATTACAAGTACAGTGGTTTGACAGTTAAGAATACATTTATTTTTGTGATATTTTACTTGGTTTTTATTTATTATATTAAAGCTAAAATTAAATACATTTTCTTTACTTATAATTACCTTTTCGTTTTCAATACTTATTTTGTCATTTTTTGAATTTTGAAAATGGAAAAATCAGAGCGTTAAAATATTTTTCTTTAGAAAATGCTGGTATATGAATTACAAAAATTATAGAATTTTCTTCTTTTAAAATTACGCTATTTCTAATAAATGGTAAAATATTTATTGTTATATTGAATTTTTGTATTTCAACCATAGTTAATATATCATGAGCTAACAGGTTTTGTCTATTAAGTAAAATATTATCTTTTATTTTGTCAATTAGTGTATTTAAATGTGAGATGGCGGCGTAAGTCTGAATTTCATATTGGTACACATTTAGTTTTCTTAAAATTACGTTTGACATATTAATAGAATTACTAAAATATTTATAAAACTTAGTTTTTTGTCCGCTAATATGATTTTTTATTTTTTCAATTGAGTTCGTTAGTTGGTGATTAATTACTATTTATTTGTTTGACTGGTCAACTAGTTGTTTGGTATTTGTATTCAAATTTTCTAAATGACCATAAATTTCATTTGCATCTTCAGAAACTTTAACGCATTTCCCGCAATGTTTATAAGACCTTTTTTACTTCTATGAGTATGAGGTATAAGACTTTTTATATTATTCTCTAATATTTTCATTTCCTTTTCTAGGAAATTAAAATTTGAGTCACTTTATGTTTGTTTTTAAAAGATCAAGTACGTTTTCAAATTGTCTTAAATCTATAATATGTAAGATTTTAGAATAACTCTCTACTATAGGTCTTTCTTCCAGTTTTAATACAGAATAGCCATGTTCGGTGTATATTGGTGTGATTTCCACCTTCTGAGCTTCATTGATAATTATCCAGAATGAGGTTAGAAGAACAATCATACGAATCATTTCTGAAAAAAAATTAATTTGATGTTTATATTTGCGTTTTAACTTCGTTTTATAGTATTTTGTATTTCGTTTGTTACTGGTGTCGATAGTATAATCGTTTTGTTTTGAGTAATTTTTCAGTCTTTTGTATTTAGTGCTATTTTTTGCTATTTGTCTATTTTTGACAATATTTTGTGTAAGTTCAAAATTATTGTTTCTATATTTATTAATTTTTCAATACGTTTTATTTTTTCGCTTTCAAATTTGGTTTTCAAATTTTCTATGCCTGTTTTATTATAATTCTTTGTAAGGAAATCAATCGGTTTTAGTTTTGTGGTTGAGTGAATAGTATTGTTATATGAGTTAATGATGTTGAAAAGACGGTTATCGAGATTTTCGGTATTATGGTCGACCCTTAAATGTTCATTAAGCTCTTTGTATCGCTGTTACCTGTTTTTGATCCGGCTGTAATTTGATGAAAATTGATACCATTTTCTTTTAAAAATAGGTCAACTAAATTATGGACTATACACGTATCTCCATCAGATATGAGTCTATTCATTTTACCCAAGTATTGATTTTTTTGTTTAATGCAATCTAAAATAGAAATCCAGTTACGGTCGTTTAATTTATGAATGAATGATGATGAACTTATGAAATACATTTTGAAAATGAACTTATGAAAATGAACTTATCTATAGTTGTCAAATACATTTTGTTTCTTTCTGGGTACCATATATCCATGTGCACAATATCGTTAAACTGTTTTGGTACATCAGAAATTTTGAAAGGAATTTTAGCAGAATTTCTATCGTGCTTTGCTATATTACATACTTCGCAGTTATTTATAATTTCACTAATTTCGACTAAAAGATTGGGATAATAGTATTTCGTTTTTATTTCGTTAAAAATTTCATTTATTCCGCGATGATTGTTGCGTAAATGTTCGTTTTTGATAATCGTAAGTATCTCGTTTCTATCTGTTATATCTGTCAATTTAATGGAAGATTTTAAGAATTTTAAATTTTTATTATTAGAGAAATATTTTTGGTAAAGATTTTGGAATTTTAAATATAATTGTGTATTATCGCAAAAAATACAAATTAATCCTTTGTCTACTATAATTTGTTTCATAATTTTTCCATTTGGAGATCGCTATCTCTTGTAACGGAAATAATATTTTGGCATCTTTTATGCACTATTTTTAGTTTGATACTTTCCTTAGTACCCTCCTGCAAATAAATTTCATTTTTAAAGAGATTTATGGGCTTCTCAGTAACTTCTGCGTTAATGACACTGACAACATCTTTTTGATTTTCAGAATTAAAAAATTCATATTATTTAGATGCATTCTCATTACTATTTTCAATTTTGATGTTTTCCATTCTGGATAGATAATCTGCGACATTATTTTCCCTCCCTTTAACGTATTCCATGTTGAAATCTAACTCATTCAATTTAATTTTCCATCTTTGAAGTTTGCTATTAGGTTCTTTTAAACCATTTAACCATACAAGTGGTCGGTGATCTGTCCTAATAGTAAACTTTCGTCCAAAGATGTAGTAATTGTTGAGTGGCCCATACAATCGCTAAGAGCTCTTTCTCAATCGTTGAATATTGGGTCTCGTGTTTGTTAAGAGTTCTAGATTTAAAAGATATAGGGTGATTAACCTGTGACAGGACGGCACCAATGGCTACATTTGATGCGTCTGCTGTTACTACAAAATGTTTATCAAAGTTTGGATGAACAAGAATTGGATCGCTGGTTAATAAAGTTTTAAGCATGTTAAAGGCGTTTACGTATTCTTTATCATTTAAATTTATTTTTATTCCTTTTTTCAAGTATTTTGTCAATGGATGTGCTATTTTAGCATAGTCTCTAATAAATTTTCGATAAAACCCAGTAATCTCCTAAGAAACTCTTTATTTCTCTCTGAGTTTTCGGAAGTTTTATACTTATAATAGATTCGATTTTTTTTGAATTGGGTTTAATGCTCTTATCAGTTATAACGTATACTAAAAATTCGGTCTTTTTAGAAAGAAAACAACACTTATCTATTTGAACTATGAGTTCACCTATGTAAGTTTAGAAAATATTTTTTGAATTGAATCTAAGTGTTCTTGCAAAGAGCTTGAAAAAATAAGAATATCATCCATGTATACTACACATGTTTTGAATTCTTTCAAAACGTTATTCATAAGCCTTTGGAACGATGTGGGTGCATTTTCAAGCCCAAAAGGCATTCTCAAAAATTCGTAATGACCCGTTGTTGTAGCAAATGCTGTTTTAGCCCTATCTTTAGGGTCCACTTCGATTTGGTGAAATGCTTTAGCCAAATCGAGTGTAGTAAAATAATTAGCTTTACCCAGTTTTTCTAGAGCATCTTCAATATTAGGAATAGGAAACCAGTCTTCTGTTGTGATTTCATTCAATTTTCTGTAATCGATTACAATTCGCCATTTTTGTTTTTCACTGTTATCAATTTTTTTGGACAACCCAAATGGGCGAATTGTATGGAGAAATAGAATGTTTTATTATTTTATTTCGAAGCATTTCTTCGATTTTGTCTTCCACCTCTTTTTATGGATCTCTGGGTAGCGATATAGCTTTGAATACACCGGTATTTCATTTTTTATTTCTATTAAGTGCTTTATTTGATTAGTGAATGATAAGTCATCACCATCCTTATAAAATACATTTTTGTTTTTTAAAATAAGTTTATGTAAATGTTTAATTTCTTCAGTATTTAAATGAGAAGTTTTAATATAATTTAGTAAATTTAAATTTTTAATCTCATTTGAAAATAACTCAATAGAATTTTCTGTATAACTATTTTTATAGTAATTTTCCTCCTCTTCATTTAGAAAAAAATTAATTATTGCATTCTTTGTTTGAAGTGTCCGATTTTTGTAATTAATAATAGCGTTCAAAGGTAATAAAATATTATTGCCAATAAGACCATCAAATTTATCGTGAAATTTGATTTTAAAAATTTCAAATAGAGGAAATGCACACTATATTAGTATGTACATTGTATTCTAAAGCTTTAAGATACTGTGTGTCAATGAATGTTTTCCATTTAGATTGACAAAGCCCTGGATTTATTATACTAGATTCTGCTCCCGTATCGATTAAAAATCTTAGGGTTTTAACGCTATTATTTATTGTTATATAGGGTAATCGTTTCGGCGAGGGTGTTGAAAATTTCCACTTTCATTAGCAGAAATTTTCATAGGTTCATAATTTCCTCTGACGCTATTTCGGTTGTTATTATAACTTCTATTAGAATTATGAGAATATTGCCTACTTTGATTTGTATTACAATACCTAAACCGATTACTATTATTATTATTATTATTACTATTGTTGTAGTTATTATTACTACTACCGTTGTTATAATTATTATTATAGTTACTATTATTATTATAATTACTATTATTATGATTGTTATAAGAATTATTATTATTATTCTTATTGTTTGTTGAAAAGTTGAGTCGATTTGACGACGAGTTATAATTACGAAAGTTTAATATTTAAACTCTATTTAAAGAGTTAAAAAACTTTGAATTATTTTGATTTCTTTTGTTTCTATTTTGTTTATAATAACTGTCATTGGGGCCTAAGTGTTGATATTGACCTTCAAGGATAATTTCGTAAACTTTATCAATTGAATCAGGATTCCTGCTAAAAATAATACTACGAGCAGGTTCTGGTATATTGTTTTTGAACGTTTCTAAAGCTATTCGTTTATTACTTGCCAGGGTTTCAACCGCCAAACTGTTACTTAGGATTTTAAAGTTATTAAGCCTACATAAGTATTTGGTAATAGTGTTATAATAGTCTTCTATGTTTGTTTTAACTCAGCTATAGCGTATTTTATCTATTAAAATATTTGATGTGAGTTTTTCACCGTGATTTTTTATAAGAATTTGTTTAATTTCGGTCCAGTCAACTACATTACCATGCCGTCTTAATGTTATTTTTCCTTCGCCTGTTATTTTATCTCTAACGTAACCTAACAGCAAGTTCTTAGCACAGCAATCAAATAAATTTATAGTTGGAATAAGATTTTCTATCTTTTCAATAAATTCTGGAAGATAGTTTTAATTTTTTCCATCAAAAGGAGTTACTTGCCCAATGAAATTAAGAATTACTTTAATTTTATCTAACGTATTTTCTCCCTCCATTTCCAAATTTAATTTTAAAACGAACGAACCATAGAGTGTAAAATAATTTTTTTTCTTTTTTTTATTTGTTTAAATAATTATAACATAAGTAAATAATTATACATAAAGGTTTCAGAGAAAAATTTTTATTTTTTTATTATTAATTCAATTCCTACGACTAATTTGGATTTGTAATTATGTATTTATACTTAGCTATATTTTTTTTTTTTTTATGTTTTAAAAAAATTTTTTTTTTTTTTTTTTTAAATAGATTAGAATTATTATAGTTATATTAAATTAATTTAAATAATTTATTTTAACTTAAATTTAAATTTTATTTTGTTTTCAAACAATATTACACAAAATTTGACTTAATTACTAAAACTATAAAATAATTTTAAAATAAAATTACTAATCTCACCGATTTAACTTATTTTTCTTTTGATTTTTTTTTTGATGAAAAGCTGGATTATCTTGTATCTTGTATTGATTTCTTGTAGAGTTGATTGTTGATTGTTTGTTGTTAAATTCTGTCTTGCAGGTTCGTTTTCTCGTCTAATGTTTCTCTGATGGTGAATAATCCAATACTTAATTGTATTTTGGAGAGTAATCACTTTAATAAGTTTTTATTTAATCACTTTTATAAGTTTTTATTAGTTTTAACAATATTTATTTAAGAATAATTTTTTTTTTTTTTTATTATGGTAGTTTTTTCCTATTGTTTTTTTTTTCAATTTAGTATGGTAATTATTTGTAATTATAACTTTCAATTACTAATATAATATTAGTTTATCATGAGGAACTTAATCTATTCTTAATTTAAATTTTTTTTTTTTTATTGTTCTAATTTAATTTATTTTTGTTTTATTATTTTATTTGATCTTAAATTTAAATTTTATGATCTTATTAAAACTAATGTTTTTTTTTGTACTCCAAATATTTATTACAGTTCTAGTTTTTAATTACAGAAAACACAAAAATAGTAATAATTCTTTCTGTAAGTACAGTAAAATTTTGTTGTTTTTTTTTTTGTGTTACACAATCTTTTATGTTACGGTTCGTACAATTAGCTAAATTTTTTCACTAAACTGTAGTAAAAACCGACTGTGCCAATAATAAACTTCAGCGTTTAGAGTCCTCTTAAAACTAACTTTATTTTTTGTTATTCTATTTTTTTACATTTTTCATAAACTTATTGTTAGTCAGAATTTTTTCATGTTACAAAAATAAAATTATCAAAATATTTATTTGGGACTATGTTGAACTTAACTAGATGTTTTAATTAGGATATCAAATGACAGCTGGGAACAACTACATTTTGAGTTCCACGTTATATTTGAATTTTTAATGCTTTCATTGAATACAGACGTACTAAAATTAACGGATAATTGTAATTAGTAATTTTTTATTTTTTACTTTTCATAAAGTTTATTATTTTGTTCGCTTCAATTTGAAATTTGATCACTTCATTATTCAAAGTGATCGTGCAGCAGTTGTTCCTACAACCATAAGCGTGATAGCAATGGATTGTAGTAAATGTAAATTAAAAATAAGAGGAGAAACAGGTGTACGGTGTGCCGGAGTGTGTAGCAAGATTTACCACTGTCAACATAAATGTTCTGGATTAGATCAGTCAACAATTGGAATACTAAATGTGAATTCAAATATTAAATTTATATGTGATGATTGCGTTCTATATATTCAAAATGTCGATATGGTGGTTCAAAACATTGAATGCTCTGTCAAAAAAAATAGTGAGTATTTAAAAGAATACAAGACGGAATTTGAATGTGCGTTAAAGAAAAATGAGCAAGAGGTAATTCAGTTATTGAAAGCTATTGAAGGAAGATATTTAGAGAGGCTTGAACAAATCAAAAATGAACAAAAAAGAGAAATTGAGAAAATGTACCAACTAACAGAGGTATTTAAATCGGAGAGTGAAAATATTAATGCTAATATAAAAAATACTATTTCTAAGAACAATGAACTATGTACTGAATTAAAAATTTTAAACAGTGAAAATAAAAAAAATGAAAATATAGGTCAAAATATTTCATTTGCTGAAATATTAAAAAGTGCAAACGTAAACAACAAAACTTTACCTGCAATAAAAAAAGGTGTACCACTGGTTATTAAACCCAAACAAAAACAAAAATGCCAAATAACCAAAATGGAATTAAATAAAAAAGTTGATCCAATAAACTTAAAAATAAAAAATGTGGAAAATAGAAAAAATGGAATGGTTCTTATTGAAACTGAAACAAAAGAAGAACGTGATAAAATAATAAATGAGCTTGAAAATAAAATGGATGATTATGAAATCAAAGTACCAGCGGAAATTAAGACAAAAATTGAAATTGTACATATGGGTATTAAATATACTGAAGAGGATCTAATAAACAAACTGAAGGTACAGAATCCTAATTTAGAACACAGTACTATGAAGGTGGTGAAAATGTATCAAGCAAAAAATATTAATAATGTAAAATATAATGCTATCATTGAAATTGATAAAGAATCTTTCCGTAAGGTGATTGCAAATGAAAAAGTATCAATAGGATGGGAGCGTTGTAAAGTTTTCGATGCTTTGCGAGTTCTACGGTGCTATAAATGTAAGGGCTTCAATCATAAAGCTGTGAACTGTACAAAAGAAGAAACGTGTAGTAAATGCCATCAAAATCACAAAAGTAGAGATTGCCATAAAGATGAAATTATTAAATGCATTAATTGCTTGAAGGTAAATGAAACTTTGAAACTTGGCTTGAATGTAGATCATAAAACGTTCAGCGTATCATGTCCAGTTTACCAGAAAAAGTTAAGTAACCTAAGGCAAAAAATTGGGTATTAGCAATCAAAGATAATTGTGAAAGAAAACAAAATTTCAATTGTATTGGATATGACCAGTGAAAACAATAAAGAGGACAAAAACAACTCTCATAATAATAATAATAATAATAATAATAATAAAAATAATAATATTAATAATAATAATAATAATAATATTAATAATAACAATAATAATAATGTTGATAATAATAATATTAATAATATAGAAAATAAATTGGAAATTAAAGCAACTTTAACAAAAACAGAGGAATCTAATAAAAAACCTGTTAACAGTAAAAAAAGTAGTGTTATACTTAAATTATTAACTTTCAAAAAGAAGAAAAATGTCAACAAGAATGTTTGTGCAGTTCAAGTTAATAATAACAGTTATAATAATAAATTTAATTCTGATAAAAAATCACAAGATATAGTGTCAACAGATATCAACAATGAAAATTATCAGATTGAAAATAATAGCAATAATCAAAATATTAATAATATCAATAAGAACAATAATGTTAATAATAATAATATGAAGTTTCATGAAGATAATGCTGAAGATGTAAGACAATCTGAAGTTCCAACAGCTAAATATGCTAATTGGATTAAGGGTGAAACGTTAAATCTGGGAAGCAGTGATATTGAAATGTCTAATAGAAAAAGCTTTATAAATCCGCTAGCTCCACCTATTATCAGATTAACAAGAAATGCAATTATATCTGGTGACAATGTTTATGCTACTTCTCGATTAAGGGAACACAGAATATACAACAATGTTAGATTATTTTTATCGTATTTTCATGATCATGATGATATCTGTTATGAGGGTATGACGCAAACTAGTCTAAAAGTGCTTATACATCAAGAAGGATTGCCAAATAACTATCAAGATCTTTCTAAATTATACTTTAGTTATCATGAAACTACAGGTATATCTCAAAAGTAAGTGTTACAAGATTTAGCTCATTTTAGGAGACATGTAGATAATAAATACAGAGAGCATCTGCAGAGAATTAGAGAATCGTGGCAAAATTATATGATTGGAAATCCATGATGCTGCATAACCTAAAGAATTTGAAGATGGTTCATTTTAATGCTAGAAGTTTGAGAAAAAATCTGCACGAGATTGAAACATTTATAAACATTAAAACTGGTCTTGATATAATCATGGTTGGAGAAACTTGGATATATTCCGAAGAAGAAAAGTACTTTAATATTCCTGGCTATACAGCATCCTTTATCACTAATAACTTGAGCAGAGGTGGCGGGGCTGCAATATATGTAAATCAAAATATTAGTCATAAAATTTTGGAAGTATCTAACTCCTTCTATACTATTGTAATTTCTTTAGAAGATACCAAGCCTACTATTAATATCGCCGTGTGTTACAAAAGCCCGAATGAGAACAATAAGGAATTTATAGCACATATAGATCAGCTGTTTGTTAAGTATAAAAACATAATTATGATTGGTGATACTAACATTGATTTACTCTCTGAAACGGATGTAAGCAGGATGTATATGGATATGCTGGATGTTAACTCGGTTAATATAAAAAATATAAATGATGTTAGTAATGCTACAAGAATTACATCAAACTCGGCGACATTAATAGATCATGTTCTTTCTGATTTAAACTCGAATCGATTTGGTTTTGATATCACTATGTATGATATTCCAAACTTAGATCATAAAGCAGTCTGTGTTGAAGTTAAAGCAGTTCTTAGAAAATTTGAAACGATGGTGTACAAGCAAATAACTCATACAAACTATGATAAATACGCATACCTGTTAGAAGTTTACTTACGTAGTCATAATTGCACAAATGTTGATGAATTGATTGAAGCTATAAATTATTTCAGAGACATTTGTACAAGTGCTACGAACATTAGAATCAGAAAAAATAATCATTGGATGTCAAAAGAAATCTTAAAGCTAATTGAAACTAGAAATAACTTGTATAAGAAATGTAAGAAGTATCCTAATAATGTGGAGTATAAGGTAAATTACAATGGGGTAAAAAATAAGGTTAATGCAGAGATAAAAAAAGCAAAGCAAACATATTTTAATAGAAAATTGCAAGCAGCTAGATCTAATACTAGAAAGATATGGAATGTCTTGAATTCTCAGATTATAAACCAAAAATCAGATTGTAACAAAATAATTAAGGAAAACAAAAATGCCAAATAACCAAAATGGAATTAAATAAAAAAGTTGATCCAATAAACTTAAAAATAAAAAATGTGGAAAATAGAAAAAATGGAATGGTTCTTATTGAAACTGAAACAAAAGAAGAACGTGATAAAATAATAAATGAGCTTGAAAATAAAATGGATGATTATGAAATCAAAGTACCAGCGGAAATTAAGACAAAAATTGAAATTGTACATATGGGTATTAAATATACTGAAGAGGATCTAATAAACAAACTGAAGGTACAGAATCCTAATTTAGAACACAGTACTATGAAGGTGGTGAAAATGTATCAAGCAAAAAATATTAATAATGTAAAATATAATGCTATCATTGAAATTGATAAAGAATCTTTCCGTAAGGTGATTGCAAATGAAAAAGTATCAATAGGATGGGAGCGTTGTAAAGTTTTCGATGCTTTGCGAGTTCTACGGTGCTATAAATGTAAGGGCTTCAATCATAAAGCTGTGAACTGTACAAAAGAAGAAACGTGTAGTAAATGCCATCAAAATCACAAAAGTAGAGATTGCCATAAAGATGAAATTATTAAATGCATTAATTGCTTGAAGGTAAATGAAACTTTGAAACTTGGCTTGAATGTAGATCATAAAACGTTCAGCGTATCATGTCCAGTTTACCAGAAAAAGTTAAGTAACCTAAGGCAAAAAATTGGGTATTAGCAATCAAAGATAATTGTGAAAGAAAACAAAATTTCAATTGTATTGGATATGACCAGTGAAAACAATAAAGAGGACAAAAACAACTCTCATAATAATAATAATAATAATAATAATAATAATAAAAATAATAATATTAATAATAATAATAATAATAATAATAATAATATTAATATTAATAATAACAATAATAATAATGTTGATAATAATAATATTAATAATATAGAAAATAAATTGGAAATTAAAGCAACTTTAACAAAAACAGAGGAATCTAATAAAAAACCTGTTAACAGTAAAAAAAGTAGTGTTATACTTAAATTATTAACTTTCAAAAAGAAGAAAAATGTCAACAAGAATGTTTGTGCAGTTCAAGTTAATAATAACAGTTATAATAATAAATTTAATTCTGATAAAAAATCACAAGATATAGTGTCAACAGATATCAACAATGAAAATTATCAGATTGAAAATAATAGCAATAATCAAAATATTAATAATATCAATAAGAACAATAATGTTAATAATAATAATATGAAGTTTCATGAAGATAATGCTGAAGATGTAAGACAATCTGAAGTTCCAACAGCTAAATATGCTAATTGGATTAAGGGTGAAACGTTAAATCTGGGAAGCAGTGATATTGAAATGTCTAATAGAAAAAGCTTTATAAATCCGCTAGCTCCACCTATTATCAGATTAACAAGAAATGCAATTATATCTGGTGACAATGTTTATGCTACTTCTCGATTAAGGGAACACAGAATATACAACAATGTTAGATTATTTTTATCGTATTTTCATGATCATGATGATATCTGTTATGAGGGTATGACGCAAACTAGTCTAAAAGTGCTTATACATCAAGAAGGATTGCCAAATAACTATCAAGATCTTTCTAAATTATACTTTAGTTATCATGAAACTACAGGTATATCTCAAAAGTAAGTGTTACAAGATTTAGCTCATTTTAGGAGACATGTAGATAATAAATACAGAGAGCATCTGCAGAGAATTAGAGAATCGTGGCAAAATTATATGATTGGAAATCCATGATGCTGCATAACCTAAAGAATTTGAAGATGGTTCATTTTAATGCTAGAAGTTTGAGAAAAAATCTGCACGAGATTGAAACATTTATAAACATTAAAACTGGTCTTGATATAATCATGGTTGGAGAAACTTGGATATATTCCGAAGAAGAAAAGTACTTTAATATTCCTGGCTATACAGCATCCTTTATCACTAATAACTTGAGCAGAGGTGGCGGGGCTGCAATATATGTAAATCAAAATATTAGTCATAAAATTTTGGAAGTATCTAACTCCTTCTATACTATTGTAATTTCTTTAGAAGATACCAAGCCTACTATTAATATCGCCGTGTGTTACAAAAGCCCGAATGAGAACAATAAGGAATTTATAGCACATATAGATCAGCTGTTTGTTAAGTATAAAAACATAATTATGATTGGTGATACTAACATTGATTTACTCTCTGAAACGGATGTAAGCAGGATGTATATGGATATGCTGGATGTTAACTCGGTTAATATAAAAAATATAAATGATGTTAGTAATGCTACAAGAATTACATCAAACTCGGCGACATTAATAGATCATGTTCTTTCTGATTTAAACTCGAATCGATTTGGTTTTGATATCACTATGTATGATATTCCAAACTTAGATCATAAAGCAGTCTGTGTTGAAGTTAAAGCAGTTCTTAGAAAATTTGAAACGATGGTGTACAAGCAAATAACTCATACAAACTATGATAAATACGCATACCTGTTAGAAGTTTACTTACGTAGTCATAATTGCACAAATGTTGATGAATTGATTGAAGCTATAAATTATTTCAGAGACATTTGTACAAGTGCTACGAACATTAGAATCAGAAAAAATAATCATTGGATGTCAAAAGAAATCTTAAAGCTAATTGAAACTAGAAATAACTTGTATAAGAAATGTAAGAAGTATCCTAATAATGTGGAGTATAAGGTAAATTACAATGGGGTAAAAAATAAGGTTAATGCAGAGATAAAAAAAGCAAAGCAAACATATTTTAATAGAAAATTGCAAGCAGCTAGATCTAATACTAGAAAGATATGGAATGTCTTGAATTCTCAGATTATAAACCAAAAATCAGATTGTAACAAAATAATTAAGGAAATACGATATAATAGTGAACTGTTAATTAATAACAAAGACATAGCTAATGGCTTTAATGAGTATTTTAGTAATGCCGGTAAAAAATTAGCGGATAAAATTCAAACTGAAGAAGGAAATATAATAAAAAACACGATAAATGAACGTTCTATGTTCCTGGTACCTACTAATGATCAAGAAGTGTATAATGTTATTATGAATCTAAAAGATAATTCACCTGGGTCGGATAATATAGCAGCAAAAGATTTAAAAGCTGTTGCTAATATAATATCGCCGTTAATTAGTAACTTTGTTAATGATAGCTTTCGAACAGGTGATTATCCTAGTTCATTAAAATGTAGTACTGTGATTCCAATATACAAAAGTGGTTCTCCTTTGGATACATCTAACTATCGGCCTATAACACTTACTAGCTGCTTGAGTAAAATATTTGAAAAAATAATCAATAAAAGAATATGTGAATTTATTAAATGTTCAGGGGGATTTGATATCAATCAATTTGGATTCCAAAAATCGCATGGCACAGATGTAGCTATCAACGATTCTATAAGATCTATTATTGATAATCTCGATAAAGGAAACTATGTATGCTCGGTCTTTGTTGACTTAAGTAAAGCATTCGATACAGTGGACCATCAGATATTGTTAAACAGAGTACATGAAATTGGAATAAGAGGGCTGCCTCATGTATTACTGAGAGCGTATTTGCAAAACAGATTTATCAAAACCAAAGTTAATGGTGTTTGTAGTAATGAACGTGCCATCACTATAGGAGTACCACAAGGATCGGTTCTTGGTCCTACTTTATATCTATTGTATGTACATAATATGCAATTTGCTAATATAAAAGCTGATTATAAAATATTTGCTGATGATACATTGCTTATCTATTCAACAAAAAATGCTGAGTTGTTAGAAGAATTGGCTAATGAGGATTTGAAGAAATATATGAAATGGGTGAATGGAAATAAATTAACTGTGAATGTTGAAAAAACAAAATACATGATTTTTAAACGATGCAACAAACCTGATATCAATCCCAAAATTTGTATTGATAGCAGAGAAATAATAAGAGAAGAAAGTTATAAATATCTTGGTATTATAATAGATGACAAATTATCCTGGAGTGATCATGTTAATGGCATATTAAAAAAGATAATGCCATTACTAGTTGCTATTAGAAGAAGCGGTATTATATTAGATGATAAATCAGCTAAATTATTATTTCATGCTCACATTATATCTCATATACGATACAATGTGGGGACATGGTCATGTTGTACAAATTCATTGAAGAATAAAGTAAACATAGTAATAAATAAAGCAAACAAGATACTATACAGGCTGAATTGGCGTACTCCATCTGATAATCTATACAAAAGTACTGGTTTCCTTAAATTAGATGAATTAATAATTTTAGAAAAAGCTAAAATAATTCATAAAATAGAAAATGGTGTCACTAAAAGCAAAACGTTGTTACAAAAGAGAAGGAATATTCACAACTATAACACAAGAAATATGGGAAAGTTATGTCATGAAAAAACTCGAACCGAATTGGCTAAAAACAGTAATTTTTGCTCTTCAATAAGAATTTATAACTGTCTTCCTGAGAAATTAAAGAAATGCAGTAACATACGCAGCTTCACATTTAAATTGAAATGTTTATTAAAAAATGATTCAGTTTTACTCAAAAGATTATTAGAATTATAAGTAAAATTAATTAAAACTAAATTAGGATATAATAATAATATTGTATATATATTTAATTTTTGTATTTATACTTTATAACAATACATATAATTATTATAATTGCTAAGACTTTTATACCAATTTTAAGTTATTGTCTAAGTCTAGTATATTGTAAAATCATAACTGTAAAATCATAACATATAAATATAATAAATAAAATATTATAAGCTGAATATAACAATATAGATAATACTTTACATGTTTTTCTTGTGTGATTAATAAAATTCTAAAATTATTCTGTATTATTTCTACTTAGATATTATATGTATATACGTATGCACATTATATTAATTATAAATTTCTACTTATACTTACATATGTACATATATACTTAAAAGTATTTATTTATAATATACTTAAAATATTTCTAATCATTAATAATTTGTTATTTAGATTTATTATTAAATTATTTAGTAATTCTTTTCTTAGATACAACAGGCAGATGCTTTATCCCGTTTTATCCCACCGCTTCCAGTAAAAATTGTATGGATCAAAAATAAATAAAATAAAAACTATCTTTTTTTTTAGAAAGTTGGATCCTAGAAGTTGGATCTTTTGGACTAGCATCAGTTGTTATAAAAAAATGTTCTGAAAAATTTGGGTACTGTAAAATGGGTGGTTTTACAATAGCTTATTTTAATTTTTGAAATGATTCCTCAACACAAGCTTCTGAATAAATGGCACATCTTTCCTCAAAAGTTTGTTTAATGGTTGAGCTAGTTTTGAAAAGTTTTCAATAAATTTCCTATAGTATCCAATCCTAGGAAAGATTTGACTAGTTTAGGTGATGTTGGAGGTAATACATTTTGTATAGCTTGTATTTTTTCTGGATCAGGCTTAACTCCTTCATCCGAAATTTCATGCCTTAAATACATAACATCTTTATGTAGAAATTTACACTTTTCGGGTTGCAATTCTAAGTCATATTTTTCAAGAGCGTTTAATACGTCTAATAATTTTTTATTATGGTCTTCTAAATTTTTGCCTTAAATAATTATGTCATCAAGATATACTAGACAACGAATTCCTTGTAAACCGGTAAGAACTTTATTCATCAATCTCTGGAAAGTAGGAGGTGCATTTCCTAGTCCGAATGGCATACGGTTAAATTCGTAATGACATTGGGCAGTACTAAAAGTAGTTTTAGACTTATTGGATTCGTTCACTTGTATTTAATGAATTCTATTTGCCAAGTCTAAGATCGTAAAATACTTTGAATCACCCAGTTGTCCTAAAATATCCTCGATGTTATGCAAAGGGAAAGCGTTTGGTATGGCGATTTCATTTAATTTTCGAATCTACCACTACCATTACCCGCCACCTAAATCTACCACTACCCGCCATTTCTTTTGTCCATCTGGACCGGGTTTTTTAGGTACAACTAATAAAAGTGAGTTCCAAGGGCTAGAACTTGGTCGCACTATTTCATTGGAAACCATAGCGTCTACTTGTCTCTTAATTTCCTCTTTGTGAACTTCAGCTAAACGATAGGGTCTAGTATTAATAGCTATTGTACTTGGTTCAGTTTTTATTTCATGGTTAATTACCGGAGTTACGGATAAAAAATCACCGTCCAAATAGAACAGATGATTGTATTCTCTACATAGATTAATTATAGAACACTTTTCTTCGAAATTTATGGTTCAACTTGAGTTGACTTTCTAATATTTTCAACTTGTTTCAGATTCAACAAATTATTAACGATTGGAGTCTCTCTCTGGATGATCCAGGCTGAGGAAAGTTTCCCGAATCATTAGAATGTATTATCGTTTTTTTTTTATTTTGTTATATGCTAAACACCGGCACTCTTCTACCTTATGCCCATGTTTTTTACAATAATTACAAATAATTTCTTTTACCACGGATATATGTGATTTTTGGTGATAATTAGTACTATACTTATTATTACTATTATTGTAGTGGGTACTGAAAGATTTATTATTTGAGTGATTAGATGGAACATGGTTGGTTCGCCTACAATCCTTGGTATGGTGCGTTGTAGACTTGCAGTTACTGCAATAGGTCTTTTGACCAGACTGTAGGTTATTTCTATAGTTTATTTTTTTTAGTTTTTTCCTCTTCAATAGCTATGTCTATAGCATTGTAGAGGTTTTGTGGTCTTGCTGAACGGAGAATCACACGTAATGGTTCTAGTCCATTAACGAAATTATTTAAAATGGTATTTTCATTTTGCCCCCTAATGACTTTACCACCAGTTTCTTCAATTCCAGTTGTACTGCCCATGTTTATTTCTTCTAACAATTTTTCAGCCCTTTCTGCGTAAGTTAAAACTGTATCTTTTGCTCCTTGAGCAAAGAAAAAACTTTACTTTGAATTATTTGCAATGACTTGTGTTTCTGAAAATGTGTCGTTAGTGCTGTTTTTAATGGTTCCCATTCGGTGTAGTCTTTTTATCTAAGTTTTACAACTTATGTTCTTTTCGTTTGGTATCGTTTCTCCAGACTCAGATGAAATATTAAGCGGAAAAAGGTGTCTTGTGCAGTACCAATTGAAAACGACAAAGAAAGAAATTTCGTTATCTCAAGTTATCTACTAAAAAAATATTGACAACAAATTAAATTTTGTAAATTTCTCTAAATTTCTAAATTATATTGTTCGATGGATGTTCCTTTAAAAAAATTTATCTCAATATAACAATTATATATGTGTCATAGAGCCCGTGAAATTAAATAAAAGCTGGAGGCAATATTTTCAAAATTAAAGTTTATAGTTATGCTTTTAATGCCGAAATATTATTAAGTATTTAATGACAAAATACAAGGAGATGGAAAAAGATGTATACAAAATTAAGCTGTGATTTAAGATGGGAAAAAGTACAGCAAGAATTAAAACTACATTTTTGCCATAGAAATGATTATGTGGAGTTGATCAACGAGTGCAGAAATATAAAAGAAAGTAATTTAAGAGATTTATTTAATCATTTAAGAAAGTCAAACTATAAACTAAACCAACTTAACGAATTCGATAATAGCAAACCTTTCATATATAGTCCTGACAATAATGATATATTTTTCGTAGGAATTTTAACGGAATAAATAGATAATTTAGTTAAGGGGCATAACCCTTCAAATAGTACAATAATAGAAATATATAATAGATTATCTGAATTAAAATTGTTAGATGACGAAAGAGCTGTTGACTACAGACAAAGGGAAAAAAAATAAAGAAAAAATTTGATCAAAAATACTACCAAAATAACAATTATTATAATAACAAGAATACTTATCAAAATTACAATAATAGAAATAATAATAATTTTAGTTATAAGTATAATAATGATAACAATAATAGTAGTAATTTTAATAATAATTCTGGTTCGCAACAATCCAATAACTATAATATTGCTACCCAATATAAGAAACCCAATAGTAATAATAGCACACAGCAATCTAGATATAGACAAGACAAACAAGATACTATAACAACAGCAAGGTTGCCGAATCCATGGAAGTTGAAAAGATACGAAAAAACGCAAGAACATGACGTAAATTTTACAAGACAGCCTCGGATAACAAATTAACGACAGTAACTTTAACAAAAACTAAAATGCTTGATAGACACCGGTTCTGATACAAGCATAATTAAGTCTATTATTTTAAAAAACTTTAAAAAAGAGAACTTAGACAAACCGATCTTCTTTAAAACGCTTAATGGTTTAAATAAAGTAACAAAAAAAATTATCACTTCAATACCAGAAGAATTTCAGACTTCTGGAACCCTTTCATGGAAAATTCACAACTTTTTCAGCAAGAAATATAACACTACCATAGGACAAAACTCTTTGGTTCCTTTTCGTGTGAAAATTGATATGAAAAATAAATTTTTAGAAATAAATAATAACAAAATATACTTTGAAAATTTTCTACTTTCATTCGATATTAACGAAATAAACACCCTAGAAAGTAGGACTTAAATTTAAATTATCTAAATAATGAAGAAAAAAAATTAAATATCAACATTATTAAAACAACACGAAAATTTATTTTTTAAAGAAGGAGAAAATCTATCCTTTACTCATGAAATACAACATGAGATTATAACCACTACAAGTAGTCCTATCTATTCTAAAATTTATAGATATCCACAAGTTCATGAAAAAGAAATTAAACAACAACTACAAGACATGTTAAACCAGGGCATTATAAGAGAAAGTAATTCACCATATAACAGCCCCTTGTGGATAGTACCAAAAAAAATAGATAATTCGGGTAAGAAAAAATGGCGCCTTGTAGTGGACTTTCGCAAACTAAATGATGTTACAGTAAGTGATAAATTAGCAATACCTAATATAGATAATATATTAGACAAATTGGGAAAATTACAATATCTTACAACTTTGGACTTAGCCAAAGGTTTTCACCAAATTCTAGTAAAAAGAGAAGATAGAAGGAAAACTTTTAAGAAAAGAGCTTTTTCTACCCCGTTTGTACACTATGAATTTGTTAGAATGTCTTTTGTTCTCAAGAATGCTCCATCTACTTTCCAAAGATTGATGAACTCAGTTCTAAGAAATTATATCAATAAAATTTGCGTAGTTTACTTAGATGATATTCTGGTCTTCAGTACTTCTCTAAGTGAACATTTAACAAATTTAAAATTAATATTAGAAAAACTAGAAAATGCATCTCTCAAAATTCAAGTAGACAAATGCAATTTTCTACATAAAGAAACTGAATATTTGGGTCATACATTAACCCCTGAAGGATTAAAACCCAATCCAAAAAAATTAAGATAATACAGGAGCTGAAGCTACCAAACAACCAAAAACAAATCAAATCATTTTTAGGTATTACAAGATACTACCGAAAATTTATAAAAAATTACGCGCAAATAGCATATCCAATGTTTAAATATTTAAAAAAAAATTCCAAAGTATCCTATTTTAAAATACGCTGATTTCAATAAAAGTTTTAAGTTAGTCACAGGTGCCAGCAATTTTGCAATTGGTGCTGTACTTACACAAGATAATCATCCGATTTGTTATGGGTCTAGGACTTTGAATAATCATGAAAAAACTATTCAACAATTTAAAAAGAATTACTGGCTATTGTTTGGAAAACTAAATATTTTAGACCATATTTATATGGAAAACCATTTCTACTTCAAACAGATCATCAGCCAATAAAATGGATACAAACCAAATATTCCGGAAAAGACGTTAACCCGAGACTACAAAGGTGGTTAATACAGTTAGGTGAATAGGACATTACAATTGAATTTATCAAAGGAAAATATAATAAAGTGGCTCATTTTCTTAGCAGAATAAATCAGGAAAGCAATGAAATAAATATTTTCAATGATAATTATTCTAGTACATCTTCATTAGATAGCGAAATTTCAAGATTGACTTTTAAGAACATGTTTAACAACCTAAATGAAATAAATATAGCTGAAGAATCTTTAGACGGAAATACGGCACATTCAGCCATAAAGAAACTATATACATAGAGTATTTATCCAGTACAAAATTTTATAGTTAATTTCTTAAAAACGTTTTGTACCCAACATTACTCAATATACATCTTATTGTACCCAAATTTACTCAATTCTCAAAATATTTTCACTTATAAATTATAAGCATTTTGTAAATGAGAATAAATCATTTTTTACACTCGTAAATGTACTCGTAAATATGAAAATATTTTGAATGTGTAAAATGTAAATAAAGAATTTATTTAACATAAAGAATAGAAACTAATTTGAATAGTATATAAATGGTATAATACATATCATTGTTAAATGTATTAATGTTTGAATGTGCGAATTATATTAATAATTATAGTTACTCTTAAGGTGGATTTACGCTAGCCCGATAAAATTTTTATCGGGTTTAAAGAGGGAGATAGTATATTGAAGTTTTACTTAAGGACAAAAATAGACGGCTGCAATTAATTTCCTAAATTTCTATTTGTGAAATTTATGTTTTTTAACACGGAAACATTGTTTGTAATGTCAAAATAAATAGTTTTGAAGTTTTAAAAAAAAATCTGTTGTTTTGATTTAAAAAGTAATTTTGTTTTTTGATTTTGAAAAAAAATTATTTTTAAAATTTTACAAGTATTATTAGTGAAGTGAATTTCATTTAAAATGGATGAGGAAACTTCTATATTATTGGATATTATATTTAGTTCCGGTGACTCGGATAATGACTCTAAACCTATTAAAAAAGAGAGCTCCAATACGTAAATTATATAAACAAATAAATGAATGTGGAGCTCTTGTAACTATCCTAAAACTTTTAGAATCAGAAGATCCTCTTTTATTTTACAATTATATGAGGATGACACCAGCCAAACTTGAGGAATTGTTAGCGATTGTAGAAACTGGAATTACGAAGTTATCGTACATAACAAAACCAATTTCAGCCAAAGAAAGATTAGCTTTAACAATACGGTGAATATACAAAAATTTTTAATATATGTATTAAATAATATTAGTTATATAATTTTTAGTGTCCTTGCTTCGGGAGATTCTCAAAAAAGTTTGTCTTATAATTATATGTGTTCACCAGCATCTGTACACAATATAATTTATGAGACTACAAATGAAATTTGGAAATGTGTAAAAAAAATTGTTTTATTTACTAAAGAATATTTACAAAAATTACTAAAGAATATTTAGAGACGATTGCAAAAGGTTTTGAAGAAAAATGGAATTTACCGAACTGTGTGGGTTATCTGTTTATAAAATTTAAAGGTTTATATAAATAAAAAAAAATATTAATTAATATTCCTTTCAGACACAAAAAAAGGCAGGTTCACGTTTTTTTAATTATAAAAGAAACCATTATATTGTTTTTCTGGCCATTTGTGACCATAATTACAACTTCATAATGTGTGATATTTGAGCTTCTGGTCGTCAAAGCGATGGCGGTATTTTTAATAGTACTTTTGGAAAAGCAATAAATGATAATAAAACAGAGTATAAAATTAATAATACATCTACAAGAATATAAGATAATTAACATAATTTTTAATTTGTATACTTCAATAGTTTTCCTGTACCAAATAATTTGTCAGAGAAATGCAAAGACATTTCTTATTATTTCATTGGCGATGATGCATTTGCACTCAACATTTATATGATGAAATCATACGGTAAGAAAAACCTGAAAAAAGAACAAAGAATTTTCAATTATAGATTAAGCCGAGCTAGGCGAACAAAAGAAAATTCTTTTGGAATATTGGCAAGTAAATGGCGAATTTTCAGGAAACCCATAATTTCGGAGGTATTATGTTACACATTGAAATATTCTATCTACATCAAATTAAATTATGTTAAAAAATCTATAGGTACATTTTTTGGAAATTGTTGGTGCTACAGTATGTTTACACAATTGGTTACGTCAAAATGATTCGCAATACATACAAAATGATTTGGTTGATATCGAGTATCAAGACAAAACAGTAACTCCTGGAACTGGAGACAACAACCAATGGAAACACATTTGCGCAATGCTCCAAAAACGGCAAAACAAATGCGAGATAAAATGACAAGTTATCTTTGTAACGAGGGTACTGTTGAATGGCAGTGGAATATATAATGTATAAAAAAAAAAATTCGTATTTATGTAAAGAAAATTTAATTCATTAATTCACTATTTAAACTTAATACTAAGAAAATTATTTGAACTTAATTCAAAACAAATTATTCGTTTGATTTAATTTTACATAAACTAAGTATAATTTCTTTTTGCAATTCAGCTTTTTTAGTTTCCGATAATTTTTGCATTTCCATGCAAAGATAATTGCAGAAATAGTGTTCTGCTGATAATAGTGGTTCCGGTGTTGGTGCCTATGTTGTTGCTGCATTTTTTTTTCTATTAAAGAAATTGCCTGTTTTTGTAGCTCCAACTTTTGCGATTTATAAAATTTTTCTTTCATTTTATTAGATTTTGCTTTTTTCGTAGTTTCTGCATATATTTCATCGTTTGCATCTTCGTCGACCATTGTAGACATAGATCTGGAATATGAAAATATAGATATTAATTGACGATTTCTAGCTTCTTCGATTAAATCGTCAATAGCAAAATAAAAGCTTTCACTTAAAATTTCTGGCGTTGGTGAAAATGTACTTTGCGAATTAGAAGATTGTTCCGATATTGGACGGAAAGGAGACTGCATTTGTTCATAACTCAATATTACAATGTTATTACCACTATCTCGTTGGCTCACGTCGTTATTCATTTTAGCATCAATATTTTCCGTTTTAAAAAAAACAAATTCTTCTAAACTATCTTCTTCAATCATTTGTTTTGATTTAAAAATTTATTTTTGAAAAAAATTGTTAATTGTCAATAAATTAAATTTTTTATTACTCTTGAATGTTGCCGTTCGAAAAAACAAAATGTGCAATGGTAACACTTTAAGAATTTAAGCTGAAAAAAATGTTGCCGATATAAAAGAAATAACCTCATTTTTTAAAATTATACTTCATTGAAGTATGATAAAATAAAATATCGCCAATTTTTTAAATATCGGCGATAAATATTCCAAATTTTTTTAATATCGGCGATGAATATTTCCAATAATGTTTACTGTTCTTGTCATACACATTCAATTCTCATAAAACTTAAAATTATTTCATACTGTCTCCTTCTTTAAACCCGATAAAAATTTTATCGGACTAGCGGAAATCCACCTTTAAGGCTAATTTTCATGAAGAAAAATATCGACGATATTTGTTAGAGCATAGGCAGAAGATACAAAAACACTACTTGTGTGACAGAGAAAAAACACAAAAATATCGGACGAATTAACAATATTATTGTACAATCGTTCAGAAAATATCGGATGAAATTTAGCTCGCTGAAGCTAAATTTTTTATAAATATCTCCGTTATTTTTAACACATGCGTAAAAAATGTGTATGTACACAAAAAAAATGGCCACACTACTAACATTCTTATGGATATATGACATTTGAATTCATTATTTTTCTTCCTCTTTCCTCTTGGTAGTATTAAGTATATTTTACTCTTTCTAAATATCCGATATCGGATGAAATTTTTTCCATGAAAATTAGCCTTTATAATCATTTTTATAATAAAAACCGGTAGTACTTTTTTCTTACGTTAACAATTTTTAAATAAATATAATTCATATGATTTTCGTAATTGCATGATTTTTTATTTTAAATTGCTAGCGCTTTTAACTCTTACAAGTATTATGGTATGGTGGTGGCATCGGTTTCCGGATGAATAACTTTTTTTAAACTTTAGTTACTCGTAATTTTGTAAATTCTATAGCTATACAATGATTTTTTTTTTCTTGTTAATTTGGAACATTCTAAATACAAATTATTTTATTTTAAAACATTTGAATAAAAAATAAGATAAAATTTGAAATTTCTCTCATTGGATTCCGAATCATTTTCTTCTGTTTCGTAATACTTTAAATTTTCTATATTAAGAAACTCTGCATCATTTTCTTCGCAGTTAGAGTGTTCAAAATTATAATTAATTAATTTAACATACATTAATTTTGCTAATATATTACTAAATTCCTGTACCGAAGGATTATTGCTACAACCATTTCTATACTTAATTAAAGAAAATAAATTTTCTAAGACATCCTGATTTAAACGCGATAGTAATAAATATAAACACTCATCTGTGTTATAAAATGAAAAGATGTCGGAACTTAATTCCGTAATCCCCATTAAGGTCTGGACCATACCGTCAATGCAATGCAATACATTTTTTTAGATGTGATTCGCCTTATTTTTTGAAACTAATTTTGCATTTCTAACAGATTTTTGAAAAGCCTCCGTAATCAATCGCTACCCCCAGAGAAATTCATTATTTTAAGTTATTTTTAATTGTGCAAAAGTACAAAACAATCTAACAATATATGTATGTATACATATATGTATACGTACCTTTTCTCAATTTCATTCTAAATTTTTACCCTAAATTTTACTTACTAAAATTAACTTCAAATTGACGGCAATTGTTATAAAAATTGAAATACAATCGGGTGCGGTATCGGGCTACTTCGGTCGCCCACAATCGAGTGTGTAATTATAGAGCGTAATACTATCTTTAATATACAACTAGTTTCGTCTAAATCGGTGCTACCCTTTTTGAGATATTGCAGTTCCAAGTGGAAATTTTGATAAAAAAAAAAGTAAAATTTTCAATCACCATATATTTATTACTATACTGTTAGAAAACTATTTTCAACCTCTTTTCAACTGTATATAACAAGTACGGTAAGACTTGGCAAATAGTCCTACCAGAGGACACAAATGCGAAATTGAAATAAGAATTTTAATAAAAAATATATTTCCATACTTGATTTCTCCTACATTTATTTTTCCTTTTGTTTTTTGTTGAAATATGTAAAAAAAATTCAATTAGAATGCAAATATAAATCGTGTCTTTATTAAAAATCAAACATAAAGTCAGGCAAAAATAAAATCTATATGATATATAATATATATACGAAGCACATTCTATGTATGCAAATGCACTATATGTATACAAAACAAAAACACAATTATGTAGAAAATGGTTCTTGTGTATTATCGTAAATGAAAGATATAACGGATAAAGTAAAATACTACAAAATAATAGGAAAATTTTCAAGTAATCAATTTGACCTTCAAATGACCTTGTCGGTCAAAATACTCCACTATGAAATGTTGGTGACATCACTAAGTACCGTTATTTTATTTATTTATTTATTCATTTATTTAGTAAAGAGCTTTACTATTTTTGTGCTACAATTTTAAACTTTAATTTACAATTAGTAGGTTTAGTAAAAATTATTTTTTATGTAAGGAACTATATTTTTTCTAAAAATTATTAAATTATTTTCATTTTTCAATTCAAAAGGTAAGTTATTAAACAAATTTAAACCTCTATGCAGTAACATGTTTTTGGTTTTCTCATTCCTAAAAAAGTTTAGTCTTAAGTTGGAGATGTACCTCAAGTTATAATTATGTACACAAGTAATTGCACAAGTAATCAGGATACATGTTGTACTTCATTTTAAAAATAATAATTAACACATTCATAATAATTTTCTGACGCACTGACAGCCATACTAAGGTTTCCAACATAAAATTAATAGGCGCATAACCATTAAATCTTAAAATTATCTTCATTGCACGATTTTGCAACTTTTGTAGACGCTCCATATCTTCTTGAGATGCCATAAAGAGTATCGATGAACAATACTCAAAATGAGGTTGGATCATAACGTTGTAAATCTTTATAGCATTCATGTACGACATTTTATTCCTAATTTTTTTAAAGAAATATATCTTTTTACTAATTTTTTTGTGAACGTACTCAATATGACTTTTAAGATTCAACCTGCTATCCAGTATTACTCCCAAATACTTAATTTCTTTTACCTCTTCAATTCTTTCTTCTGCAATTTTTAAATCAACTTCTTGAATATTATTTATTTTCATATATTTTGTTTTTTTAACATTTAATTTTAATTTATTTTTACTGAGCCAAAGACTGAGATGATTTAGATCAGCGTTTTAGGCATTGCATTTAGGCATTCTTCAACAGTGTCACAAGCTACATATAACAAAGCATCGTCTGCAAACAGGACAAGTTTAGACTTTGAGACAATTTTGTACATGTCGTTTACGTATAAAATAAATAAGAGGACACCCAAGATACTACCCTGAGGTACTCCTAGTGATACTTTAATTGCATCAGAGACAACACCTTTGATTGTTATTCTTTGGAATCTGTTTTTCAAGTATGATTGAAACCATTTAAGTTCTTTTTCCTTCACCCCATAACATTTTATTTTCTTCAATAAAATTTAACGGTCCACAGTTTCAAATGCTCGTTGCAGGTCTATAAAAACCGCTATAATAACTTTTCCATCATATGAATTACCAACTTTAGGGAACACATGTGATGGTATATGGTTCCACAAACGGGACGTGCGCATGACAAACGAATTTCCATAAGCTGTATTTCGCCATCTTGATAACTCAACATTTTAAGTCGACACTGTCACAGTCAGCTCAGGTGCCACCTTGTGTTCCAGGAACTGGCTGCTCCTTCGGTAAAATTTACTTTAGGACGCGGGCGGGGATGAAAATTTAAAAAAATCTTGATAAAAATAAGTCAGCCGGTCCAGATGGTATAACCACCATAGTGCTCAAAAATACCTACTCCACCATTTCAAAACCTCTGCGCAACCTTTCATATTTCTCCTTCACTTCGAGTATTCATCCTACTCAATGGAAGGTTGCATATGTTTTCCCAATTCCCAAAAAAGATAATAAAAGCGATGCCTCCAACTACCGCCCTATTGCTATAACTTCGGTAGTCTCCAAGCTAATGGAGAAAATAGTGAACCAAAAGCTTCTGAAATACCTGGACCACAAAGGTTTGCTTCATGATCGTCAATACGAGTTCGGAGCCCGTCGTTCAACCGGTGATCTCATGACTTACCTTTGTGGGAAGCTAAGAATCAACCTTCATCTTTCTGGTGAGTCTGATGTTGTGGCTCTTGATATTTCTAAGGCTTTCGATCGAGTTTGGCACGATGCTCTATTAGTAAAATGCTAAACATTAGGTCTAGGTAGAGTCTTTCTAAAATGGATTGAAGATTTCCTTTCGAATCGCACGATTTGTGTACTGGTCGATGGATATTCATCTGACAAATTCAAAATAAATGCTGGTGTCCCCCAGGGATCAGTTTTATCCCCAACTCTCTTCTTAATATTTATCAATGAGCTACTCTCATTAACCTCCAATCCGATTCATAGTTTCGCAGACGACAGCACCCTTGTAGCTTCCTATGAGCTTCATAGCCGCTGTAACATTAATTACTAGATTAATACAACAGCGAAAAATTTCACTGTTAGTGAGCTAAATAACGATTTAGCAAAAATTCAAAAATGGGGTGAAGTCAACAGAGTTGAGTTCAATACCAAAAAAACACAATGCCGTCTGATCTAGCGGAAAATTGCCACTACTGTTCCTAACCTACTATTTCAGGGAGAAGTCTTGCAGCATTAAACGGATTTAAACATGCTGGGCATTGGGTTAAACCAGAAATTGACTTGGTCAAATCATATTTTTGGTATAGCTAAGGATGCAGCTAAATGTTTGGGTTTTTTGTATCGCTGCTAAACTTTCTTTTCCCCATATCTGATCTTCTCAATATCTATAAAACGTACATTAGGCCGAAAATAGACTATAATGCACACATTTGGGCTGCAGGGCCTCAAACAGCACTGGGTTATTTAGATAATGTGCAAAACAGAGCTATTCGTTTGATCAACGACCCCAGTGTAACTTTAATGCTCACTCCACTCAGCCACCGTCGCATAGTTGGGTCACTGACCTTGTTTTATAGATATCTCGTAGGGATTAACACTTGTCCCGAAGAAATAAAACAATTAATGCCGCCACTCAAAGTTTTCCAACGAGAAACAAGGAGGGCAACAGATGCTCATCCCTACCATGTTGAATTATCAAGATGGCGAAATACAGCTTATGGAAATTCGTTTGGCATGCGCACGTCCCGTTTGTGGAACCATATACCATCACATGTGTTCCCTAAAGTTGGTAATTTATATGATGGAAAAGTTATTATAGCGATTTTTATAGACCTGCAACGAGCATTTGAAACTGTGGACCGTTAAATTTTATTGAAGAAAATAAAATGTTATGGGGTGAAGGAAAAAGAACTTAAATGGTTTCAATCATACCTGAAAAACAGATTCCAAAGAATAATAATCAAAGGTGTGTTGAAGAATGCCTAAATGCAATAAACGCTGATCTAAATCATCTCAGTCTTTGGCTCAGTAGAAATAAATTAAAATTAAATGTTAAAAAAACAAAATATATGAAAATAAATAATATTCAAGAAGTTGATTTAAAAATTGCAGAAGAAAGAATTGAAGAGGTAAAAGAAATTAAGTATTTGGGAGTAATACTGGATAGCAGGTTGAATCTTAAAAGTCATATTGAGTACGTTCACAAAAAAATTAGTAAAAAGATATATTTCTTTAAAAAAATTAGGAATAAAATGTCGTACATGAATGCTATAAAGATTTACAACGTTATGATCCAACCTCATTTTGAGTATTGTTCATCGATACTCTTTATGGCATCTCAAGAAGATATGGAGCGTCTACAAAAGTTGCAAAATCGTGCAATGAAGATAATTTTAAGATTTAATGGTTATGCGCCTATTAATTTTATGTTGGAAACCTTAGTTTGGCTGTCAGTGCGTCAGAAAATTATTATGAATGTGTTAATTATTATTTTTAAAATGAAGTACAACATGTATCCTGATTACTTGTGCAATTACTTGTGTACATAATTATAACTTGAGGTACATCTCCAACTTAAGACTGAACTTTTTTAGGAATGAGAAAACCAAAAACATGTTACTGCATAGAGGTTTAAATTTGTTTAATAACTTACCTTTTGAATTGAAAAATGAAAATAATTTAATAATTTTTAGAAAAAATATAGTTCCTTACATAAAAAATAATTTTTACTAAACCTACTAATTGTAAATTAAAGTTTAAAATTGTAGCACAAAAATAGTAAAGCTCTTTACTAAATAAATGAATAAATAAATAAATAAAATAACGGTACTTAGTGATGTCACCAACATTTCATAGTGGAGTATTTCGACCGACAAGGTCATTTGAAGGTCAAATTGATTACTTGAAAATTTTCCTATTATTTTGTAGTATTTTACTTTATCCGTTATATCTTTCATCTACGATAATACACAAGAACCATTTTCTACATAATTGTGTTTTTGTTTTGTATACATATAGTGCATTTGCATACATAGAATGTGCTTCGTATATATATTATATATCACATAGATTTTATTTTTGGCTGACTTTATGTATGATTTTTAATAAAGACACGATTTATATTTGCATTCTAATTGAATTTTTTTTACATATTTCAACAAAAAACAATAGGAAAAATAAATGTAGGAGAAATCAAGTATGGAAATATATTTTTTATTAAAATTCTTATTTCAATTTCGCATTTGTGTCCTCTGGTAGGACTATTTGCCAAGTCTTACCGTACTTGTTATATACAGTTGAAAAGAGGTTGAAAATAGTTTTCTAACAGTATAGTAATAAATATATGGTGATTGAAAATTTTACTTTTTTTTTTATCAAAATTTGGAACTGCAATATCTCAAAAAGGGTAGCACCGATTTAGACGAAACTAGTTGTATATTAAAGATAGTATTACGCTCTATAATTACACACTCGATTGTGGGCGACCGAAGTAGCCCGATACCGCACCCGATTGTATTTCAATTTTTATAACAATTGCCGTCAATTTGAAGTTAATTTTAGTAAGTAAAATTTAGGGTAAAAATTTAGAATGAAATTTAGAAAAGATACGTATACATATATGTATACATACATATATTGTTAGATTGTTTTGTAATTTTGCACAATTAAAAATAACTTAAAATAATGAATTTCTCTGGGGGTAGCGATTGACTACGGAGGCTTTTCAAAACTCTGTTAGAAATGCAAAATTAGTTTCAAAAAATAAGGCGAATCACATCTAAAAAAATGTATTGCATTGCATTGACGGTATGGTCCAGACCTTAATGGGGATTACGGAATTAAGTTCCGACATCTTTTCATTTTATAACACAGATGAGTGTTCATATTTATTACTATCGCGTTTAAATCAGGATGTCTTAGAAAATTTATTTTCTTTAATTAAGTACAGAAATGGTTGTAGCAATAATCCTTCGGTACAGGAATTTAGTAATATATTAGCAAAATTAATGTATGTTAAAATAATTAATTATAATTTTGAACACTCTAACTGCGAAGAAAATGATGCAGAGTTTCTTAATATAGAAAATTTAAAGTATTACGAAACAGAAGAAAATGATTCGGAATCCAATGAGAGAAATTTCAAATTTTATCTTATTTTTTATTCAAATGTTTTAAAATAAAATAATTTGTATTTAGAATGTTCCAAAATAACAAGAAAAAAAAAATCATTGTATAGCTATAGAATTTACAAAATTACGAGTAACTAAAGTTTAAAAAAAGTTATTCATCCGGAAACCGATGCCACCACCATACCATAATACTTGTAAGAGTTAAAAGCACTAGCAATTTAAAATAAAAAATCATGCAATTACGAAAATCATATGAATTATATTTATTTAAAAATTGTTAACGTAAGAAAAAAGTACTACCGGTTTTTATTATAAAAATGATTATAAAGGCTAATTTTCATGGAAAAAATTTCATCCGATATCGGATATTTAGAAAGAGTAAAATATACTTAATACTACCAAGAGGAAAGAGGAAGAAAAATAATGAATTCAAATGTCATATATCCATAAGAATGTTAGTAGTGTGGCCATTTTTTTTGTGTACATACACATTTTTTACGCATGTGTTAAAAATAACGGAGATATTTATAAAAAATTTAGCTTCAGCGAGCTAAATTTCATCCGATATTTTCTGAACGATTGTACAATAATATTGTTAATTCGTCCGATATTTTTGTGTTTTTTCTCTGTCACACAAGTAGTGTTTTTGTATCTTCTGCCTATGCTCTAACAAATATCGTCGATATTTTTCTTCATGAAAATTAGCCTTAAAGGTGGATTTCCGCTAGTCCGATAAAATTTTTATCGGGTTTAAAGAAGGAGACAGTATGAAATAATTTTAAGTTTTATGAGAATTGAATGTGTATGACAAGAACAGTAAACATTATTGGAAATATTCATCGCCGATATTAAAAAAATTTGGAATATTTATCGCCGATATTTAAAAAATTGGCGATATTTTATTTTATCATACTTCAATGAAGTATAATTTTAAAAAATGAGGTTATTTCTTTTATATCGGCAACATTTTTTTCAGCTTAAATTCTTAAAGTGTTACCATTGCACATTTTGTTTTTTCGAACGGCAACATTCAAGAGTAATAAAAAATTTAATTTATTGACAATTAACAATTTTTTTCAAAAATAAATTTTTAAATCAAAACAAATGATTGAAGAAGATAGTTTAGAAGAATTTGTTTTTTTTAAAACGGAAAATATTGATGCTAAAATGAATAACGACGTGAGCCAACGAGATAGTGGTAATAACATTGTAATATTGAGTTATGAACAAATGCAGTCTCCTTTCCGTCCAATATCGGAACAATCTTCTAATTCGCAAAGTACATTTTCACCAACGCCAGAAATTTTAAGTGAAAGCTTTTATTTTGCTATTGACGATTTAATCGAAGAAGCTAGAAATCGTCAATTAATATCTATATTTTCATATTTCAGATCTATATCTACAATGGTCGACGAAGATGCAAACGATGAAATATATGCAGAAACTACGAAAAAAGCAAAATCTAATAAAATGAAAGAAAAATTTTATAAATCGCAAAAGTTGGAGCTACAAAAACAGGCAATTTCTTTAATAGAAAAAAAAATGCAGTAACAACATAGGCACCAACACCGGAACCACTATTATCAGCAGAACACTATTTCTGCAATTATCTTTGCATGGAAATGCAAAAATTATCGGAAACTAAAAAAGCTGAATTGCAAAAAGAAATTATACTTAGTTTATGTAAAATTAAATCAAACGAATAATTTGTTTTGCATTAAGTTCAAATAATTTTCTTAGTATAAAGTTTAAATAGTGAATTAATGAATTAAATTTTCTTTACATAAATACGAATTTTTTTTTTATACATTATATGCAATCATGCAATTACGAAAATCATATGAATTATATTTATTTAAAAATTGTTAACGTAAGAAAAAAGTATTACCGGTTTTTATTATAAAAATGATTATAAAGGCTAATTTTCATGGAAAAAATTTCATCCGATATCGGATATTTAGAAAGAGTAAAATATACTTAATACTACCAAGAGGAAAGAGGGAGAAAAATAATGAATTCAAATGTCATATATCCATAAGAATGTTAGTAGTGTGGCCATTTTTTTGTGTACATACACATTTTTTACGCATGTGTTAAAAATAACGGAGATATTTATAAAAAATTTAGCTTCAGCGAGCTAAATTTCATCCGATATTTTCTGAACGCTTGTACAATAATATTGTTAATTCGCCTATATATTAGACGATATATTTGTCTAATATATTATCTATATTAGGTATTGCTAATTTATCACTTACTGTAACATCATTTAGTTTGCGAAAGTCCACTACAAGGCGCCATTTTTTCTTACCCGAATTATCTATTTTTTTTGGTACTATCCACAAGGGGCTGTTATATGGTGAATTACTTTCTCTTATAATACCCTGGTTTAACATGTCTTGTATTTGTTGTTTAATTTCTTTTTCATGAACTTGTGGATATCTATAAATTTTAGAATAGATAGGACTACTTGTAGTGGTTATAATCTCATGTTGTATTTCATGAGTAAAGGATAGATTTTCTCCTTCTTTAAAAAATAAATTTTCGTGTTGTTTTAATAATGTTGATATTTAATTTTTTTTCTTCATTATTTAGATAATTTAAATTTAAGTCCTACTTTCTAGGGTGTTTATTTCGTTAATATCGAATGAAAGTAGAAAATTTTCAAAGTATATTTAGTTATTATTTATTTCTAAAAATTTATTTTTCATATCAATTTTCACACCAAAAGGAACCAAAGAGTTTTGTCCTATGCTAGTGTTATATTTCTTGCTGAAAAAGTTGTGAATTTTCCATGAAAGGGTTCCAGAAGTCTGAAATTCTTCTGGTATTGAAGTGATAATTTTTTTTGTTACTTTATTTAAACCATTAAGCGTTTTAAAGAAGATCGGTTTGTCTAAGTTCTCTTTTTTAAAGTTTTTTAAAATAATAGACTTAATTATGCTTGTATCAGAACCGGTGTCTATCAAGCATTTTAGTTTTTGATCATAAATTGTTAAAGTTACTGTCGTTAATTTGTTATCCGAGGCTGTCTTGTAAAATTTACGTCATGTTCTTGCGTTTTTTCGTATCTTTTCAACTTCCATGGATTCGGCAACCTTGCTGTTGTTATAGTATCTTGTTTGTCTTGTCTATATCTAGATTGCTGTGTGCTATTATTACTATTGGGTTTCTTATATTGGGTAGCAATATTATAGTTCTTGGATTGTTGCGAACCAGAATTATTATTAAAATTACTACTATTATTGTTATCATTATTATACTTGTACTTATAACTAAAATTATTATTATTTCTATTATTGTAATTTTGATAAGTATTCTTGTTATTATAATAATTGTTATTTTGGTAGTATTTTTGATCAAATTTTTTCTTTATTTTTTTTCCCTTTGTCTGTAGTCAACAGCTCTTTCGTCATCTAACAATTTTAATTCAGATAATCTATTATATATTTCTATTATTGTACTATTTGAAGGGTTATGCCCCTTAACTAAATTATCTATTTATTCCGTTAAAATTCCTACGAAAAATATATCATTATTGTCAGGACTATATATGAAAGGTTTGCTATTATCGAATTCGTTAAGTTGGTTTAGTTTATAGTTTGACTTTCTTAAATGATTAAATAAATCTCTTAAATTACTTTCTTTTATATTTCTGCACTCGTTGATCAACTCCACATAACCTTTTCTATGGCAAAAATGTAGTTTTAATTCTTGCTGTACTTTTTCCCATCTTAAATCACAGCTTAATTTTATATACATCTTTTTCCATCTCCTTGTATTTTATCATTAAATACTTAATAATATTTCGGCATTAAAAGCATAACTATAAACTTTAATTTTGAAAATATTGCCTCCAGCTTTTATTTAATTTCACGGGCTCTATGACACATATATAATTGCTATATTGAGAAAAAATTTTTTAAAGGAACATCCATCGTAACAATATAATTTAGAAATTTAGAGAGATTTACAAAATTTAATTTATTAATATGTAATCATTAATAATTTGTTATTTAGATTTATTATTAAATTATTTAGTAATTCTTTTCATTAGATACAACAGGATTTAGATACACACGATACAGATCAAAAATAAATAAAATAAAATCTCTCTTTTTTTTATATGAAATTAGTTTTATTAAAAAACATTTATGATATTATTTGTTGACTGTTAACTCTGACTGACGCGTCCATTCTTTGAATGTTATTATACATCTTCGCTATCAGGAAGAGAAAATAAAAGAATATCAAGTGTTCCAGTTTTAAGTGATACGCTTGGGTCAAAAGATATCATTTTAATTTTGGTCAATGTGCATTGCACATGTTAAATTATATCATTTGTACTTTCTTATCTACTAAAGAATGTACAAATGCATTTTTATTGTGAAAAATGAATAAACTGACCTGTTTCAATTTTACATTGTAAATTTATTTATTTATTATAACTTCACTACATGCATAATATTACTGAATCATGATAATGCTTTTAGTATGTCATATTTAACTGTTTTAAATAGAATCATATTTTAAAAACATATGAATTAATATGTTAGTGAAATATGATTTGTTTTAATCACATATTATTATAATTTACCATTAATGAGGAAGAGTATCATGAACTTCAAATCGGTTAATAACATCCCTCCCATTTAGAGAAAAATCAAAAATTTTGTGAACAATTTAAGTTAAAAATGGTTACGTCAGTCAAAATTTTCAATGCTTAAATTTAAAATGCAAAGAAAAAATAAATATTTTCTAAGCTCACAAAAAAATTTTTTATATTTTAATGTTTAATATTTAATTAATATTAATATTTTAATGCTTAATATTTTTATGAATTTTTAAAGCTTAAATTTAAAATGCAAAGAAAAAAAAACAATTTCTAAGCTCACAAAAGAATTATATTATTATATTTTTATATTAATATATTTTTTTTTTCCTTTTTTTTCCTAAGGGAGTTGGGAATCTTCCAAAGACACCAAGAATTACCCCTTGGTAGTGTCAGATTCTTACTGACCAAACCCACCTCCCCCTTTAGCCAATATAGTGGGATGAAACCCTTACCTGCGAAAGTAGTATATTGGCTAGGGAGTAGGGATAGGAAGGATAGGAAAATGGATACGGAAACATTGAATTGGGAGTGGGACTGTAAGGAAACAATAAATCCGCCTATTATTATTATTTTGCTAACAGTGACTAAAGCCGTCACAACAGTTACAACATGTAGTAGATATATATTACTACATGAGGTAATTATTGAAGGCAACCGCCACTGTCACTGTAGCGGCTGTTATTGTTGGTATTAATATTCTTATTAACATTATTATTATTTTACTACAGAGTCATCAGTGGATTACAACGTGCAGCAGTATATAACACCTCACTTGCATGATATAACCAAAGATGGCTCCACTGTAGCAGCTATTATTATTAATATTATTATAATTATTGTTATTATTATTACTATTATTATTATTATTATTATTAATATTATTATTGTTATTATTTTTAATATTAATTATACGATATACATTATTACGATATAAAAGTACTACATATTTTTATTTATGACCTGGCCGGGGTTTGAACCCAAGACCCTTCGATTGAAAGTTGGCGACTTAACCACTGCGCCATGAGTCAGATACAAAGTACTTATAATTGTTTTGCTAGTTTTTGAGTTGAATGATCATATTAAAAGATTCTTTATTAAATTTCTTATTGACATTTTCAATTTTATTATTATACCCTACACCTAAAGTATAGGGTACATTAACTTTGATATGGTGTTTGTAACCACCAAAAGGAAGCGAGTTAGAAATGGACATGTATATATATTCTGAATCAGGATCACCTCCTGAGTCGATTTAACGATGTCCGTCCGTCCGTCCGTTCGCACGATAACTCAAAAACTAATAGAGCTATCTTGATGAAATTTATATAGTAGGTTACTAATAAAAAAGGAAGGCTAAGTTCGAATCTGGACAAAATCCGTCCATGGGTTCGGATTCTGGAAGCTTCCGAATGATTCCGGAGCAAATGAGATTATCTCCAAAACCAACAAAGATAGAATCTTTAAATTTTGTAAAATGATGTTCCTTCCCATTCGATTTATGTCTCTGAAATTTAAGAGGATTTGGTGCATGGGTTTGGATTTTGGAAACTTGCGAACGAGCAGCAGAGCAAATGAGATTACCTCCAAAACCAATAAAGATATAACCTTCAAATTTGACAGAGTGGTGTTCTTTGATGTTTAATTTAAGTCTCTAAAATTTGAGAGGATTTGGTCCATGGGTTTGGACTTTGGAAACTTCCGAACGAGCACCAGAGCAAACGAGATTATCTCCAAAACCAATAAAGATATAACTTTCAAATTTGACAGAGTGGTGTTCTTTCATGTTTAATTAAAGTCTCTAAAATTTGATAGGATTTGGTCTATGGGTTTGGATTTTGGAAACTTCCGAACGAGCACCAGAGCAAATAAGATTATCTCCAAAACCAATAAAGGTATAACCTTCAAATTTGGCAGAGTGGTGTTCTTTCATGTTTTATTTAAGTCTCTGAGGATTTGGTTCATGGGTCCGGATCTTGGAAGCTTCCAAACGAGCCCCAGAGCAAACGAGTATATCTCTACAACCAACAAAGATAGAACCTTTATTTTTAGTAAAAGAGTGTGCTGTTATGTTTCCTTTTCTATAAAATTGGAAACTGACATTTGAAAGAATTTAAACCATGGATTCGTATATTGGAAGCTTCCAAACGAGCCCCAGAGCAAACGAGATTATCTCCAAAACCAACAAAGATAGAACCTTTAACTTTTTTACAATGATGCTCCTTCCCGTTTGATTTATGTTTCTGAAATTTAAGAGCATATGGTCCATGGGTTTGGATTTTGGAAGCTTCCTAACGTGCCCCCGAGCAAATGAGATTATCTCCAAAAACAACAAAGATATAACCCTTCAATTTGGCAGAATGGTGTTCTTTCATGTTTGATTTAGGTCTCTAAAATTTGAGATGATTTGGTTTATGGGTTCGGATTTTGGAAGCTTCCGAACGAGCCTCAGAGCAAATGATATTATCTCCAAAGGCAACAAAGATATAACCTTTAAAATAGGCAGAATGGTGTTCCTTCATATTTGATTTATGTTTCTGAAATTTGTGAGGATTTGGTCCATAGGTTCAAATCTTGGAAGCTTCCGGACGTGCCCCAAACGAGTATATCTCCACAACCAACAAAGATAGAACTTTTATTTTTAGTACAAAGGTGTTCTGTTATGTTTCCTTTTCTGTAAAATTGAAAACTGACATTTGAAAGAATTTGAACCATGGGTTCGTATTTTGGAAACTTCCGGACGAGCACAAGAGCAACGAGCATATCTCCAAAACCAACAAAATTAGAACCTTTAAATTTAGTACAATGGTGTTCTGGCATGTTTTTTTTATATACCTGAGATGGATTCGATGAATTGGAGCGGCAATTCGGATACCTGACACACACCTCCCAAGGACTAACGATCTTCGAAATTAATAAAGATAGAAACTTAAAATTTTTTACAAAGATTTCAAGTATATCCCAAGAGTACGATTCTTTTACGTTCCTGGAATTCGAGTTGAATAAGACAGAAAAGGGAAGAAGTTCAAGCAGCTGCCAAAAAAACTTATGGATTTTTAATTTAATTCGCATTATTCAGGTGTAGGGTATTAATAAGTCCGTTGCATCGACTTACTGTTACATTTACTTGTTTTGTTTTGTTTTTTTCATAAAAATAAATAAGTGTATTATAGTATTAACTTGTTTTATTACATAACTTTTTTTTTGTTTTTTTTTTTATAAAATTTATTACATAAATTTATAAATGATTTTAAAAAATAAACTAGTGGTATATAAAAATAATTTTTTTTTTTTATTGATTCCTTTTTATTTTGCTACCTCATCTTCTTTAATCCTCTCTTGCAGGAGGATGTTTACTGAATTGGCAGTAGTTAAATTTTGATCAGTTGATATTTTATTACATTTTATTTTAACATATTTCTTTTATAAAATTGACAGTATTATAAGAAAGGAAACAAAAGAAAATATAGAAATCAAAGAAGAGTGTAAGTGTGTTATCGTAGTAGGTTGTTCAACGTCAGTAAGTTTAATTAATTGTAATTCTGTACTGAATTCGTTTCATTTGAAATCCTTCATATTGCTAATAGCAGGTGGAATTGAAACTATGTTTTGTGTAAGTTCGAAAGATGTTTCATTTAGAATAAATTCATAAGAGAAAATATTTGTATGGGATATTGATTTTGTTACTTGATATTGTAAACTGACAGTCTGGGTAAAAGCTTTGAAATTAGGTTTTAAAGTAAAAATTCCACTGTTATATAATTTTTCAATACTTATATCGTTTCTACAAGCGATTTTTATATTAGTGTGCTTAGGTAATGTATACAACCAAGTATTGGGATTAGCAAGGTTAAACCATAATTCCTGGTCTGATTTAAAAACTCTGATTTTACAATCTTCAGGCTTAGTGTAACCTTCCATTAACTTCATAACACAATTTTGCTTCAGACTATTATAGTAAACGAAATTTTGTTTTTTTCTATCATATGAAATTTTCTTCATGGTAGTTTATACATTGTTCCGTATCTGAATAACCAAGAACTATGTATCGATGTAGTTCATAGTTTATAGCTATATAATCTCTCTTTAGGTCTATGAAGTAAAATGTGTTATTTTTGATTTGACTGATAGACTAGTTACTTTATGCAGACTATATTATATTTCTGCGATCAGAGGAATGGTTATTTGAACCATTAAATGGTTTTTAACATGTACAGGTTCGACAGAAACCATTTTATTGAGAAGTGGTAGGTTTAATCTGTTCTTGCAAGGTATTTAAAAATTCTTCCTGTTGTGATATAAGGTTATTGGCGGAGACTGATAGAATGTTAGCTGTTTCGTCAAACAAGTGAAGGGTATTTTCAAAACCCTTGTAAAAATTTAGGTTTTCAGTAAGTTAATTTAGTTTATCGTTTATTAACACGAAATTCTTATTTAATTTTGGTTGAGTTTCATTAAATTTTTTAATTAGACTGTTGATAACAGATGTATGCATTTCAGAAATGTGATATAAATTTTTTGAGTTATTTTCGATATTCTGTAGTGCCAAATCAATACGTTCAGCATCCTCAGAATTCATAATACCAAATATAATTGTTTGAATTTTTCGTAGACCGTTATAAATAGTACTCTTTTTACTTTCGTTACATTATTTGATTTATAAAGTTGTTCAATTACGAGTATTACATTATTTATTTTTATTTCATTAAATAATTTTAAAATTAAAGTTAAAATGACTGTAAAATGGTCCAGAGGAAATAGTGTTAAAATTTTGTTACAAAGATGTTTTAGCGTGTTAATATTGGATTCTATAGTTAATGTGTCTTGTTCAAAAGATATGTCAAGGAATTTTGTCTTGTTCGATAATTAGTCAAAGATATGTCAAGGAATGTGTCTTGTTCGATAATTAGTCAAGGAATTTTGTAATTTTCCAATTTGTACAGAATAAATACCTGGTTGAGAGATAGTTGTATGCTCGCCAATACATAACGATGGGATTAATAGTAGAATTATTATAATCATAATGAAACAGCACAATATTTTCTGGAGAAAAAAAAATTAGTATATAAAAATAAACATAAATGATTTATGTAATATAAGGTTTTACTAAATTGTTATGAACAAATTTTTCTTCCACTTTTAATAATGGAGTTAACTGGCGACTTTATTTCGATTATTTCAAACGGCCTTTAGGTTGGGTAAGTTTTTTATTGGTTCTATGCCTAATTTCTAATAGAACTTTATCGCCTACATTGAATTTGATCTCTTTTGTCTTTTGGTCTCTATGTGGCTTTGATGGACTTTCCCATAATCATTTTGTAAACGATTTTTTAACTCACTCACGTAATTTTCATAATTATATATTGGTTCTGCGACTCGAGTTAATGACGAAGGGATTTCCGCTTGAAATCTAAATAATATTTCGTAAGGTGAAAACCCAGTGGCAGTATGGGGTGTCGTATTATAACAAAAAAAATAATATTCTAATAAGGTGTCCCAACCTGGAGTGCCGTTTACGTAAGTTTTGTCGGTAATATAACTGCTGCGAAGGTAATGACCTAAACTTCTATGCGTTCGTTCAAGTGCCCCATTTGACTCTGGATGGTAGGGACTTGTTTCGATTTTCTTCATTTTCAATAATTTACAAGTATTTTTAAATAAATTGCTTAAAAAGTTTGAACCTTGGTCGGTAAGCAATATTTTTGTTATTTCAAATACGCATACGATTTTACGATAAACATCGGCTATTGTGGATGCTTCTGTATTTGGAATAGGTATAGCTTGAATAAGACGGGTTAAATCGTCTTAAAAAGTTAGAATACAAGAATTTCCATAATACGAGTTTTGCAAGAGTCTCACTACATCCAGTGCCACTCTTTCAAAAGGTTTTTTAGAAGTTGTTGTAATTATCATGGGCATTTAATTTTTGAATATGTTTTATTCTTTTGACAGGTGTTACAAGAGGCAATATAATCTTTTATATTTTTGAACATTCCTTTCCATTTATATTTGTTTTAAGTCTGTGAATTGTCCTAGCTATACCTTGATGGCCTCCAAAGGTGCATCATGGTATTCATAAAGGATTTTCTTAATTTCTTCTGGTATTGTAAGTTCAATTAGATTTTTGTTTATTAGGTTTTGTGATTGATTCTTTCTTTTCTTCGGTAATAAATGAACTTTGATTTTCTACAATATCGGATGGGGTATCATATATTAAATTAGCTTTAATTCTTGTTACGACTTTTACTCCAATAGTGTCAAATCGGGAGAGAGCGTCTGCATTTGTGTTCAGATATCCTGCTTTGTGTTTTACCGTAAAGGTGTATTCTTCCAGTTTTATTCGCCAGCAAAGAATCCTAGAAGTTGGACGTTTTGGACTAGCATCAGTTGTTATAAAAAAATGTTCTGAAAAATTTGGGTACTGTAAAATGGGTGGTTTTACAATAGCTTCTTTTAATTTTTGAAATGACTCCTCAACGAAAGCGTCCCAAATAAATGGCACATATTTCCTCAAAAGTTTGTTTAATGGTTGAGCTAGTTTTGAAAAGTTTTCAATAAATTTCCTATAGTATCCAGCCAATCCTAGGAAAGATTTGACTAGTTTAGGTGATGTTGGAGGTAATATATTTTGTATAGCTTGTACTTTTTCTGGATCAGGCTTAACTCCTTCAGCCGAAATTTCATGCCCTAAATACATAACATCTTTATGTAGAAATTTACACTTTTTGGGTTGCAATTCTAAGTCATATTTTTCAAGAGCGTTTAATACGTCTAATAATTTTTATTATGGTCTTTTAAATTTTTGCCTTAAATAATTATGTCATCAAGATATACTAGACAACGAATTCCTTGTAAACCGGTAAGAACTTTATTCATCAATCTCTGGAAAGTAGGAGGTGCATTTCCTAGTCCGAATGGCATACGGTTAAATTCGTAATGACATTGGGCAGTACTAAAAGTAGTTTTAGACTTATTAGATTCCTTCACTTGTATTTAGTGAATTCTATTTGCCAAGTCTAAAATCGTAAAATACTTTGAATCACCCAGTTGTCCTAAAATATCCTCGATGTTATGCAAAGGGAAAGCGTCTGGTTTGGCGATTTCATTTAATTTTCGAATCTACCACTACCACCACCCGCCATCTAAATCCATCTGGACCGGGTTTTTTAGGTACAACTAATAAAGGTGAGTTCCAAGGGCTAGAACTTGGTCGCACTATTTCATTAGAAACCATAGCGTCTACTTGTCTCTTAATTTCCTCTTTGTGAATTTCAGCTAAACGATAGGGTCCAGTATTAATAGCTATTGTACTTCGTTCAGTTTTTATTTCATGGTTAATTACCGGAGTTACAGATAAAAAATTACCGTCCAAATACATTACCATGCAGTCAACTACATTACCATGCCGTCTTAATGTTATTTTTGCTTCGCCGGTTATTTTATCTCTAACATAACCTAACAGCAAGTTCTTAGCACAAGCATCAAATAAAGTTCGAATAAGATTTTCTTTATTTTCAATAAATTCTGGAAGATAGTTTTCATTTTTTCCGTCAAAAGGAGTTACTTGCCCAATGAAATTAAGAATTACTTTAATTTTATCTAACGTTTTTTCTCCCTCCATTTCCAAATTTAATTTTAAAACGAACGAACTATAGAGTGTAAAATAATTTTTTTTCTTTTTCTTTTTTTTTGATTTGTTTAAATAATTAAAACATAAGTAAATAATTATACATAAAGGTTTCAGAGAAAGATTTTTATTTTTTTTTATTATTAATTCAATTCCTACGACTAATTTGGATTTGTTATTTATATTTAGCCATATTTTTTTTTTTATGTTTTAAAAAAATTTTTTTTTTTTTTTTTTTAAACTGGATTAGAATTATTATAGTTATATTAAATTAATTTAAATAATTTATTGTAACTTAAATTTAAATTTTATTTTGTTTTCAAACAATATTACACAAAATTTGACTTAATTACTAAAACTATAAAATAATTCTAAAATAAAATTACTAAGCTCACCGATTAACTTATTTTTCTTTTCATTTTTTTTTTGATGAAAAGCTGGATTATCTTGTATATTGTATTGATTTCTTGTAGAGTTGATTGTTGATTGTTTGTTGTTAAATTCTGTCTTGCAGGTTCGTTTTCTTGTCTAATGTTTCTCTCTGATGGTGAATAATCCAATACTTAATTGTATTTTGGAGAGTAATCACTTTAATAAGTTTTTATTTAATCACTTTTATAAGTTTTTATTAGTTTTAACAATATTTATTTAAGAATAATTTTTTTTTTTTTTATTATGGTAGTTTTTTCCTATTGTTTTTTTTTTTTCAATTTAGTATGGTAATTATTTGTAATTATAACTTTCAATTACTAATATAATATTAATTTATAATGAGGAGCTTAACCTATTCTTAATTTAATTTTTTTTTTTTATTGTCTAATTTAATTTATTTTTGTTTTATTATTTTATTTGATCTTAAATTTAAATTTTATGATGTTATTAAAACTAATATTTTTTTTTTGTATTCCAAATATTTATTATAGTTCTAGTTTTTAATTACAGAAAACACAAAAATAGTAATAATTCTTTCTGTAAGTACAGTAAAATTTTGTTGTTTTTTTTTTTTGTGTTACACAATCTTTTATTTTACGGTTCGTACAATTAGCTAAATTTTTTCATTAAACTGTAGTAAAAACCGACTGTGCCAATAATAAACTTCAGCGTTTAGAGTTCTGTTAAAAACTAACTTTATTTTTTCTTATTCTATTTTCTTACATTTTTCATAAACTTATTGTTAGTCAGAATTTTTGCATGTTACAAAAATAAAATTATCAAAATATTTATTTGGGACTATGTTGAACTTAACTAGATGTTTTAATTAGGATATCAAATGACAGCTGGGAACAACTACATTTTGAGTTCCCACGTTATATTATAAGCTGAATATAACAATATAGATAATACTTTACATGTTTTTCTTGTGTGATTAATAAAATTCTAAAATTATTCTGTATTATTTCTACTTAGATATTATATGTATATACGTATGCACATTGTATTAATTATAAATTTCTACTTATACTTACATATGTACATATATACTTAAAAGTATTTATTTATAATATACTTAAAATATTTCTTTTTGCTTATATTGTTACATACTTAAAAATAAAACATAAATTAATGTTCTTCTTAAACTTAAGTAAATCGTACACATATAAATTACCAACCTTAGAGAACATATGTGATGGTATATGGTTGCACAAACGGGACGTGCGCATGACAAACGAATTTCCATAAGCTGTATTTCGCAATCTTGATAACTCAACATGGTAGGGATGAGCATCTGCTGCCCTCCTTGTTTCTCGTTGGAAAACTTTGGAGTGGAGGCATTAATTGTTTAATTTCTTTAGAACAAGTGTTAATCTCTACGAGATACCTATAAAACAAGGTCAGTGACCCAACTGTGGGACGATGGCTGAGTGAAGTGAGCATAGAAGTTACACTGGGGTCGTTAATCAAACGAATAGCTCTGTTTTGCACATTATCTAAATAACCCAGTGCTGTTTGAGGCCCTGCAGCCCAAATGTGTGCATTATGCTCTATTTTCGGCCTAATGTACGTTTTATAGATATTGAGAAGATCAGATATGCGGAAAAGAAAGTTTTGCAGCGATACAAAAAACCCAAAACATTTAGCTGCATCCTTAGCTATACGAAAAATATGATTTGACCAAGTCAATTTCTGGTTTAAATCCGTTTAATGCTGCAAGACTTCTCCCTGAAATAGTAGGTTAGGAACAGTAGTGGCAATTTTCCGCGAGATCAGACAGCATTGTGTTTTTTTGGTATTGAACTCAACTCTGTTGACTTCACCCCATTTTTGAATTTTTGCTAAATCGTTATTTAGCTCACTAACAGTGAAATTTTTCGCTGTTGTATTAATCTGGTGATTAATGTTACAGTGGCTATGAAGCTCATAGGAAGCTACAAGGGTGCTGTCGTCTGCGAAACTATGAATCGGATTGGAGGTTAATGAGAGTAGCTCATTGATAAATATTAAGAAGAGAGTTGGGGATAAAACTGATCCCTGGGGGACACCAGCATTTATTTTGAATTTGTCAGATGAATATCCATCGACCAGTACACAAATCGTGCGATTCGAAACGAAATCTCCAATCCATTTTAGAAAGACTCTACCTAGACCTAATGTTTAGCATTTTACCAATAGAGCATCGTGCCAAACTCGATCGAAAGCCTTAGAAATATCAAGAGCCACAACATCAGACTCACCAGAAAGATGAAGGTTGATTCTTAGCTTCCCACAAAGGTAAGTCATGAGATCACCGGTTGAACGACGGGCTCCGAACCCGTATTGACGATCATGAAGCAAACCTTTGTGGTCCAGGTATTTCAGAAGCTTTTGGTTTACTATTTTCTCCATTAGCTTGGAGAGTACCGAAGTTATAGCAATAGGGCGGTAGTTGGAGGCATCGCTTTTATTACCTTTTTTGGGAATTGGGAAAACATGTGCAACCTTCCATTGAGTAGGATGAATACTCGAAGTGAAGGAGAAATAGGAAAGGTTGCGCAGAGGTTTTGAAATGGTGGAGTAGGTATTTTTGAGCACTATGGTGGTTATACCATCTGGACCGGCTAACTTATTTGTATCAAAATTTTTTGAAATTTTCATCATCGCCCGCGTCCTAAGGTAAATTTTACCGAAGGAGCAGCCAGTTCCTGGAACACAAGGTGGCACCTGAGCTGACTGTGACAGTGTCGACTTAAAAGCGAACTGCTTGCCAAACAAGTTCGCCTTCTCTTTAGAATCTGATACGGTTCTGTTATTATTATCAATATGTGGTGGAAAGAATGACCCTCTAACGTCTTCCTTTAGAGTTTTAGCAAATGACCAAAAAGATTTGCTATTCTTTGGCATGTGGATGATTTTACGTTTCATCTTTTGGTTGAAGAAGAATTTTTGCTTATTGATAACTCTCTTGCATTTGTTTCTCACCACTATATAGTTGGCCCTGCGAGCCTCCGACCTATTGTTTTGGTACTGTTTAAAAGCCTCCGACCTATTGTTTTGGTACTGTTTAAAGCCTCCTCTTTTCTAGAAATGGCTTCTTTGCAAATACGATTAAACCAAGATTTAGGACTCCTCTTAACAGATTTCATGAAATAAGGGATGAATAACCTCATTCCAAATAAAATAGTTTCACTAATCGCATTTGCAGCAAAGCTAACATTTCTGTTGCGGAAGCAGAATGACCAATCAAAGAATGAGAATAATTCAACTAATTTCCAATTAAGTTTTGACTCGGGGAGATCTTGCTAGAAAAATGAAGCCAGTCCCTGTTTTGAATGTTGAAATCTACCGCCAGAACAATTTCAATTTCTGGAGATGCGTCCAAAATTTCATTGATCTGGTTCGATAGATTTTCAATTTCCATAGCAGTTTCTTGTTCATTTGAGTTGGGTGATCTGTATAGGAAACAGAAATGTATGATATGTTTTTCAACGAGAATTTTTACCCAAATGTAATGAAAGGTTGGGCTAGAACATTTTTATTTAGGAAGTGTATTGAAAGCGATGTCATTTTTTATATAGACAGCGATATCTCTTATTTCACACAGCGATACGAAGTGTGAAATAAGTGAGTAGCCGGTAACATTAAAGTTATAATTGTGGTTACTGACTTGTGTTTCACATAGGGCTAAGATTGCTGGTTTAATGAAACCAAGTTGACAATCGGTGGCATGAAAATTCGTTTGCAACCCACGTATGTTACATAAATTAACATTAAAATTGGTAATTTTGATGGAAAAAATTAATATAAAAGAAAAGTTAAGATAATAAATAACAATATTAAAATTGAAATGTAGTTTAAAATTAAAATCAAAAGCAAAATTAAAATGAAATCAGAGGTGAAATTGTAATCAAAGTGAAAATTAGTGACTTAAAATCAATTTTAAAATTAACCAAGATCAAAATCTGACTTAAGATAAATTAAAGTATGTAAATTACGATTAAAGTAAAAATTAAAATTAACAAAAATTAAAATTTATTCAAAATTAAAATCAAAAGTAAAAGTGCACGATTTAAATAACTCGAACTTGACAACACTTTAAAATAAATTACTATCAATGTCAATATCAATACTTTATATCAATATTAATATTTTTCAATATTTTGCCTTGAGTGAGCAAATGGTTTATAACAACGTTCAACAGTTTTTAACATACACTTTTAAGTGACCTTATTGAACGCAGGTACAACCAAAAACTCACCAAAAGCAAAACTTACCATCAGAAATTATTCAATTAGATTACGGTAATTACTATGGTGGTATTAAAAAAAATTGAGGCAATTGAGAGTCGAAGAAGAACACCAGCATCCATCATACATGTGGAAGGGAGATGGATATATAATTGTTTTGTTTACGACAAGTTGATATTAAGATAAAATAAATAAAAAAGAAAAGTAAATTAATGTAAATAAAACCAACCGAGCGCGTTTAATTATAAATTATAATTTGAATCCGAAAAATTAAAAATTATTTAAATTTAATATAGTTCGAAAAAAATCAAAAATTAAATTAAATCAAACAAAAAAAAAATAATATGTAGATAAATTTATAAGTGTAAAAAAATAAAAAATAAAATTTTGTATGTTGTTAAATAAATTAAGAATACTTATCTTGCCGCCATTGGAGTGCCATGCAATTAAAAATTTAGTTCAATATATTACACTTTTAAAAATATTTTTTTTAGTGAAAGCAAAAAAAAATTAAAAAATTAATTAAAAAAGTTCACTAGTTTAATTTAATTTTAATAATTTTAGAAAAAAGATATAAGTAAAGAAAAAAAAAAGTTCATATAATAAAAAAGTTTTTAACTAATTAAAAAGAAGTGTTGTCACTTCAAAGGTTAAAAGAACAGAAAAAGGTTTAGGATTATTAAATTTAACAGTGCTTCACAACTGTGATTCTCTCTAAAACCCGATTGATATTCATAGATTAGATGATATTTTTTTAAATGTTCCTCAAATGGACTATTCACAATTTTTTCAATAATTTTTGATTCCAGCATAATGGTGTTTATCCACATTGTTTTCGCCACATTGTTTTCTGGTCATGCGAATTATTTACTTTATTTTTAATGAAGATGTTCTTGCAAATGTTTAATTTTTTTTATACATATTTCGCAGGATCCTGTATTTTTCCCATTCTTCATTATTATTAATCCACACTCAACGGCGGCTCTACCAAATGGGCAAATTGGGCACTGCTCAGCCTTGTAAAACGCCAAGCAAACTAAACCCAAACAATCTTATAACTTCTAATCAACGTAGCATAAAATAAAAACTCATTTAAAAAATCTAATATAAAACATACCTACCTACTTTTTTTATTAGCTTTTTGATTTTTCTTATCCATTCTAATAATTAATAATGCAACCAGATATATGTATTATATTTCATATAATACAATACAATAGAATACAATCATAGAATATATTGTATAAATACGCAATTATTATTACATACTTACAAATTTACATTCCAAATACATATATATTATTACACAGTTACACAATATACTTCACAATACACTTACACTTCAAAAACATTTCATTCATAAAAAAAAAAAATGTTCATAAGAATTTTTTTTTATATGCAAGGTGGGCAGATTTCAAATTGCCCAACTTAGATTAAAAATACATTGATTTTGAAAAACAAATTTTGAGTATGTATTAGTTTTTCTATGCATCAAGTTGGGCACATTTCGATTTGGCCACCTTAGAACAATTTAATATTCTCGGTTGGTTTTATTTACATTAATTTACTTTTCTTTTTTATTTATTTTATCTTAATATCAACTTGTCGTAAACAAAACAATTATATATCGTATTTTGGAAACTTCCGGACGAGCACAAGAGCAACGAGCATATCTCCAAAACCAACAAAAGTAGAACCTTTAAATTTAGTACAATGGTGTTCTCGCATGTTTTCTTTATGTTCCTGAGATAGATTCGATGAATTGGAGTGGCAATTCGGGTACCTGACACATACCTCCCAAGGACTAACAATCTTCGAAATTAATAAAGATAGAAACTTAAAAATTTTTACAAAGTTGTCAAGCATATCCCAAGAGGATGCCTCTTTTACGTTCCTGAAATTCGAGTTGAATAAGACAGAAAAGGGAAGAAGTTCAAGCAGCTGCCAAAAAAACTTATGGATTTTTAATTTAATTCGAATTATTCAGGTGTAGGGTATTAATAAGTCGGTTGCATCGACTTACTGTTACTTTTACTTGTTACACATTTCTTTTGAACTTTTAAAATGCAAACTACTTATTATATATAACAATGAATTGTTTCAAAAAATAAATTCCGCTTCAGATTTATATAAACTTATATTAGATAACAACTAGGAGTTTGATCAGACCAAAAAATTGGAAAATAGTTTTAGCTAGTCCTATAACAAGCGCAGAATCGGAAAGATGCTTTAGTACACTTAAAAATATATAAACGTATAAATCAAGTGTAATGGGACAAAATCGTTTAAATACATTAGCAGTTCTATCAATAGAAAAAGAATTTATTTTAAAAACTCCGAATTTCAATGATAAAGTTATCGATTTACTTTATTTTTATTTAATTCTAGTTAACAGCTGTACTACTAAAGTTTGCCTACCCCAAATTTTACACCAAGGTCCGTCATTATCCATATCCACTTTTTATAATATTGATTTGGTGGGAATATGGAATAATATTACATTCTTGTGTCTTTTTAATTTAATCGCTGTATCAAAGTGTCTCTTCTTTTTTTCATATATTTTTTTTATTTGAGATACAAAATGTGTACCTATACTCATTTTCTGGTTTCCTAATTACAGTAACAGTAATTAATACAGTAACTTAAACATTTTCTTTAAATAAGTATTTTTAAGTATTTATCACTATTTTTGGAAGATTAGACATTAAAATTATTGTCCCTAGACACGTTTTAATTATCGCAATATTTACTCAGCCGTGATTTATGAAAAAAAAAGATGTTTACCTACGTGTTCCAAAATGTATTTATTTTATTTTTATTTATAATAATAATACAAATCACATAGGATATTGCAATATTACAAAACCATCAGCTACTAAGGCCATTATAGGTCGAATACTATTATTAAATTATTTTGTTTATTATAATTTATATATTATATTTATACTATATTTGGTAGCAAAGCAAGGGAGATTTGTTTAAATTAATAAAACTTGCTACCTGTGCAGTGATTTTAACCTGTACTCCCTCTGTTAAAACCTTTTAACCTGTACTCCCTCCACTAGGGCTAAAAATACACGTAGGCCCCTGTTTGAAAAATATTCTTTTGAAAAAGATTACCGACAGGATTGCTTATTTTCAGGCAATCTTTTAATCTCTATATAACGATTTCACAATAATAGTTTTTAAAACTATAGATAAGTATTTATTTTAGCAAACAAAATATTTTATAAATCTTATCTTATAGATTTCAAGTATTTTTATACAATTTTTCGTATTTTCATAATCACTGCGATAACAAAATTCAAAGTATTATTTGATTTAAGTATCTATATATTATATCAGAAAGTTGATATTGTGTTTACTGTTAGTTTCCTAAGAAATTGATTGAAAAAAAAAACAAGGTAGAATATAAACTAACGGTTTTTAAAAGCGCACATTTCCAAACGACAATACAAACTGTTTAGAATTGTGACTTGCACAAAAATTTGAAAATTTAAAAAATTTTTTGTAATAAAAAAAAATAAGAATTTTCTGCAATTTTGAGGAACTGTAAGTTCGGAACCTTATATAACTAAGAAAAACCGTTAACACACATAAAAATATATTACTGCTTTATTTTTTATGTCTTACCGAAGAAAACTTTTGTACAGGTGCTTAAGTTACAGGTGTCTAAAAATAAAAAATTTTCAATTTTTCAGCCCTTTCTAAAAGTTCTTTCTGCCCTCAAAATTTCAATTCAGTATTTAAAAGCGTTCCGGAGTTATGAGAGTAGAAAAATCATGCAAAATTTGGTTTTCACAAAAAGGTAAATACTAAATTTTAAAAAAATTGGATAATTTTGATAATATTTTACAAAGGTAAAAAAAACATCTGTCGAATGACGTTTTCAGATTAAAAAAAATGTTAAGCAGAACATGAGATAGACGCATTTAAATATAGAGCTTTTTCAAAGAAAGCTACATGAAAAAGTTGTTCCACAAAATAATTTTTTTTATGAGACGTACCCATGGTTAAAATTTTTTTTCTCTATCTTTAACGGTGTAGAAGTTTTGTAAACCGACGGACGGACGAACGGACAGAGTGAAACTAATAAGCACATTTTTTCAAAAATTTTTTTGGAAATGTGCTAAAAAGGAAACACTTTCAAAAAATAGTTGGAAATAAAAAATTTAATTAAAAATTAAAACTTTTGCTGTAAATATCTTTTCTGTTTTTGTGATTTTGCAATATTATCTTATTTTTAATTTTATACTACAATTTATTTATATAGGTACACAATTTTTCACACAATTAAAAATTTTTTTTGAGAATATTCATATCAAAATCATATTACAACTTCTATATATTATTTAAAGTATTAAAATAAAATAATATTACAGATACTATCGTTTCAAGAACTTTATTTAGTGTTATAAAATATCTTCATATACCACAATTATATATAGGTATATATAGTGTTTTTTTTTTTTTTGTGCAATAATTTTCCAATTTTATTATGGAAATATTTTTCTAACGTTTAACTTTTTTGATAAAAAAAAAAATTCTACCGAATATCATTTTCACTCTTATTCATTTTTCTTCGTATATTTAAATATGTATATATAAGAAGTATATAGACATTTCTTAGGCACATAAAAGTAAGGAAATTGTGTAATTTAACCGTAATTTGAATTTTCCTGTATTTATTTTTGTAGAAAAAAAAAAAACCAAAACAGAAAAAAATTAAAACAAAAAATTACTTGAAATTTAAGATTGATCATAAATAATGAAAAAAATAAATAAAAGCAACACGTTATGTGTATATCATATGATAAGTTAGAATATTCTGCTATTATATATCTTATCTGCACTTTATTTTCATTTAAAATAAGAAAAAAATAAAATAAAATAAAAATAAATTTAAACAACAAAAACTTCTAAATAATTTTTTCATAAAATTTTATATAATGAAAATGGAGAAGAAAAAAAAAGTTTAACTCAAGAATTTTTCATTGTATTATTTTGCATAAATTTACACTGATATGCAAAATAATTTTAACAGAGATCGTTTATTTTACTATAAATAAATTCAATCCGTGATTCAATAATTTTTGTTTTTTTCTGCCCAAGGTGTAAAATTTCAAAAAACAACAAGAAAATCCAAAGCCACTTGTTATTTTCATATTTTTGCATACTAAAATCACCTCCCGCCGAAGCCAGTATAATAAGGTAACATCACTCTAACTGCAAAACAATATAATCGCTAAGGAAAGAATAAGGAAAGGAAAGTAAATAAGAAGCGGAAATACTGAGCTTAAATTGCATAGAAATGGGATTAAATGAGTATTTTAGCAGACGTAAGTTGAGTGATTCTTTGAAATTGTTTTTTCAATATCTTTCTATAATTATCTTAAATTAGATTAATTGTAGGTACATATAATAAGTTTCATTAAAATTTAAAAAATATTTAATAAAGATTTACTTTCATATTTTTCCTTAAGAATAACTTATATAATATGTACCTAAGTAGATAGGTAGGCACTTGGGCCAGACAGGTCAGTAGGTCAAGGTCACCCGGAAGTAGGTCAAACTGTAATTAGGTCAAACAGGAGTAGGTTAACGACATAAAAGTAGGTCAGACAGGCGGCGGCAACCGTCAGACAACTCTTGTTGTTTATAAGGATTGTATTATTGTTTTAAGTAATAGGTAAACATGGAAAAACAGTAAGAAAAATATTTTTTTTATGCTTGCAAATTTTAAGATGTTGTTTGTTGTTTTTTTATTTGTTGTTTTTTCTTTCGTTTTTTTAATGAAGTATTTAAAGAAGAAGAAAGAAAAACCATTAATTAATTGTTATGTAAGAATGTTGAAAAAAAAACAAGAAATCAAAAATATCTAACGTGGTACAGGTCTATTTCTTATTGATGTATACTTGGCTTAAGTAATAGGCGCATATGAAAAGTAGAAACAAAAAAATGGTTAATGAATGTAAAAGGAAAAACCAAAAAAAGTTTAAACGTACAAGATAAAACAATTTTAAAAGGTACAACCCATCTTTAAAATTCATAAAGAAAAAGTGCAAACCTGTTTTTATGTCTACATAATGATCAAACCATTGAAAAAAAATTGTGCGTTTTTAGATGTACCTAACTATTTGTGTTGTTTTTTTTTTTTTTTTTTCTACTTTAACTATTTAAAGAAGTTAAAAGAAAAAAACTAATGATTATTGTCGGTGTGTCGTGTAAAATATTTTTTGTTTGTAAGAATGTTCAAAAAAAAATATGAATGAAAAGAAGACAACCAGGAAATTAAAGCTGTGCAAGTACTTAACGACTAACATGTTGCTTAAGTGCATTGTATGTTGCATAATCTGCGAAGAATAAAAAAACAAAAAATTTCAAGTAGGTTAATTGCATTTGTCACCTATTTTGAAAACAAGAATATAAAAATAAAACAGATTTATTCTGTGTTCAAGAAAAAAATATGAATAAAAAGAAAACAACAAGAAATCAAAAATATCTAACGTGGTACAGGTATACTTCTTGTTGATGTATACTTAGCTTAAGTAATAGGCATATATGAAAAGATTAAAAAAAAATACTTTATAAAATTTAAAGAGAAAAATGAAAACAGAACAAAAAGATGTGTAACTACGTTTCTTTAAAATTTTAAAACTAATTTTAAAAAAATTAAAAGAAAAAGTGCAAACTGGTTTTTAAATGTTACATAAAGATTCAACCTTGACAAAATTGATGCAATTTTGAGATGCTTTTATTTCTTCTTGTTATCTTTTTTCTATGAAGTATTTAAAGAAGAGGAAAGAAAAAAATTCTTAGTATCACCGTATAAGATTTTATTGTTATGTAAGAATGTTGAAAAAAAAAAAACAAACGAATAAAAGCGATTCAAAATAAGTTACGAGTAATTGCTTTTTTTAAAGTAACAAGCAAGACATTATGTATAAATTGTGTAAAAAGTTAAAAAATTGTTAATAGAGTGAAAATTCTAGGATTAGAAATGTTCGCGATTGGTTGTCTTAATAAAATAAAAATCGGAAATTTAAAAAAAAAGAAATTAAAATGAATACAGAAAAATTCACAATAAAATCAATAAAATCAGTGAATGTAAAACGATTCAACATTTTTGGAAAAAAATTGGAGTTTATAATAAATGCAGTACCAGACAACAAAGATCCAATAGATTGGATTAAAACCGGTATTGAACCGGTATTAAACCGGTATTATTCAGCAATTTACTTGAAAATGTTGATCCTGCTGACAAAATTGGTGTCACTTTTGGATGCCAAAGTTTTCATGAACGTGGTCCAGCCTGGATCAATTTTAAAGAAGCAAAAGATCTTGACATTTCGGAAATTTGGGAAGTTATTTCAAAAATTTTTCAAAGCAACTCCGAAGGATTATCTACAGATACGTTCTGTATAAATGTTACATATATACGACTTCCAGCAGGAAGTGGAAGAGGAAAAAGATACAACAATTTTGAAGAAGAATGTAATAAAAGAAGAGGCATAATTTCAATCAAAAACAAAGATAATTTATGCTTACCACGTGCGTTAGTTGTTGCTATCTCATTCATAGAAAAATCAGTTGACTACTGTAAAATGCGAAAAGACACAGGTCAGTTGAAAGCAGCATTACAACTAATAAGAAATTCAAATGTAAGCATCCCAGCAAAAGGAGCTAGTATCAGTGAGCTCAAAAAATTTCAACTGTACCTCTCTAAATATCAAATTGTAGTTTTTGATTTCAGAGGAAAAGGAAAATCAATTATTTTTCAAGGTGAAGAAGATAAGGAAAAAAGATTGAATTTGATATACGATGAAGGTCACTTCAATGTAATTACATCATTAACAGCAGCATTTAGTTGTGATTACTTTTGCCAAACATGTAATGTTCCGTATAACAATAGATTGTCTCACAGATGTAAACAGTCGTGTTTCTTTTGTAAATCATCTCCAGCATGTGACGTAAATTTTCCAAATATTAAATGTGATGTATGCAATCGAAGTTTTAAAGGTCAAACTTGTTTTGATAATCATAAAGCAACATCATCTACAAATAAAAAATCTATTTGTACTCTTATAAATTCCTGTACAAAATGCTTTAAAGTATACAGAACCGATGTAAATCATATATGCTATTGACATTTGTGTAAAAACTGTAATATAAATGTAGCTTCAGACCACCAATGCTTATTACACCGTGTAAAGAATTAGCTGAACTTAAAAACATATTATATATTTTCTACGATCTCGAAACAACTCAAGATGATATCATCGGGGAGAAACTTCATGAAGGTGTTGCAATAGGGGATATAATTGAACATCAGCCTGATTTATGTATTTTTGAACAACGTTGCACGCATTGTATATTGACTAATGTTGAAAGATGCAATTTTTGTGGACTTCGAGAACATGTGTTGAAACAAAATCCAATACAAATGTTCTTAGAATATATACTCAACCAAAGAAAGATATTTCATAAAGTTGTAGTTATTGCACATAACGGACAAGCATTTGATAATCAGTTTTTATTAAACTATATCTTAGAGAAAACCATCATCAAACCAAAACTAATTATGAGGGGAACAAAGATAATTTTAATGCTGTTAGATAACGTGAAATTTATTGATTCACTAAACTATTTTCCAATGCCGTTATCTAGTTTACCGAAGGCATTTGATTTAGATATAAATTTAAAAAAAGGATATTTTCCTCATATGTTTAATCGTAAAAATAATATAAAATATAATGGAAAGTTACCCGATCGGAAATTTAATTAATTATTATTGCACTCATTGAATTATTAATTACTGTTATAATTCAATGAGTGCATCAGAAAGAAAACAATTTCTTGAATGGTATGAAGAAAATAAAAACAAGTCTTTTAACCTCCAAAAGGAACTTGTAGAATATTGTATGAATGACGTAAAAATTTTGACAGCAGCCTGTATTAAATTCAGACAGCTATTTTTGGAAGAATGTAAGGTTGAGTCATTTTTAGAGGCCACTACAATTGCATCAGCGTGTAATTTGGTTTTTAGAAGGAATTTTTTAAAACCGTATACAATTGGACTTATACCTAAACAAGGATATCGCTTATCAGAAAACCAGTCAATCATTGCCATAAAATGGTTAATGTGGGAAGAAAAATAAAAATTCAGCATAGTGGTAACGGAAAGGAAAAAGTAATTTTTGGTCTTCGTGTTGACGGATATTGCACAGACACAAAACAAATATTTGAGTTTTATGGCTGTTATTATCATGGCCATCCAAAATGTTTCAAAAATAATAATAATAAAAAATATGAAACACGTTATGGATCTACATTATCCAAAGCCAATAAATTACGCTCTATAGGTTATCAAGTAATTGAAAAGTGGGAGTGTGAATTTCGAAACGAAATGAGATCAAAAGAATACATAGAATTTTTCGCAAAATTGGAGAACGAAAGTTTGATACCACTAAAACCACGTGATGCGTTTTATGGCGGTAGAACAGGAAACACAAGAACATATTATAAATGTGCGCCTGGTGAAAAAATAATGTATATAGATATATGCTCACTATATCCTTGGGTGTGTAAATATGGAAAATTCCCAGTGGGTCATCCAAAAGTTCATGTTGGAAAAATTGAATGCAATAAATTAAATTTAAATGATACTGAAGGATTAATAAAGGCATTGATACTTCCCCCAGAAAAACTCTATCACCCGGTTTTGCCTATAAATCAAAATAATAAGCTAATGTTTTCCTGCTGTCAAACATGTAGTTTGGAAATGAATAATGATGACTGCTCGCATGACAATCGTAGTAGGTCAATTTTAGGAACGTGGGTTATAGATGAAGTAAGAGAAGCTGTTAAACAGGGATACAAAATTGTGGAAATATACGAGGTATGGGAGTATACTGTTAAACAATTTAATCCCCTTACATCACAACAAGGAATTTTTACAGAAATGATGAACAAATTCCTTAAAATTAAACAAGAAGCTTCTGGCTGGCCTAGCTTTTGCAAAACACCAAAGGAAAAGTGCAAATATTTAGAAAAATTTTCGAAAGTAGAAGGCATAAATTTACAGTTTAACGATATAGAAAAAAATCCTGGACTTAGATCATTAGCTAAGTTAATATTAAACTCTTTCTGGGGTAAATTTGGACAGAGAGAAAATCAAAAACTGAAATAATAAATGAGCCTTATGAATTATTTACTATTCTTACTGATCCTTCGAAGAATGTAAATCAAATAACTCCAATAAACGAAAAAACAGTTTTGGTAAATTGGGAATACAAAGAAGAAACAGCTGAATCATTATCAACAGTTAACGTTTGCATAGCTGCTTACACTACCACACAAGCTCGTTTAAAATTGTATTCTTACTTAGACAATTTAAAAGAACGAGTTTTGTATTACGATACAGATTCAATAATATATGTAGCACGTGAAGGAAAATATAACCCTCCAACTGGAGTTTTCATAGGAGATATGACAGATGAGCTTGAAGAATATGGAATTGGAAGCTATATTACAGAATTTGTTAGTGGTGGTGCAAAGAACTATGCATACAAAATATATAGTACCAACTCCAAATGCGAAAAAACTGTTTGCAAAGTGAAAGGTATTCGTTTAAATTACAACGCTTCACAAGAAATAAATTTTGGCTCTATGAAACAATTAGTTAAAAAATTAAACAACTTTCAACAAATAAATATAACATTTCCTAGTATTCGCCGAACATACGATCACAGAGTCATCACTGTTCCTGAAATAAAGTCATATCGAATAAATTCCAGAAAACGAGTTTTTGCAGATGATTATACTTCAGTTCCTTATGGCTTCAAAAAGAAAAAAATTTAAAAAATTATTGTTAATACGTATATTGTAAAAATTTTGTATTAAACTATTAAATTACAGCATTAAAAAAAATCTTTTAATTTTACCGTTTTTAATTTTCAGAATATAGCCAAAAAATTATTTAGATATATATATCAGTATATATATACAATAGTATAGAACAGTATATATATATATATATATGTATATATATATATATATGTATATATATATATATATATATATATATATATATATATATATATATATATATATATATATATTTACTGATTTTATTCAAATTCACATTTGCAGTTTAACTCTTCAAGAACAATGTCAAAAGCCCAAATAGTATCTGAAATTCATCGTCCAGTTAGACGTAGATTTCGGAGACGAAAAATATCTCAAAGAGGGTTAAATGATACATGGGAAATTGATCTTGTAGATATGTCGGCCTATCAAAAAGTAAATAATGGATACAAGTTTCTCTTAACTGTTATCGATATATTTTCAAAATATGCATATGCCGAAAAAGTTAAATCAAAGGCAGCAGATGACGTAGTTAAAAGTATGGAAAAGATTTTTAAAAGGGGGGGGGGGGAGTCTCCCAAAAATATTCATTCTGACCAGGGAAAAGAATTTTTCAACAAAAAATTTCAAAATTTAATGAAAAGCTATAAAATAAATCACTATCATACTTATTCAGAAATGAAGGCTAGTGTTTGTGAAAGGTTTAACAGAACATTAAAATCAATTATGTGGAAACAGTTTAGTTTACAAGGAAATTTTAAATGGATAGAATTTTTACCAAAACTAATTGAAAAATATAATAACACAAAACATAGTACAATTAAGTTAAAACCAAAGCAAGTTACATCACAAAATTAAAAACAAATTCTTCGTTCAATTTATAATTACCCTAAAATATTTAATAAGGAAAAATTTAATGTTGGTGATTTTGTTAGAATTGCAAGGTCTAAAGATACTTTTCAAAAAGGATATGAACCTAACTATTCAACTGAAGTTTTTAAAATAGCTTTCAAAAACAAGACAGACCCGATTACATATAGTTTAAAAGATTATAAAAATAAATTAGTTCGTGGTGGCTTCTATGAACAGAAACTGACTAGTGTCAAAGACCCCAATGCTTATTTAATTGAAAAAATTTTAAAACGAAAAGGCAATAAAGTATATGTGAAATATTTAGGCTTTGATAATAGTCATAATTAATGGATAAGTAAATATGATATTCTTTCATAAAAAAGTGTAATAAGAATTTATGTAGAAAATTTTTTCTTAACTTTAGAGCACTGTTAAATGCAACAATGTTGTAAAAATGTTGTAAAAATATTGTAAAAATGGTAATAGAAAAAATAAAAATAGAAAAATATTTACTAATAAAAATAAATAATTTAGGATTAGGTAAATAAAAAATAATATTCTTTCATAAAAAAGTATAATTGGAATTTATGTAGAAGATTTTTCTTAAATTTAGAACACTGTTAAATGCAACAATGTTGCGAAAAATTTTATATAAAAAAATTATAATTTTATTATTATTACATTAATAAACAACTTACTTTACAACTTTTTGTTTTAATTAGTTTTCTTAAGGATTTTGATTTCTAAACATTGATAATACAATTTTTTAGAAGAAAAATTTAATATAAATAAAGTGGAATCTTTCTTAAGATATATCAATTCAAAGACAGAGCTCAACATAATAATAATACAGAAAAAAAGAAAGCAAAATGGAAAACACAGCAGAAATTTTCGCCTACGCTCAACAAATAGAGCCAACACAGGAGTTAGTCCCAATTAAACGGAAAAGAATAAGAACTCAACAGGAATCGCAGACACTTCATCAACAACAATATCATCATCATCATCATCAACAACAACAACAACAACATCAACAACAACAACAAGAAGAAATCATTCTTCTTCAAGAAGAAGAACCACCAACAAAAAAAAGCTTCAAAGAAGCTTTTAATAACAAAAATGTGGTAACTAGAACAAGTTTCCTAAAAACTAAAGATATGGAGCAAGATGCTCTATATCATATAATAAATGTTAAGCAAATAAAGACCATTTATGGTCTTAAGTGGGTCTTTGAGACCCGCAATTTAATTATATTTGTACCTCAAAAATATTCTGATATTTTTGAGAATTCTGATTTTGTAAAAGAAATAAAAGATAAAGAACATTTTGTATATAAAGATAAAAATTTAAATTTAAATATTATAGATATATCTGAGTCGTTTGGTAAAATATATGCAAATTACCAATAAAAGATGTAAATTGGTTTATAGTTATATAAGTTTTTATTATTCATAAATAAATATAAATTACAAAAAAGGTATAAATTTATTTTATTTAGTTGCTTTATTTTTCAGATTCATGTTTAAATGTACTTAATGTTAATATGTATATGTAGTTATAAAATGGATTTATTTTATTTTAGGTATTTCATAAAAGAGTCGAGAAAAATTACATCGTATATTAAATTTTTGAACCGGAATATAAATCTCTTCTTTCAACTTTGCAACATTCTTTTCTTCACAGGTCTTTATGTATTTTTTAACATATTCCTTTACATTTGGCTCTGCAGTTTTATTATATGCAATTACTGCATGTAGGAAATCAATCAAACTGTAAAACTCGTCAGCTTCCTCTTTGTTAATGCTAAGATTCTGTCCTACTGTAGATTTTAATCCACTTTGTAAACATAATTTGAATTTTTAATTGACTGCTTGGAAAATTTTTTATGAAATAGGTCATAAAATTTACACCATTCATGATATTTTGAAATAATTGGTTTCATTCCAATCCAATGAAAAACACTTGCAACTTCAAAAAAATCTGTGTCAAATCCGACAACTATTTTTAATGTGTGACTTCTGTTGAGAAAATATGAATAACTCAGCAACAAATTAATGCTAGAACTTTGCTTTTCCATTATTTTAATTACACTAAAATTTATTATTAAATGTTATATCTCTTAGGAAGACATGATTGAGAAATATTATAATTTTCAAATATATGGTGAAAAGTATTTATTATATTTTTGTCATTTTCTATATGATTTTCTTTATTAAATTTTTTTAAAAAGCGTTCATACTATAACCGCAACATCTATACCACGTATAAACACAACAATATTGCCCACAAACATCTGAATAGTTACTTTGTAACTGTTTCTTATTAAAAATTATACATTGATTTTTTAAGTAACTTAAAATTTCTAATTTATCTGGTTTTCTACCAAACGAATCAAAATATTCAACACAGCCATTCTTTGGCTTAAAAATAGCTAACCAATACGTTCCCAGATCTTTTGATTTATCAGTGTTTAATTAAAATTACTTTTTACAGTGTTTAATTAAATAAACTTTAATTAAAAAAGTTTGTTTTTCAATTATTCTGGGGAGTTGATCCAGAGCAAAAACTCCTTTAAAAAATGTACGTGTGTGTTTGTTACATCTTAATACGTCACTTATCTCTAGGGTATTCATCAATCAAATTGATTCAAGTCATATACTTTAGTTGTTTCTTTAATATAATTTGATAAAAACTCTTTTTTGATTTTTTATTTGTTATAATAACATCAAATTTTTCTAGTATTTGACAGAGCTCTTTATTTATTTTATCGTTGTACACAGTTCCAAAAGAGTAATTATCAAAATTATCATTTATAAGATCCCTAGTTGGAAATTTATACTTGAGCTCTTTTACAAACTTTTTACAAAATTCTTTAAAACCAACTACAAATATCTTTCGCAAACAAGGTATTATTATCATCACTACAAAATGTTACATCCAGAAGTGCACAAGACAGTGACATTTTGTCAAATGTTCAAATTTACATGTATGTATGCTATTTATAGGTTTGAGAATATATTTCGGTTTTTATCAATTTGTAAACTTGCATCAAATTTTCCATAAACAATAGCAGTCAGTGTAGATGTAAGTGGTTTTGATAGTCTTGCCTCAATTCTAACTGAACCTTGATTTAGTAGACCTTGACACACTTCATTTCCTGATGCATCTGAAGTTAAATCAAAAGCTAGAATGAAAAACCCATTACTAAACATGGTTTTTGCTTATCTGATGACCTTTATCATTATGGTAAATTCCAGTTCCTGAAAAAAGTGTACTGTATGCTCTTGTGCAGCAATTATTTTCATCTGAAAAACTGGTTTCAATTGCTGAACTAGGTATTTGAACACCATTTACGTTTAACACAAATTGTGAAATATCAAAATGTTTAAAATTGTATGGGTTTTTTGACCTTTTTCCAGAGTAACCTGTATTTTCTGTCATGCAAAAAATGATTGTGTTTGGCAACTGTCCAATAAAAACATTATCAAGTGATATTGATGAACTATTCTGTGGAATGGTAAAAGTTTTTACCTCTACCCGTTTGTAATTGTATTTGGCATTAGTTTTTTCCAATACAGCATTATGTGCTAATAGCACACTAGGATTAATTGTTACATGTCTCATAAATAAAGTGGTTTCTAATATTTTCAGTTGAGATTCGTCAGTATCATCTGCAAAGAGGTAAAAATCTGGTTTTTCTAATGTTAGGACAACTCGAACATCGACATTGTTTATGAGAAGTGTAGGTTGGTTAAACATATCTGAATGTAGTTTCCCCATAAGTTCCACTACATTGCTATTTTAGTATAATTTTTGACGTTCTTTTGAACCACTATTATCTGTTTTTGCTATATTTGGCTTATCTAGCATCCATCCACCACACTCCAAATGCGTTGTAGCGGCATCCGTACCATAATTTAACAAAGATTCAATATAAGCTCTGTAATGATAATTGCCATCTGATGGAGATATATTCTTTCCATTTAGTTGAACATTGCATTGTTTTATTAATGAATGTAACATATTATTAACCACACTTGGTTGTTGTATAGGTGTTCCATCAGTTTTTTTATCTTTATTCCATAGAGTTCCATCTTTTTTTAAAATTTGTACTTTTAATTTTAGATATGTTGAAGACAAGTCTCTATATGTATCACCGTGCCCTAGTGAAACAAATTCTATGACAGATGGATTATCTAAAGAAGCAATAGGGTTATAGGAAACTTCTTCAGATCGTAAAATACTTGACTGAATAGGCTGTGTTTTAAAAATATCAAGCTCTGATTTCATACATTCAATCATAATTATTCAAAATTACCTTTTTGTTTGTTTTTGTTATTAACTTTGCGTCGCTTCGACATAAAATAATTTAAATTATTAATGAGAGGTCTTTTTATAGGTTTTCATTTCATTGAGTTTGCGAACTGCACCTCGTCTTACATTTTTCATTTTGTCTTTACTTCGATCTTGAACCACTTCTTTTACATTTGTACCTGTGGAAATATCAGATAATGCATTAATACCAGAGTTAATAACCTCTTTTTTTAATATATTAGCTCCAGACGTAAATATTGGTTTTAAATATCTAAAAAGGCCACCGATAAAGCTCCCCAATCCACGACCTCTTTGAAAAGGTACATTTGAGTGTAACAAAGGACCAATATCCTCAAGACCTTTTCCTGATTGAACTAAATAATATTTGTAGTACGCTCTCTCCATAATGAATAAAATAAAATAATATATAGTTTTGTAAAATCGCTTTTATTTATACTTTTCAAAATGTAATACAATTTTTGTTGGAATTGAACTATTGGAAAAGTTTATTTTGTATCCATATTTATCACATAAAAGTAATGAAATGTTATTAAATGATTTCTCCACATTGCAATATTGAATATTACTGAATTCTTTTACAGTATCAGTGAAAGAATTTTGTATGTTAACAGATCTTAAACACCTTATATCTTTATCACCTATTTTTTGCTGTTTAATTATATCTGTGTATATAAAAAACATATCTGGTTTACTAATGGGAATCAATTGTACACTATCTATAAAAGTTTTGAAAGCTTCTATTACACGTGATTTATATTTTTTAAAATCTGTAACTTTAAAAGATACTTGATTGAAACATGTTGTCAAAAGTCCTTCGAGGGTATAAGCGTAATTTGCTCTTATTTTTGTATCTATTTTAGGCTTAGTAACACATATTGTGGTGTAACTTAAATTTTGAGGCATCGCCTCAGCTTTTATTGGTTGTGTATAATGAACTTCATCGTTTATAAAATTAAAAATTCCCCAAATCAACTGTCGTTCAACTTCTTTTCTTGTAAACCTATTAAGTGGGCGTATATTTTGAATTAGTGTTGGTAGTAGAAAAACTTTCCAGTCGCATATCATTTGTTTTTCTATGTATGGAATATATGATGTTCCAACACCTATCATATCTTTCTGCATACCTTTAATAAATATTTGAGTACTTTTTTCCCATTCTTCACCATACACATTTGGAACGAAATCATTAACATACATTTCTGAAATACCTTTCCACCTTGAATCACACATGTATTTATTCATTTTATCTATAAAAGATGATAATGAGTTTTCTGGATAATAGTTCATAGATGAATCTCTGAGTAAAGTGACATAAAATTCATCATTTACTTGTATGTTGTCCATGAGCTTGCGGATTTATTCTTACGAATTGGAAAATTAAGTTCTGTTTGAGTATTACCTACTGCTGACCTTAAAACACGTCTTGATGAATTATTCAACTCTTTGCTATTTATAGTTTTTTCTTTTTTCGTTGGTGGGCTTGGGCTATCTAAAGGAACAGTTATAATGTCTCGTGTATCAGTTTCAAAAATTTGTACATTTTGATTTCTAATTGATTTTCTTTTACTATTTATAGATTTTTGGCGGCAAATGAGGGATCTCAATTCCTTTTTATACTTTCTGCGTTTTATCTCTTGGATTTTTGAAAAGTACTAGATATTTACAGTTAAGCGAAATATCTCTTGAAAATTTACCCTGGTGAAAAACATTTTGTGTTACAAATATTACAGATTAATTTCTATGGTGTGATCCTCTAGTAAATAAATCACATACATACTTATCATGGGAATTTAACATCATATCATCGATAATAATTAACAAAGGTTCTTGATTGTCATTAAAATCCGGAATAGTGTTACTATATTCCACATCTTTTAAATATTTTGGAACGGCATTTTTGTCTGGATTACACCAAATAATTCTATTAATATGTGGTTGTATATTTTCTTTTTTATATTTTATTAAATTATGAATAAAAGTGGTTTTACCACAGCATGATGGCCCCGCTACCATCATTGTAAATGGATGAAATAGCATAGTTGTATTAGTTAAAAATAGCACTGTTAACCTATATTTATATGAAAAGCTCTTTTGCCGAAGTGAATATAAATGTAAATTTATTTATTCTAATGAGTATTCTTACACAAACCGTCGACATGGTTAAACGAGTTCTTATAGTTGACCTACAATTTTTACAAGGAAATGAAAAGCAATATTTCCTAAAAGAATTAGCCATACTTGAAAAAGGAAGTTTAATTCCAACTGCCTATCACTTCAAAGCACCGTACCCCTCAGAGGAACTTAGTCCGGATATGAAATATAATAACCAGTATTGCGAAAATAAAATAAATGAACTTAAATGGAATAACGGTCTAGTTGAATATTTAGATGTAAAATGTATATTAAAACACTATTTAGAGTCAGCTGAAAAAATTTATGTTAAAGGAGAACAAAAAAAACTATTCCTTCAAAAGTACATTGACAGTGATAAAATAGAAGATTTAAGCAGAAACTTGCCGTCATTACAAAAGATAGATAACTTTAAATCAAATTGTCCTATACACTTATTAAAAAACAATTTCAGATGTGCTGTTAAAAATTGTTATAATGTATATATGTATCTTTTAAAAGAAAAAATGTTAGATTAAGACAGCACAGATTTCTATAAAATTGTAAAATATTTTTAAATAAAAAATTATTTCAAACATATAAATAAATTTGTTTTATTTCTTTTTTTAACACAATATAAGAATACATCTTTTTTTGTTCTACATTCTAACATATCAATAAAATCTAAAAATACTAATAATTTTTTCTTTCCTCTTCTTTAAATATTTCATCAGAACAAAAAAGAAAAGAAAAAAATTCATCTCAAAATATCAGTTTGGTCAAGGTTGATTCAGATTTAAAAACCAGCTTTGCACTTTTTTCTTTTAATTTTAAAAATTCGCATAGGTACACTTAATTTGTTTAAATTTTTCTCTTTACATTTTATAAAAACGCATTTTTTCTTACTATTTCCATTCACGCCAATTACTTAAACCCAATTCCATCACGCCAATTACTTGTTTGTTTTCTTTTTATTCATATTTTTTTCAATATTCTTACATAACAATAAAATCTTATACTGTGATACTCGCAATTAATTAATGGTTTTTATTTTCTCTTCTTTAAATACTTCATAAAAAAAGAAAAAACAAGAAAAAAAGAAAAAAAAATGCATCTCAAAATTGCATTAATTTTGTTGATTCTTTATCTATGATGTAAAAAACCAGTTTGCACTTTTTTTAATTTTAAAGAAACGTATAGGTACATTTTTTTTTTCTTTACATTGTATGAAAAAGCATTTTTTTTTCCTACTATTTTGCTGCATACCTCTATTACTTAAACCAAGTATACAATCTTTATAAACAACTGACGATCGCCGCTAGTCTGACTTACTTTTAAAATGACCTTGACATACTTCCTGTCTGGCCTTCCGGGTGGCCTCGACCTACTTCTGGGTGAACTTGACCTACTTCCGGGTGACCTTGACCTACTGACCTGTCTGGCCCAAGTGCCTACCTATCTACTTACCTATATTTGTTAATTTTTAAATCAAATATTTCAGTTGTAAAAAATAATAATCTCTAAATTCTGTATATAGGTACATTTTTATTTATAAGTGTTAGAAACGTTGTATCTGTATCAAAGAAAGTAAACTTGTTTTTTTCTGATCCCTCCATTCAAAACATTTTAAAGACAAACAATAAGAACTTGGGTTGCTCATACTTATGTAAATGAAATTTCTAGGTGGCATAGTTTGGTTTACGAAAATTTATTTCTGATACGAACATTACTGATGTGGAACCATCTTCCACTTTATGTAAGCATTAAGTAGCCACTTTATGTTGCATCCACACTGCTATTTTGTATTGCCGATTTCTTTGCCTTTTCATCACTTCTAGTTCATTGGTATACCATTTGTTTATATGATGTTTACCACTATTTTTAGTAACCGCGAATTGGTTAATAATTTCATGTAAGAATGTACTGAACTTACTTTCTTTTGCATTTACATCAGAATAATAAATAGTCATTATGTCATTTACAGCAATCTTTCCTCTAAACATATCAACATTATATTTAATCGTTTTAATTTTTTTATTATTGTGTGATTCTTTTTTCCTACTCAGTTTTAATGTTATTTTTAGAGTTTCATGGTCACTGATTTTTGCATTATGTTCCACACTAGCAGAAGCCTTCTCAAACCTGTTTGTTACCACTCAATCTATCAATGATTTTGACTCCTGTGTGATCCGTGTGTATTCTTTAACTATTTGTTTAAAAAAAATTTCTTCAAATATGTCTTTTATTTTAATCTTACAACTATCATTTTTAAGCCAATTTATATTGAAGTTACACATTATTATCATGTCTTCTTTTGTTTCATATAATTTAATAATATATGCATTTAGTTCATTAAAAAATTCATCATTTACATTCACATATTTTGGGGCTCTATATAGATATATAATATGGAAAGAATAATTTCTACAGCTTAACCTAACATGTAACATCCAAATTTCCTTCCTTAGACAATATTTATTAATGAGAATAGCATTCCAGTTATCTTTACAATAAAGTACAACCCCTCCAGTATGTTTAAAGTGACTATCCACCCTTAGAATGTTGTAACCGTTAATTTCTATTAGTGAATCTTCATCGTCGCTTATTAGATGGGTTTCAGTCCAACATAATACATCAACTTTTCCATTACAAATTAAATTTTCTATTTCTGTAAAATTATTTACTACTCCTTGACTATTTATACATAAACATTCCACATTACTTGGTTGCTACAAGAATATTTTCTTTCTTTCTATTTCTATCTTTCTTAAGAAGCTCGGACATTCTCTATCTAGCACATTGTGCGATATATTTAAACCAAGGTTCAACGCTTCATTTGCCTTTTTACATATAACACATTTGAACTCATCTGCCGTACAATCCTTCATCAAGTGATTTTCTCCACATTTCCTACATGTTTTTCCTTCAACAGTGCAATTTTCTTTTTTGTATATACTCTACAAGTGTCCCATGCAATTTTTATTCTACCTAATCCCATTATTTTTTTAAAATCTTCAACATTTACCTCAATAATTGCATTGTATTCATTTTGGGTTCTGTTGGCTTTGTATCCTCGTATATATCTAATATCTCTGCTATATTTAATATTATTTTGTTCACCAACCTTGTTAACAAGCTCCTCTTTTCGTGGTTTTCGGACATACCAACAATTAAAAGTTTTGGCCTTATATCTTTGGGTATCATTACATCATAATCTTCTTTCATTACTTCTTTTGCAGCAGTTTCAAGATTAGCAGTTGATTCTCCATCTTCACAATATATCGCTACTTTCTCATCCTTCTTTTCTACTATTCCACCTATCTTAAAGTTTACCGAATTTATAATTTTTTTGACAGCATTCTTAGTCACTTGCGACCCTTGCGTTTTTTTTGGTTTTATAACCACCATTAGATCTTTCTTTACTATATCTGAATATGATGCAACCTGTTTATCTTTTTTTACATCTTTCGAGGTCATTTTTATAATTTCGACACTTATTTTTTCCATTCTCTCCATCAGTTTTTCACTTTGGTCTTTAACATTTTTAGCTAACTCATTCATGTTTATCATTTCAGCCATTCTTATTTCAAAGCTTTCTTATGCCAACTTCAGCGATCTTATTCTTTCCATGTACCTATGCTATATAGCTTAAAGCAAGCTTTTCATTTCAACCTCGTTTTTTTTGTAGCGATACCTCAAACTCATTTCTATATTCCTGAAGGTAACTTTTGTTTTCTTTTGTGGAATCATGAATTTCTTTTAGGACCATATCGACATTATGAATATATACCAAGCAGTTATCACACATCAATCTTAAATTTTTTGTAAATAATCAAATTAAAATTGAATGAATGTGCGAACGCTTACACGATAACCGACGCTTATCGCAGCACTGTTTATTAACCTTGAATTAAGTGTCTATTATTGTGATTTGTTATACCCTACACCTAAAGTATAGGGTATATTAACTTTGGTATGGTGTTTGTAACCACCAAAAGGAAGCGGGTTAGTATGAACATGTATATATATTCTGAATCAGGATCACCTCCTGAGTCGATTTAACGATGTCCGTCCGTCCGTCCGCTCGAACGATAACTCAAAAACTAATAAAGCTATCTTGATGAAATTTATATAGTAGGTTACTAATTACGAAAGGAAGGCTAAGTTCGAATCTGGACAAAATCGGTGCATGGGTTCATATTCTGGAAGCTCCCGAATGATTCCGGAGCAAACGAGATTATCCCCAAAACCACCAAAGATAGAACCTTTAAATTTTGTACAATGATGTTCCTTCCCGTTCGATTTATGTCTCTGAAATTTAAGAGGATTTGGTCCATGGGTTTGGATTTTGGAAGCTTCCGAACGAGCACCAGAGCAAATGAGATTATCACCAAAACCAATAAAGATATAACCTTTAAATTTTGTACAATGATGTGCCTTCCCGTTCGATTTATGTCTCTGAAATGTAAGAGGATTTCGTCCATGGGTTTGGATTTTGAACCTTCAACTTCACATACTGACAAAGACCCACAAACGGCTTTTTACACTACTAGACATGGAAGAAAAATACGCCCTCCAAAAAGAAATGGGTATTAGAATTATATATAGGTACTATATCCAATTTTCTCTCTGTTTTCACTATTTAACAATAAAATATTCTTAATCTTAATTTTCAAGGTACTATTTTTTCCAATATGGATTATACTTTTTTTACTCGCTCTAACTCCGACTACTGCAGCGATGTTAACTGTGGAACGTTTAGATTCAGAATATGGATACGTGGAAATCAAAATAGACCAGGCAGAAATAGTAACCAATTTTGATATTATCTTACATATAATAAATCCTGTAGAAATTTTTCAAATTTTAAACGACATAGAAATCAAAATAAATAATTCATGTTTATTAATTAATAAAAATTTATTAAAAATGCAAATAGAATCAATGAGAAATAAGGTTTGTATGCTAATTCCACATAGAACTAAAAGAGGCCTGATCAACCCAGTAGTAATGAAGATCGTCAAAATATCGAAAACCATTTTTTACAAGATCAAAATATTCATAATACAATTGACTCTATAAACCAACAAATTCAAATTAATGACAATTTTAATACCACATTTATACTTCTCAAAAACATTATCCAATCAGACAGAAACAAAATTTTAAAAAAATTTTCAATTGTTAATGACACTGAAAGTAAAATACTTTCTGAACAACATTTTTTTGAAATACAATTGAAACTGAATGTTATAAACGAAAAAGTAGAACACATCCAAAATGACGTAGCATCCGCTAGATTAGGTCTATTATATCCAAATATCTTAACAGATGAAGAAATCAGCAAATATAATATAGATTTAAAAAAATTAAGTAATGTTCGTTTAAGTCTAGTAAAATTAGTTAATGAATCAATTGTTTTTGCTATAAAGATTCCTTCTGAATCAATAATAGTGGATAAGAAAATGATTGTACCAATAACAAACAAACAAACAATAAGAAAATCAATGAACAAATTGATCTCATTTTTAAAATACAAAAATAAAACATTTAGTTACATAGAAGGATGAAGTTTAAAATAATTAAAATTAAGCGAAAATTGTGTCATTCAAAAAAATGTAAATTGGTAAAAGATTCAAACGAAGAAATAACTGAATTGAATACAGAAATAATAATTTTAATCAATTTTCAAAATAAATTTCTTATAAGTACGTGTGATGAAAAAAAAATTGCATTAAATTAAACTTTTTTATTAATTACACAATAATAATTGCACAGTAACAATTTTTTTTTTTTATTTATTATTAAAACTGGTCCAACTAGACCAAGCATTAATTTATTTCTTTCTTCTTAAAACTAGGTTCTAAATACATATTTTAGCTCACTCAGTGGTTTGCTAAAACTAAAACTTTAACATTTACATTATATTTACATTTTACTATTTTTGCTATTTTTACTAATCTACATTTTTCTAATTTACTAAGTTAAGTAGCTGACTCGAATGGTGTGATTCGTTTCAGTCTTATGATAACGTTGTCATTTCTTGAAAGACGAGCAGCTTCCTCATTGATATTTGAGGCAGTTTGATTGCGTGTTTGATAGCATATTTCTTTATTTCACGCGCCACATGCAGGATATCTAAATCTCGATGCAAATCGTTTTTTCTGATGTACCATGGGGCGTTTATCATATTGCGCAATACTTTATTTTGGAATGATTGAATATGTTGAATATTACTTTGTTTGGCACCACTCTATAATTGAATACCATACAGCCATACTGGTTTCAGTACTTGATTATAAATTAAGATTTTGTTTTGTATTGATAAATTTGATCTTCGGCCTAGGAGCCAATAAAATTTTCTGTATTTTAACTCTAGCTCGGTTCTTTTTATTTTTACATGCTCTTTTCACCGAAGTTTTGCATCCAGCGTCATTCCCAAGTACTTTGCCGATTTTTGGTTTGGAATAGTGGTATTATTTATGTTTACTGGCAAATTCTCTTGAATATGTTTGTTTGTAAAATTAACTTGTACAGATTTAGCTTCGTTCAATTTAATTTTCTATATTTTTGTCCAATTAAGGATGTGATTATTTGCTCTTTGTAGTTCAGCTTTCGCGTCATTTAAATTAGATTCAACTGCTAATATGACAGTATCATCTGCAAATGTTGCTACTGTAGTATTGGCTGGAACTGGTATGTCGCAAGTATATAGTAGATATAGTATTGGGCCCAAGATGCTTCCTTGTGAAACACCTGCTTTAATTGCTCTGAGGTCAGAATATTCATTTTCAAGTTTAATTCTAAATAATCTGTTATTTAGATAGGATGCAATTAGTGCAACCAATTGGTTTGGTAATTGTTTGTTTAATTTGTAAATTAATCTTTCATGCCAGACCTTATCAAATGCTTGTGCAACGTCCAAGAAAATTGTAGAACACACTTTTTTCCCTCCAGTGCTTTTTCTATAATATCAGTAATCCGATGTATTTATTCTACTGTGGAGTGATAAGACCTGAATCCGAATTGATGATTAGGAATTAGCTTTTTACTTTCAATTACAGGTTTCAACCCTTTTAGTTATAATTTTTCAAATACTTTTGAAATTACTGGTAGTAATGATATAGGTCGGTACGACTTTACTTCATTTGGAGATTTCCCTGGTTTTTGTATCATGATCAGTTCAGCTACTTTCCAAAAACTTGGCACATATTTCATTCTAAATACAGCATTAATGAGTATAGTTAGCATAGTTATGGCCTTTTTCGGGAATTTGTTTAGGATTTCAATTGTGATTAGGTCGAATCCTGGGGCCTTTTTAGTTTTAAAACTGTTTTTTATAGTACTTCCTTTTGAGTGACTAATTTAATTTCCCTTCTCTCCAGGTTGTTTAGAAGTTCTTCCTGTGGATTATCGGATTCAATATTGTTGGGCTTAAATATGCTGACTAAGTGCTCCGCAAACGTTTCGACTTTCTCCTTGTTGTTCTTTGTCCAGGTGTTATCTTGTCTTCTGATGGGTCGAATTTGGGTGATTGGTCTCTTAAGCTTACTTGTGGCTTTCCACAAGGAATATTCTGATTCTTTATATGCATTTAAGTTTTGTAGGTAATTTTTGCAGGATTCTTCTTTTATTTTTTGAATTTCTCTTTTTAGTTGGGCTCTTCTGTTTAGTATAGTTTTGTCGCCTGAACTTCTTGTTTGTTGCCACTTTCTTCTAGCTCTTCTTTTGGTGATAATTAACTCTTTAATTTCTCTAGGATAGTTATTACCAACTATTTTACATTTAATTTCTTTTGTGTTATTCCATGCTGATTCTTGGATTATATTAGTGAAGTTCTCGCATTCGTATTCTGACTGAGAAGTTGATTGGATTTGAACGTGATATTGGTTTTACTTCAAACTTCAATTTGAAAACTCTTCCAGTCAGTTGTATTATTAGTAAGTGTTAGCTTACTTTCTTTTTTAATAATTTTTTCACTTAATGTTAATATGACTGCTGAATGATCAGAATTTAAATCTTGATTTTCTTCTATGTCTACGAAGTTGACGGCCACTTTCCTAGAAATAAAGAAGTCTAGAAGATCTGGAATTTTGTTCAAGTCAGATGGCCAATAAGTAGTTTTCCCTGTTAAGTGTAACACAGTTTGTATCTTTTGCTGCATTCTTTAATTCTTTGTCTTTTGTTGTTGTAAGTCTGGAACCCCATTCTATATTTTTGGTATTGAAGTCTCCGCCTAGAATAAATCTCTCACTCATATGCTTTATTATATTAATATAGTCTATTTTCTTTAAGTTATATTTTGGTGGACAATATAAAGCGCCTATAGATAGTTTTTGTTTAACGGTTTTAATAGTAATTTTAGTAATTTGTACTTCTTTGGTTTGTAAGATGCATTCTTCATAATGGTAAATATTTTCTTTGATTGCTATTGCACTTCCTCCTTTTGCTTGATTTCCTAGGTGGTTAGCTAAATAGATTTTATATTCTTTGAGTTTTAGATATGATTGTTTTGTTAGATGCGTTTCTGATATAAGAAGAATATCAATATTTTCAGTTACTGAGAAAACTTCTACTTCTTGTATTTTGTTTATAACGCCATTAGCGTTCCATGTTGCTATTTTTAGGTCTTTCTAGTTCATATAGAAGGTTATCTACTCTGAGATAGAGAGCTGAGAACCTCTGTTCTTGCTTCTATTTTTTCTAATCTGAATGATAGTTCATTCATCATATTGATCACATTTTTGATCATCTGTGTGAAGTTATTATCATTGTTCGGTATATTATTTTGGTGAGGAATTTTATTTGTGGAAACTGCTTCTGCAAAAGTTAATTCTTTGCTAATTTTTTGTGAAATGAACGTTCTTGGTTGTTTGATTTGATCTTTGCGTGAGCTTGTTATTTTATTTCTTCTCTTCTGAAGCTCTACTGCAATTTGGCATCCCCTATAGTTCGCTGGATGATTTTTACCACAGTTAGAGCATTTAGCTGGAAGAGTTTTAGGCTTCTTGCAATCTATTGTTAAGTGTTTTGTCCCGCTCATTTAACACAGCTTGGTTCACGTTGACAATATTTTTATGTGTGTCCATGTCCTTGACATTTTTTACATTACATTTTACATCTAATTGCTTCAATTTTAACTTTCATGTGGTTAATATATTGAATTCCGTATATTTTTTTTATGTCTTCTGTATTTTCGAAAGTAAGCATAAATAGAGAAAGCATAGTTACATGCTGTTTAAATTTTTTAATCCTGTTTACAACTTCGATAATTTTAAAACCTTTATCAATAAGTTCATTTTTTACGTCATCCGTATTGCATATAGGATGTAGGTTCCTTACCATGACTCTTATCGCTCTAGTTTGTTTATTTTCATAAGAGTGCCATTCTAGCTTGGTATCATTGGCGAATTATGTTAGATCTATATCTTCCATCTCCGTATCCACATTGATTTTTATTCGATCATTACTAATTAAATTTGCTTGGAATTAAAGGTTTTTTGATTCTAAACTACGCTTTATTTCTTAGAAGTTTTTAACATTACTCATTATTAATGGAGGCGGTTTATGTCGTTTTAGTTCTTTTTGCTTCGATTTTGGTTTAATTGTAGGGCTTGGTATTTTTGGTTTTGACGAACTTGAAACTTTTCTTTTTTTGTTTTTTGTAATAGCCAGGCTGTTTCTTTGGCCACCAATTCCTCTTCAGAGTCTGACTTAGATGGTGAATAGTTCTTATTATATTGCATTGAGTTTATAATATCTTTTAGCTCCTCGATTTCAGCTCTAGCTATGACAACTCTTTTTCTAATCTTAAATTTGTTTTGTCTTTGGTTTCTTCATGTTTAGGTTTTGGTGCTAATGTATCATGTTTCTCCATGTTAGGTTTAGGTGTTAATAAATCATTTTCTGTTGTTTTCTTGATACCTTTTCGTTTTGGACTAGGATCTTGAGTAGAGCTTTTTTTATCAGCTGTGATTCCATTAGGATTTTTTAACGAAGATCTTTTACCTATTGTAGGTGAGTTAGTTTCCTACTTTTTTCAAAAGGATTTATTAATCCGATCTTTGCGTTTTCTAGTATAGTAGCAATATCGGTTCTGGGCATCCGTTTCCCTGTTTCCTAACTTTATTATTTTTGCAACTTCTATTGTTCATTTTCTTGTTTTTGCTTTTTATACCTACAGCCGGGTGTTTAGCTGCTATCTAGTATTTTTAATATTCATATAAAACCAATAACATCTGTTAATAACGAAAATAAAATAAGACCAGAATTCATAGAAATGGCTCAAATATATAATTTGCAAAATTGAGAAAACAAAAAAAAAGGTTTTTTACTTTATTTTGTATAAACTTTTTATAGGTATAAAATTTTTTATATTGCATTCTTTTAATTTAATTTTTAAGTTCTAATTTTAACTGACCTACACTAACATGCAGTTAAAAAAAATGTGTTAAATATTCTATTGCCAATGTTTTTACTTTTCTTTTAAGTTCAATTATTACATTTAATGTATGTTATTTACAATTAACAAAACGAAATTTAAAACAAAAAACAAAAAAAAAAGTTTGTTTGATTTTCAAGAAAAAAGATTTTATAAGTCGATGTAATGTAGAGTAGATATAATATTACTACATTAATATTAAGTTAACAAAAAGAAAAAAAAATTTTTTTTCATTCAAAATTATTTTTATTCAATTTCATTTAAAAAATATTTTTAACGCCAATAATCATATTACCTAATTTTTTTAAGTTCACTAAACTAAGATAACTCAGTTATAAAAACAAAATTTTTTTAATTGAAACTTAAAACTTAAGAAAAATTTTATGAAAAAAAATTTTAATAAAATTTAGAAAAAAATGTTTTATATCTAACTTGGAATTAAGTATATATTTTTATAATCATGTTTCTGTTTTTAAATTGTAATAATTTTAATGTAAATAACCATAATTGTAACAACTCAGGGGAGTCTTTTATTAAGGGGTGGAGAGTCTTTTATTAAGGGGTGATCATTTGGTATTCATGAAAGCTACTTAAGGTTGAAAGAGAAAGTAGAATCAGCTCCATATAACAATGTAAGTCAATATTATTTTTCACTTTTAGAAATATTAGATAAGCTTAATTTAAAATACAAATTATATGATACAAAACCAATAGAATTTAATACTATAAACAATGAAAAATCTATATTACAAAAATTTTTAAATAAAATTCCTCGGAATGATAGTATGTTCCTTAGGATGAAAAATGTAACTACATTGGAGGATGCTTACTATCAGCTCATCCAAACCGGTATTAGTAGTTACGAAAATAAAAATCCCCTTCATATTTTGTATGCCCCTTCTCAAAAAAAACATGTTTCATATCAATCGCCATTTTTTTGGAAATCCAAGCATATAAAGTAAATAAATATTTCTTTTTATTCTGCCCTGGGCAGTTGTCTAAAAAATTAAAAGTTCTATTTCCGTTTTGATATTGCTGTTCTATAAATTGTAATACACAACTTTCTACTTCCTTTGGGCCTCTTTTTCCCACCGTTTCATCGCAAAGGAAACAATAGCCATGGTGACTGGCGAGCTCGTACACTGTAAATTGAATAAACATAGCTTTCTTTTATAATAGTATATTCCAGTTTCCACACAAGGTACAGTTAACATTTTTTCGAAATCGAACACTGCAACTGTCACGGTTATGTTATTTAGAGCATTACATCTATCCATTACTTTGGATTCCGTTGCTTTAACTTTTGAAAAAAGATGTGAATTATGATTAGATTTATTGCCTCTTTTTCTGTTTTACTCATTGTTTGAAATTTTATGCATTCATTGTATGTCTTTTTGCGATACATAAAACCCGATATTGGTACATGACTTCTAAATATCTCTATATTGTCTTGGTTGGTTGGTTGGTATACGTGGCTGGTCCTTCCAACCGTGACAAGACCACAATTAGCGCGTTAGCACCGTTTTGCTACCACTACCGTGACCACAAAGCTTATGTTTAGGCTATAACGGAATTAATTTCAGATCCATTTCGCGGCATTCAGGAATCTTATCATTTCTGCAGATTGCTTAGTCGCTAGATCGCTAAGATCGTTAAATTTATGGCTACCTAGAGCTGCTCTTCTGACCTGGCCAGCGCTGGGCATTTACACGTGAAGTGTATAATGGTTTCTCTCTCATTCTGATCAACACAACTGCGGCATGACGTGTTGAATGGAATACCTAATCTGGCCGCATTTTCGCCACTTGGCCAGTGTCCTGTGTGCTTCAATATGTTGTCCGTTCTTTTGTTGTCGTACCGCCATATTTTCTTGGTCGTACGGCATAATGTTAATTCTTTCCTCCTTCTTTTTGCTAGGGATAAAAAGTGTAGAAAGGTATCCCTTTTAACGCTGTTTAGTGGTGGATCCACCTGTTCTTCCAGTATAGCATTCATATTGGAATCCCCCCTTGCTACTTCATTTCCTGTGATGTTCCTATGTCCCGGAACCAACAGTAATGTAACTTTTTTTTTACGAGGGTTGCTGGAAAACTCGAAAATCGCTAAGAGGAACTGCACGTGCTTCCTCAGGGTAGTGTTGAACTTTAACCAACCAAAACCACCCCCCTTTTAAAATCAAACTTTAGGATGGAACCTTTAATACAAATGTACCTTTAATACAAATGGTTTTGGGGATAGGGATGTGGGAAGGATAATTGGGGAAATTGGAATTACGAAATTTAGATTATGGAGAATAGGTAGGAAAATTTCGAGGGACATTTTGAAGAAAGATATTAATGTTCTTCTTAAACTTAAGTAAATCGTACATATGTGAATTACCAACTTTAGAGAACACATGCGATGGTATATGGTTCCACAAACGGGACGTGCGCATGACAAATAAATTTCCATAAGCTGTATTTCGCCATCTTGATAAGTCAACATGGTAGGGATGACTATCTGTTGCCCTTCTTGTTTCTCGATGGAAAACTTTGAGTGAAGGCATTAATTGTTTTATTTCTTTGAAACAAGTGTTAATCCCTACGAAATAACTATAAAACAAGGTCAGTGACCCAACTGTGCGACGATGGCTGAGTGGAGTGAGCATTGAAGTTACACTAGAGCATTGAAGTTAATCAAACGAATAGCCCTGTTTTGCACATTATCCAAATAACCCAGTGCTGTTTGAGGGCCTGCAGCCGAAATGTGTGCATTATACTCCATTTTCGGCCTAATGTACATTTTATAGATATTGAGAAGATCAGATGCGGAAAAGTAAGTTTTGCAGCGATACAAAAAACCCAAACATTTAGCTGCATCCTTAGCTTTACCAAAAATGTGATTTCACCAAGTCAATTTCTGGTTTAACCCGATGCCCAGCATGTTTAAATATGCTGAATGCTGCAAGACTTCTCCCTGAAATAGTAGGTTAGGAACAGTAGCGGCAATTTTCCACGAGATCAGACAGCATTGTGTTTTTTTGGTAGAACTCTATTGACTTCACCCCATTTTTGAATTTTTGCTAAATTGTTATTTTGCTCACTAATAATGAAATTTTTTGCTGTTTGTATTAATCTGGTGATTAATGTTACAGCGCTATGAATCCCATACAAGGGTGCTGTCGTCTGCGAAACTATGGATCGGATTGGAGGTTAATGAGAGTAGGTCATTGATAAATATTAAGAAGAGAGTTGGGGATAAAACTGATCCCTGAGGGAAACCAGCATTTATTTTGAATTAGTCAGATGAGTATCCATCGACCAGTAGACGAATCGTGCGATTCGAAAGGAAATCTTCAATCCATTTTAGAAAGATCCTACCTAGACCTAATACTTTGCATTTTTTCAATAGAGCATCGTACCAAACTTGATCGAAAGCCTTAGAAATATCAAGAACCACAACATCAGACTCACCAGAATGATGAAGGTTGATGCTTAGCTTCTCACAAAGGTAAGTCTGACTGTATATCTGACTCATGGTGAAGTGGTTAAGTCGCCAACCTTTCAATCGAAGGGTCTTGGGTTCAAACCACGGTCAGGTCATATAAATAAAAAAATAAAAAATATGTGGTACTTTTATATCGTAATAATGTATATCGTAGAATTTATAGTAGTAATAATAAGAATAATAACAATAATAATAATAATAATAACAATAATAATAATAATAATAATAGTAATAATACTTCGTATCAATACTTATCAATACTTTATATCAACATTAATCCTTTTCAATATTCTGCCTTAAGTGAGCAAATGGTTTATAACAACTTTCAACAGTACAATACAATAAAAGTCTCACCAAAAGCAAAATTTACCACCAGAAATTAATCAATTAAGTTACGGTAATAACTATGGTGGTAATAAAAAAAAATTGAGCGAATTGAGAGTAAAAGAAAAATTAAAAATTATTTAAATTTAATATAGTTCGAGAAAAAAAAATAAATAAATAAATCAAAAATAAAATAAAAAAAAATTAATGTATACATAAATATAACATAAATATAAATATGCGTAAAAAAAATAAAAATAAAATTTGTATGTTGTTTAATAAATTGAATTAAGAATACTTATCTTGCCGCCATTGGAGTTTAAATTATATGTAAAATTTAGTTTATTACACTACACTTTTAAATAATTTTAAGTGAAAGAAAAAAAAATAAAAATTAATTAAAAAAGTTCACTAGTTTAATTTAATTTTAATAATTTTAGAAAAAAATATAAGTAAAAAAAAGTTGACATAAAAAAGTTTTTTACTAATTAAAAAGAAGTGTTGTCACTTCAAAGGTTATAAAGATTGTATTCTTAATTTCTTATTTTTCTATTCTTAAGCTCACATCCAAGCTTGTCAGAAAATGCTCTGATGCATTTTCTGACAAGCTTGGATGTTAGCATCGCAGAGTTAAGAGCCGCGAGCGACAATTGCAATGCTTCGCCCCAGAGAAGTATTTGGTATTTGGCTAAGCTTTAGCTAAGTATTAAGTATTTGGCATGCTTTCCAGATTCCTAGCATTTCAGCTTGAAATACACTGGATTTATTGGGAAGTCTGAAAGCATGTTCTATTTTGAATAGACACCAGCACTGACACCGCAGTCCATTTTTAACTACTGGGATGTCTACTTCACCCAAAGTGTTTCCTTGTCTCCATTCTCTTATTTATGGAATCTTTACTATGAAGTTCTTAACAATTTCCAGACTTGGAATAGTGTAGTCTGTGGAATCTGGCAGATCCCAAGCTGTCGAGCTTAGAATACTGCTATGTCCATAGGGTTTTGTGCGGCAGTGCCATTTTCTCTGAGTCTGACCGCACTACAACAGGCTAGAAATTTATATGAAGGTCAACGGGGAGGAGATAAAGAAGTCCATCTAGTACATTACTTGGCGTCTATCTTAACGCATCCGTAATGCTTATACATGCACTTCTCTGTACCTTACCAAGTCTGATTCGGATACACACCTTCTCCAGCGCTGACCACCAGACTAATGATCCGTAGGTAAGAATGGGGGGTACTATAGCTGTGTACATCTATAAAGCCATTCTTTTTTTTAATCCCCATTTTTTACCTAAAATTTTCCTACAGGAATACAAGCATTTTTGGCTCTTTCTTCGCTACTAAGTCTTCACTTCAGTTTCGTATCAAGTACCAGTCCTAGGTATTTGACACTGGGGACTAAATTCATATATACAGTCTAGGCTTGGTGAATTCCGGTATCTTTGTCCTCTTTTTGAAAAGCATTTGATCAGTTTTGTCCGGGTTGACGCAGACGCCACATTCATTGGCCCATTTACAAACCCTTCTTAAAGCTCTTTCCATAATTACATTAATTATGTAGAAAAACTTTACAGACACTAATACTGTTAGATTACCTGCGTATGCAATGGCTTTGATTCCCTCATCTTGAAGTTCATTTAGTATTCCATTCATTACTAGAAGCCGCAGTAGTGGTGATAGCACTTCACCCTGCGGTGCGCCTCTACTTACTCTTCTAGTAATTTTATGGTTACTAAGTTTCGATTGGATTTCTCTTGATTGCAACATATTAACAATCCACTGACTAAGGGCAGTTTCTGCCCCTAGTTCTTCCAGTGAATTCTGTATGGCCGCTACATGCACATTATTGAAGGATTATTATTGAATGTCTAGAAAGGTAGGCAATGTATATTCCTTATACTGAATCGATTGTACCACGTCCCGCACTAGTTCACTCAGTGCAATCTCTGTAGACTTGTCCTTACAATAGGCATGTTGGTTCGTACATAATGAAGTACTCTCTAGTACTCTTCTAAGTTCTAACTCGAGTGTTCTTTCGAGAGTTTTCAATAAAAAGGATGATGGACTGATCGGTCTGAAGTCTTTAGCGATTTCATGCCCCTTTTTTAACAAGCTTTTGGTATAAAGAACACATTAAATATGACCAAAAGTGAGGCTGTTTCTGAACAGCTTAGTAATTAATGGAACTACGAGTCCCTTCATTTCTTGCTGTATTTTTGGAAAAATATCTTCTAAACCTGCAACTTTGTATGGAGCGAAGTTACCAATTGCCCAGGCAACCTTTTCCTCCGTTATAACTGAGTTAATCCATTCGTCAGGGCCGCTTCGGATTCTTGTGTCAACCGCTTGGTTAATCACATAGGCGTCCTCAATACACCCTGGAAAATGGGTAGGCAATAAAAGATCTAGGGTTTCAGCGGCTGAATCAGTCCATTTCCCTTCCACAGTTCTTAAAAACGAAGGATTGGAGTGTTCCCTAGATAAAACTCTGCTAAGTCTGGAGCCTCTCGTACTTTCAATTGATTCGCAATAATCCTTCCATGATTGGGTTTAAGCCAATCGGATTGCTCTCTTATATTCCCTAAGTTGGTCCTTATAGAGTTGCCGATTATTCTGCCTGTAGCAGATATTGTAGGCATCCCTAGTCTCCTTTCTTAGGTTACTTAAGTTCTCATTCCACCAGACCGGGTATGCCTTCTTGCTACGCTTAATAGGACATACCACTTTGAATGAGACCTCCAGGACCCTTGTAAACATGTCAGTTCTCTTTTCTAACTCATTTTCATTTCGATATCTGAGTTAACTAACCAATATTTTTTTTCTAGCTACTTTTCTGAATTTCCTTTAAAAACACCTTTTCTTTAAAATAGAGAGTATCCGAAAAATACCTTTTTCATTTCTCTATATTTAGGGTTTCGTCATTACTTATACATGTAATATCTAACACATCTGCCGAACATGGAAAACTATCCGAGCTTTGGAAATATAAAAGTGAGGTTATTGCATATATTTAATTTGCTATCAAAAATCAAATCAAATAATGACTCATCTCGTTTATTCGCTTCCGAGCTACCCTATAGGATATGCCGTGCATTAGCATCACAGCCTGCGAGCAATTTATCACCTGTGGCAACTACCAACTGCTGAAACCGGGGTAGTGGAGTAGGTTCGTCATGTGGCATGTACACGGAACTTATATACACGCTCACATTGTTCCGCATCTCCAGTTTGACAACTGTCAAATCTTCATAACTAAAATTAGAACAGAGATGTGCACTTATATGTTTATAAACTAGAATACTTGTTCTTGGATTACCTATTTCTAAATCTACATTCTTGTAGAATAGATTATAGTTACAGCTGGTTAACTCTCTAATCTTGGATGCGTTACTCCGTGGTTCTTGAATGAGGTCTGTGTTTAAGTCCTCCTCACCTAGGAGAACTAGCTTTTATCACAACGAGCTGCTGTAGACTCCTTGTCTATTGCCAAGTCTCCCAGCAGCCCGCTTGCTTCATCCAGTTTGTCTATGTTTGGACTCCCTGGCTTGAATATTTTTAGTTTGATATGCCGTATACCAAACCTCAGCTTATTTTGCAAGCCCTAGGAACCAGACTTTCCTTACTTCGTTATCACCGACCAGTTCCCCATTGGAACCGTCGGGTTATGTAAGCGGAGACACTCGAGGAGCTTTCCCCGTTTATCTCCATCCTAGGCAATCAGATATGGACTCTAGGTCTCCTAGGGATTTTGCTAGCTGGGATTATTCCAATTTTGGCTTCCTTAGCAAATCTTAGCAATGATTCTGCTAAAGAAATCCAAGGAGAACTGATCCTCGCATTTCATTACCCTATAGCCTCTAACTACGTCGGATGAATCAAAGCAAGGGAGTTCACCTCCTGCACTCCTAGAATAAACTCATTGACGATCTCGGAAAGTTTCGCCTCAAGCTTGATCCATAGATCATTGGACACTTTCCTGTCACTGGCTCTCTCGTTGACAACTGCAACACATAAACTGTCTTTTACAATATCATTGTGCTACAGTTTTCGAACCGCTATGTAGATCCACCTAGGCACCTTGGCTTTTTCTGCCCCAAGACTGGGCCCATCCTGTGACCTATTCCTTTTAGACGAATCTTTTTCAGAATTGGATTCATACACTCGTACAATGTCGCTATATTTCTTCTTTTCTTCTGGATCCCTTTCGTTAACAATACCTTTGGCTTCGTTCTGGGCTATCTTGCCCAATATGAACTTAGCTTTCTGGTACTGTTTCTTGAAAGCCGATCCAGAGCTTCTACTCCACTTCTTTTTAGTGGTGGAAATACTATGACTGGTATTTGCACTACTATTTGACCCTGATGGCTTTGGAGCACTATGGCAGGTGCTCAAGTAACTCATCTTCAGAAGATGAGTTGATGTTTGTTTGTTTTTTGATACAATTTTTTTTCCATTTTTATTCCCACGAGTTTGGCGAGAAAGGACGGTCGACATTTTCAGAGCTCCCGTACATATGCAAGGCATATTTACATGGGGTGGCGCCTGGTGCCCCAAGGAGACCGTTAGCAATACCATCTTTATACACTTGGTACCATTCAGCCCTCTGCACGGTTTACTTTCACATCTTGGCTTGAGTGTACACCTATAATCAACCGATTATCTGTCTCCAAAAATGACATCTAGTTTGACGATGGCAGGTAACGTTGCCCGGGTACACCGTTTGGAAACTTAAATGTAGTCAAAATTTAATATACAATTTTTAATAATATAAAAAAAATAAAAGTTTAATTGCAAAAATAAAAATACTTCAATAATATGATGTAGTTTTTGAGGATTTTTATACATATTTTTAGTTCATTAATTTCGAATTAAATTTTCCTTGATATAATGTCTCAGAATAACTTTTAAAAGAATAATTTTTCTTAATATATAAGAACATAAGTCTATGTTATTTACAACATTTTAGTTCGAGCTATAATTTAATTTAATTTAATATCAGGTTTAGTATTTTTATAGGTATATTTACTTATAATAATTATATAGTAATGCAAAAAAAAAATTTTTTTTCTTTTATGCAAGTAAATATTTAGTAAAATTTAGCTACTTAAAAAAATTTTGTCTTTTATGTAAGTTTAATATTTTAGTTCATATTTTTATTTTTAATATAACACAATTTTAATTTAGTTTAATTCATAATAATGTCGAATTTAATCTAATTTTTCTTATATATACATATCTTCTATAAAAATTTAATAAAAGAAAAATGTAACTTATCTTTTTTTTTCTTTATTCAAATTTCAACCTGCGGCACTCTAACTTAATATCTCCGTTTGATGTTCTTCCTATGATGTTGATATATTATGTTGATCAATATTAATACTTTTATTGCTGCAATGATGATTAGTAATATTTTGATGCTCTCGTGGTTCTCTATTATGATGTTATATTGTATTAATTTTCGATTTATTGTTTCCCATTTTTTATTATTTTTGTTTTTTTTATTTTATTTTTTTTTTATTTAATATTGTTTGTTAAGTTGAATTTGAAAAGTTTTATTATTTGAAAAAGAAAATTTTATTTTTATTGTTATTGTTATTTTTTTTTTTATTTATTTTGTATTAGGTACATTTTTTGTAAGTTTTTGAAATTATATTTTTTTTACTGCTTTTAATGTATGGCTCAATTGCGAGATCACACTTTGTTCTTTTAGTTCTTTTTCACTTATTTCCCACCAGGTGTAACACATCACTTCACACTCGTTTCCCTTACATATGTAACTACATCCCTTTTCTCTGACATTTTAAAAAACCCTTCGAGATTTTCCTATAATGCCTAACTGTTTTTAATTTACTCATAATAAAGTCACTTATAAAAAAATTTTGATTAATTATTATTTTTATATATTTTTCACTATTATTATTTTATTATTGTTTTTTTTTTCACTTTTACATTAAAAATTTTAAAAATTACTTATACTTATAGTAAAATTATTTATACTTTTTTTTATTAATTATTTATTTAAACCGAACCCGAAAATTACTATCACGGTCGCGATGTAAACTAATTGTATTTAAATAATAGAATTCCGACATTTCTATATCTCAACTGGTAACTTATTTAACTTAGATTAACTTTTTATAGCTTATTACTCTACTAATACTTTTACAATAATTAATAATAAAACCTATAAGACTATATTATTTGGTAATCAATACCATTTACATTCTAATCCTTAATGGATACATTAAATAAAGCATAGCATAATTATTGCATTCCTTAGGTCATTAGCATTAAAGAAAGAAACTATGAAATATGATTAAATATGAATGTTCAATGCATTGCATACAACATATGATTTACAATAGTTAATCATTGTATAACATTGTATGCATCTCAAATTCATATTTATCATAGGTCGGTCAACGTACTCAAATTAGATCATTAAAGAATGCAAATTTAACAAAAGGTTGACCACCTATGTATATAGTTCCTTTAAGAGCAATTCATTATACTATACTTTAGTTATTTTATATTACACCACAATGAACAAAAATTGAATGTAATTAAAAATATACATTTTAATAAAATCATTACATTACAAAACACATTAAATTTTGTTTAAGTACAGAAATTGTGGATTAGTTAGCCATAAGGTGAGGTGAAGTTTAAAACTGACTATAGAAGTTAAATTTTTTATTTGCAGTGGTAGATTATTAAAATGAAAAATCATTGTGGACACAAGCGTATTCATTGGAACACTTTGAGCAGACAAATTGTTTCGGTTTCTCGTATTATAAAAATGAGCTTCGGAAATTGTGGATAGAGTTATGCCTGATTTGATTTTTTTTTTGTATTAACTTATAACAAAGCATACATATTTCGAAAATTTTTACTTTTTCCAATGGGAGAAATTTTTTGCTGTAAAGTAAATGTGACGGGGTTGACATTGGTAAATTATTTATAAATTTTAAGGCTTTATTTTGAAGTACCTGTAATTCATGTATTTTATAAGCAGCTAAACAAAGTTTAAATAAGTTAAACGCGAATGTGGGCAAAGTATATATTGCATAAAGTTTGTTTAGGTAGATGTTTGCATAGTCGGTATATTGCTACAATGTATGGTATGATTTTTTGCTTTATGTAATTGATATGGGATTCCCATTTTAAATTTTTATCAATGTAAAGTCCAAGACATTTTAATGAATTCACATTTTCAATAGGTGCATCATTTATTGTTAGCTGATATGTATTGGAGTTTTTTTTTGAAATGTTATATATTTTGTTTTTGAAATATTTATTTCAAGTTTACTGATATCATTAAGTAAATTTAAGTCTGCATGTTTTCAAAAATTTCCCCTACTGAAGTTTCACTATAAATTAACACTGCATCATCTGCATACATTATAGTTAAAGTACCATGTAAGGGGAGATAAAAGACATCATTAATGTACATAATAAATAAAAGTTAACCCAGAATGGATCGTTGAGGAACACCATTCTTTATAACGCTCTCACTGCTTTTGTAACATCCAAACTGTACATATTGCTTTCGGTTTGATAAATAACTATTGATCATCTTTATTGCTTCATTTGAAAAGTGCGATTTTTTCAGTTTTATCGATAAAATTTCATGATCTAACGAGTTAAATACTTTTTGAGAATAAATACTAATTAAAGCTGTCACATTATTTTTGGATAACGAAGATTGAATCATATTCACAACTTCATCACCAGCTGAAGTAGTGCTTGAATTTGGAACAAATCCTAATTAACTTTTATTTATTATGCTAAAATTAGTTAATTGTCTCCGTATTTGACTAAAAATAATTTTTTCAAGTGAAATTACTGGAAGTACTGATATACTTCGATAGTTATTTAGATCTAGTTTTGATCCTCCCTTATGCAATAGTGTAACTTGTGCAATTTTAAGACTATCTGGGAATTTAGAATTATGAATACAATTATTAAAAATTTCAGTTAGCAGACTAAGTTTGCTATTTGAAAGATATTTTAAATCGTTTGAAGACATGCAATCATATCCACTAGCAACATGATCTCTAATAGCATTTATGTACTCTGATACTAATGGCACTAGAACCGGTTGTAATACTAAAGAGTTTTCTTCAAATAAAAGATCTAGTCCAAAATTATTATCGCCACACCCTGTATATATTATATTCATATCATATATTTAATATTTATTAAAGCAATTAGCAATTTCATTTGGGTCATGTATCAATCGCCCTTCAAATTTAATATTTCTTGTCAGATAATCATTATTGTTTTTTATCGATCTATTATATAACGAATAATTTATAATTTCCCATAACTTTTTTGGATTATTTAGATTTTGTGTACACTGATTATTTACAAATTGTTTTTTCTTATTTTCTTTTTATTTTCAAACCGATTTCTTATTGTTTTAAATTCATTTCTTATATATAGATTATCAGGGTGTTGTTTACTTAATTTATATAATTTTTCTTTTTCTTTTGATAAAATTAAAAGTTCACCTATCATAAATAGTTTTAAGAATTTTTGTTTTTTTGTTTTAGTGCATTGCTGTGTATTAGAATCGTTTTAACCCATTCAGTTTTAATCCATCCGGAATTAAAATTTAAACATCCAAACAGTTTTAATCCATTCGGAAATAAATTCTTTGTAAATTAAATTTTCATCTAAGAAGAAGTTCTGGAAAAATTTAATGGTGGAAGAAGTTCTGCCTGTTCTTGTTGGCATTGTAGACAGGTAATTTTTAAAACCATTCAAGTTTAGTGAATTTTTATGGTTTTGAATATAACTATTTTCTTTTTCTAAAAGATTATTTTGAATTAAGATCATCAACTAAATAACAATTCTAAAAACTATAAGTTAATTGATCAATTTTATTTAAAAAATCGGTAATGGAGTTGGCAGAACTGGGTAATCTATAAACCCCAAATATTTTAAATTTTAATTTAGGTAATTCAACTATTAGAATATTATTAAATTTATCAGAGTTTTCATAAATAATATTGCCGCAAACATTTTCATGTAAGAAGATACTTTAAGATACATTTTCATGTAAGAAAATACATAACCTCCTCTATTTTGACAGTCACATAAAGAATGAAGATCCAGTATAATTAGGAATATTTGCAAAAATGTCTTCACCAGTAGGCAACCAAGTTTCACTTATGACCAAACAATCCGCAGCAGTACTATATTTTTCCAGAATTTCAGCAATCTTGTCAAATTTGTTTAATTTATTACTTCTAGATTTATATACATAATTTTAAAAGATTTTGAGTCTAAAATTAAATTTGATTAAAAAAATATTCAATATTCAAATGTTCAAGGGTTTAAGAAAAAAAAGAAAATAAATCGATTTACAAAAATTAAAAAAATAGATAACAAGTATAAAATAAGTTAACCTTCTAGTTATTCATCAGCAGACAAAAATCAACGGCAGCTTCAAATCTTTCACCGAATTCAAATCTTATTCGAATATTCACCGAATGCAGACGTGTTTAAGGAGGAAATTTTAAAATTTTAAATTTTTGAGCAGAAAAAATAAAAGATACATAAAACAAAAATAAAAACTTATAAAATTAAATTAATACCAAATAATAAATTATTAAAAGGTTAAACTAATACCGAATAATAATAAATTGAAAACAATATAGAAAAATATAAAATAAAGTTATAACACCTAATTGAATAACTATTACAAATTTATAAATACCAGTTAATTACCAATTAAATCAAACTAAAAACAATTACTTAAACGCTTATAAAGCTAAATTAATCCTAATAAAAAGTAACTCATAAAAAATATAAATACTTAACTAACAACTAATACTAATTTAAATTAAACAATATTAAAATTTTTCTATACAAATATTAGTTAACAATAATAAAATAACTAATTAACTAGCACAAATTTATAATATACAATCAATATGCCAATCAATTTAAAATCAAATCCAAATAAAAAAAAAATAAATTCAAATACTTATAATTCTTCAATTCTTAATATAAAATATATGCATAATACATCCACAAATTATATAATAATATAATTATTAACTAATACAATTCTGAAATAATTTTATAATTAATAATTAACAAATCATAACTAATACAAAAAACCATAACTAAAGATAACCATAACGATTCGGACCAAGTCTCCATGTTTGAGCTTGATCCAAATGAAAGAGAAGAAAACCAAAACTTTAATATGCTTATTCAAATTGATCCAAGTGAGTGTACTAGTAGTAACTCTTGCCAAATGTGTGAATCAAATGATATCATTGCTCACTTAGATTCATAAGTCGCAAACATTTCTTAGCGCTGAAATAGATGGTATCCTACAAAAAAATGCACAAATTATTGAAGAAAACACTGTTTTAAAAAATGAAATAACCAAATGTGAAGATAAAAACACTATTCTGGAAAAAAGGGTGAATTACTTGGTGCACCTTGTTGATCAAAAAAGCCAAAATGAACAAAAAAGACATCGTAATGGATGGGCTTCCTCCAAAAATAAAAAATCCAACAGAAATCATGGTTAAAATTAGTAAATTGTTAAAGGCTGAGATTACTGAGAATGACATTGCAGCGATATCAGAGTACTGCCTAAAACAAAAAAAGATAATATAAATAACAATATAAAAGATAATCAAGGGCTATATTTACTTAAACCAAAAACTTCCTGTGGCTACAAATACCTATGGATCAAAAATAATATAATTTAAATCAGGAAAGCGATACTTTTATGGTTTTTAAAATTTAATCTCTTAATGATATCTTTTTTATTAACAAAAGTAACCATAATAACTAAAATCATTATGTCAAGAATAATACTAAAAAATTATTTTGTAACATTTATTGTAATGATTATACTAACACAGTATTTTTTCTTTTAGCTAAATTATTTTTTACAAATCGAAATTATTTTTTAACAAATTATTTTTTTACATATTTTGTAATATTCATACTACTCGTAACACAGAATTTTTACTTTTAACAAAAATATTTTTTAACAATTCCGAAAGTAAAGTTTCTTTAAACTGTCTTACTTTTCACCTATTTAAATTTAAGTTTATAACCTGTTTCACTAATAATAGTCGTAAATTAGTACTAATCAAAATTATTTTTTATTTTTATATAATTTATTTACTAAATTACCAAATTAGTTTTGAACATACTTTTTAATGTTAATACTAACATAGAATTTTTACTTTTATCAAAATTAGCTCTTAAGAATTCCGACGGTAAATTTTTAATTATACTTTTTATCAAAATTATCTATTATAAATTCCGGCACTAAATTTTTGTTTATCTTTTTGATTTTTTACATGTTTGAAATAAATTTCAAAACTCACTTCACAAACCGTAGACATAAATTAGTACAATAAAAAAACAAAATATTTATATATAAATATTACAACTGACCCTTATAACCGTAGACTTAGATTACCACAAAATAAAACAAAATAATTATACCCGTACGATAGGATCGGGTATAATAAAATTACTCCTCCGTTTGTAACACCTCGAAATAAGCGAGCTAGATATACCTTCAAAGGTATGGATCGGATCAGAAAAAAATTCTAAGACTTTTGAGCCATGTCCGTCCGTCCGTCCGTCCGTCCGTCAGCACGCTAACTCAAAAACTAAGAAAGCTAGAATCTTGAAATTTACACAAAATATTCTGGGAAAAATTTGTAGGTTCCCTATTTTTTTTGGTTGAGTTTGGACCAAGCCTTAGGGTAGCTCTCGAACACCTAACTTTTAGATCCCGACATTTTTTTTGAAATAGAGCTATGAAATTTTAACTGCTGATAGATCTCACAAAAATATTAATTTTATTTTTAATAACCTTTTTTTGTAGCCCCACCCGTTACGGAGCTACAGCTCCCCAAAGGTTCAAAAAAGCTTTATATTTAAATTGTTATAGCACAAGTTGTATAAGGTATATCTTCATTTTGAAAACGCCAAACGATTACTACTTTTATTAGCTTTAAAAGAATATATACAATAAATATATATTTGTGGCATACGGTGTCTTAATTTACCGTTATGTGAAACTCAAATTTTGCAAAATCCTTCAACCCTTCTATCTTCTAAACGGTTTAAGTTTGAAACTTGAAATTTTGACAGAAGTTAGATCTATCTGAAAATAAGTATGAGTCATTTCAGAAATTTTTTTTGTATCACCCCCCGTTTAGGAGCTGTAAGGGGTCAAAAACTGAAAATTTTTTATTTTTAAACACCTGTTAAAATTTTTTTGAATTAATACACAAAAATTAAAGCTTCAATATTATACTCTTATTTCTGTTAACAACTTTTTTTAATAATATAGGGTTACTTTATAATTGACGAAAGTGTTAGTTGATTTTTTCAAATTTTCTAACAAATTTCTTAAAAACGAATTTTTTCCATTTTGTTTTACTCTATAATTTAAAATTGTTGGGGATATAATGCGTAGTACAAAAAAATGTAAATAAATAAACAACATAACGGTTGCTTGAAGAATTTTTATTATTTATATGATATGGATATATATACATACTTATATAATATCATGTTTATTTACATATCGTATATGTCACTAGTGAATGAATGATAAGAGTATAGATGTATATTATATAGCGCCGTATTTACATACATGTATGTATTTTATTGTACTTATAAGAAATTATTCTGTGAATGGAATATTTAAATATAATATAATATAATATTTAAAATTATATTTACTATTTTGTACTAAGTAAATTTAATATACATTTACCGCTTAGTAAGTTTTGGATTGATAATCGTTATGTGGAAGGTTAGAATCTGCTTTAGAAGAATGTACATATAAACATATAGTTTGAATATATGCACAACCCATAAGTTCTAGAAATTATAAAATTCACCCAAATTATTTTAAAATACTAAAATATTAAAAAAATAATATTGTAGGCAGAGTGACTGTGAACATACTAACGGTTCGTACGGGTATCTAAGAGTTGACAAAGTCAACTGTATTCTTCCTCGTTTTTATTTACACTTTTAATTCATGTTTCCTTTTATATTTATTTATATTTTAAAATCACTCTTACATGACTATCAGTCTTTTTTTTTTGTCCCTTATAATTGATGGCTAACAATATCGTAAATTTTAGAGATTTGTTAAAAATAAATTATTTCACGTATTTGGATTTTAACGGAAGCTTTAAATTTAAAAACAATTTCAATTTGGTTTATTTAAATATACAAAGTCTAAGAAACAAACTTTATAATCTTGAAACACTAATTAATAAGTTCAAAACGAATATTCACGCAATTGTACTTACTGAAATTTGGATTCATAACTCAGAAAATTAACATTTATACAAATACACTATTGACTAATGGTTTTCTAGTTTGCAGTAAAATTTCAGAAGAATACTCAACTAGGTTTGGTAGGAATTCAAAAACTATTATAGATCACTTTATAAATGATACAAATGAAAAAAACTATTCTTTTCACATTTTAGATTCGTACATGTCGGATCACCAAATGTTTTTTATAACTATGGATGAGAAACCACTTACTAATAATTTAATTAACTTGAAAAATATTTTAAATTACGACAAGATATAAAAAGATAACGTGTAGAACTATATCTATTCATATGATAATTTTGATTCCATTACTGATAAACTCAAGAAAATAATAAATGAAAATACGCAATGTAGTCATGTAAAAAAATATAAAAAAAAATAAACCTGGATCACGAATGAAATAATAGAGTTAATGAAACTAAGAGATTCCTTTTTCAAGTACAAATAAAAATTTCCGGATGATAGTCATATTGAAAGCTTATACAAAAAGTATAAAAATAAGGTTAAAACTCAAGTTATAGCTTCAAAACAGAAATTCTTTTCAGATTTAATTACAAAAAACTCTACAATTAATAAAAAACTTTCGGAGTGCTACAAGAAAATTATGTTCAATACAAATAGCTCGGAGTCAAAAAAAACAAATTAAAGTAATTAATTTCAACAATATTATACTAGAAAACGAAAAAGAAATTGCTACGGCATTTAACGACTACTTTATACATGTAACAAATAAGACTAGTGTTCCCTTAGATAATATTGACGTACATTATGTAAATCAATTCCGTAGAAATATCTTAACTAATTTTGTTTTACTTTCCACAAATATAGAAGAGGTAACTAAGGTCATTAAATCGCTTAATTCGGTAGCTGCCACGGATTTCAATAATATTTCTACCAAATTTATTCAGAAATTCTCTACACGTTTGATTCCTTTTCTTGTCAAATTTGTAAATGAGTCGCTTCAATCTGAAATATTTCCAAGCAGTTTAAAAATTGCTATTGTAAATCCGATTTTTAAAAATGGAGTATCAACTGATTGCTCGAATAATCGACCAATTTCTATCCTTCCAACTTTTTCTAAAATTTTCGAAAATGTTGTCAAAAATAGATTTAACATATTTTTAAACAATAATCCAATCTTAAGTGAGAACCAATTTGGTTTTGAACAAAACTCGAACACAACGGCAGTTGGAACATAACAGCAGCTTAAGCTATTAATAAAAAGGCTTGTTTGTTTTGATCTCGATATTTTACTCCTAAAACTTGCGAACTTAAACTTCTCAACGGGTCAGCTAAACTTTTTTAAATCTTATTTCAAAGATCGTAAACAAATGGTACGCTGTAACTATGTATTAAGTTCAGAAAAAATTTTCTTACAAGGCGTGCCACAGGGATCAATTTTAGGGTCTCTACTCTTTAAATTATATATTGATGATATTACGAAATTAGAACTGAAAGACCATTTGCAATTGTTTGCAGATGATGCAGTCTTGAAATATGCAGATGACGACCAGCTTTTAATTGGATTGGATTGGATTGGATTGGATTGCTTTTAACTCGATCCGCCATGATCTTCATTTAGTTGAAGAACGGTTAAGAAAGCATCATTTAGTATTAAATCTGAAAAAAACCAAAATTTTACTCTTCGAAAATAAAATTTTTAATTTTAATAGTAATTTTCCTTAAAAAAATTCCTTAGAGTCCTTAGAAATTGTATAAAATTTTAATTATTTAGGTCTAATTATTGATAGTAAGTCAAACTGGAGTCGACGGTCAATCGACGAAATAATAAAAAAAAATGTCCCCATATATCTTGATATTAAGAAGATTGCGTAATTTTCTATCAACTAATGCTTTATATGCAATATATTCATCTCACATCAATTCACATATTAGTTATCGAAATCCCATTTGGATAGGGCTCCCCAAATCTACTTAAATAAGCTAGAAATTATGCACAAAAAATGTCTTAAAATCATTAAAAATCTACCTATTCAATAACCCTCTCATTTATTATACCCTCAACAATATCTTAGCCTTACGAATATAAGTAGATATAAATTGCACTGTACTGCTTTTAAAATAGTAAATAACCTGCTGAAACAGAACTTTATTCTAAACAGAAGATTAGACATTCACTCGCTCACCACTAAGAACAAATCAAATTTTTATCTCTCCTTATTTAGAGCCGGAAACCAAAGAAATAATTGTCTATACAATTGCTTAAAAGCTTTCAAGAGCTATCCGTAGAAAAAAAAAAATAAGAGCACTTTTAGTCGAATATCAAAGCACTATACTAACTAACATACTACTAAAAATAACATTAAATGACGAATTTTGAAAACCTTAAGTTAAAGTATATTTAAATTGAGTTAAATCCATTAATTAATATTAAATAAAAAAATTAAAATTTTCTACTATTAAATATATAATATTAGCAAAGTACCCGGCGTTGCCCGGAGTATTTTGTTGGCTTTATGAAATAAAAATTATTAACCTTTGCTTTTACGTTAATATTTTGAAAAATTTCTCTCCGAAAAGTTTCCCTCCGTCCGTCCGTCTGTTTACAAACCTTATACACCATTTAATAAAGGGCAATGAAATATTAACCATGCACATGTCTCGTACAGCAATATTGTAAAACAACTTTATTATGTAGCCTCACCGTTACAGCTCCTACAGCACCTACAGCTCTTCAAATTTTGTAAACCCTTCTTTTTAGATGCATACATTTCAGATTCTTTTTAACATATTTTTAATATAAAAAGACAAGATTGTTTTTTACCTATATCAATCAGAATATTTTTGCGTTAACTGTTTCGAATAAGTAATTATGTTTTCAAATTGATATAATATGCTAAAAATATGTGTAAAAACTGTATATGGATAAGAATGTATCTAAGGTTTTCTGTTCTTCTGTTCTGTTATGTACTTATTTTTGATTGAATACTCTACAGAAATGTAGATATGTTTTCTAATTTAATTGATTGAGTTTATAGTATTTTTACACATACATACATTGTACATATAGTATGTATATATTTCAATGATATTTTTTGAGAAATATATTATACACATGCATCTTATGTAGGTAGACCATATGTTAGTAATGCATTCCTGAATTATGACATGATGATTGTCGTATGGAGGAGATTATTTCTGTTTTTTAATAACGACTGAAAATGTAATATTGTTAAAACTTAAACACAGTATTCATAAGATACTTAATAAGGTTATTTTAATTACTATTATATATTAGAAATTTGCAATGAAAGCTTTTTATGGAATATTAAAAACAGTATAGACAAAAGTAATAACAATACAATAATTTGGGCAAAATATTTTTAATAGGTACTCGTGCGGAAATAGATTAACGAACGTTAGCAAAAATTTGTCGGAGGCGTTATTTAGAACCGTAAATTCATCCCGCCAAATTAGACAAAAATTAGAGACCAAAAATTTTTTTTGACAGTCTATCGTGCCGAAATGGGTTAATGTATCACGGTAGAATTAATTGAATGAGTTTCTGTCTTAAAGTGCAATACTGGTGCCAATTTTCAATTGGTTAAACCGTTTAACCGGCAACAAAGAAATTAAAAAACTTCATTGGACCCTGTTGCCGAAATAAATTAATGGATCGTAACCAAATTAATTAAGTGAGCTTCTGGGGTGAAGAGATACACTTTTGTAAATTTTCAACTCAATTGGTCAAATAGTTAAAGCGCAACAACAAAGAAATTAAAAAACTTCATTGGTCCCGGGTGCCAAAACGGGTTAATGGATCGTAACCAAACCAACTGAGCGAGCTTCTGGGATGAAGAGATACACTTTTGTAAATTTTCAACTCAATTGGTCAAACCGTTAAAGCGCAACAACAAAGAAATTAAAAAACTTCATTGGTCCCGGGTGCCGAAACGGGTTAATGGATCGTAACCAAACCAACTGAGCGAGCTTCTGGCGTGAAGAGCTACACTTCTGTAAATTTTCAATTCAATTGATCAACCGCTTAAGCGCGACAACAAAGTAAATTAAAGCCCTTCATTGAGCCCTGGCACCGAAACCGGTTAATGAGTCGTTACCAAATTAACCTAATGAGCTTTTCTGCTAAAGAGCAACAATTTTGCGAGTTTTCAAATCAATTGATTAAACCGTTTAAGCAGGACACCAATAAAATTTAATAAACTTCGTTCGGCTCCCGTGCCCAAACGGGTTACCCGAACTTCATAAAAATTTGTCACAGGCCTTTTTTCAGACTATAAAATTAAATTTTTTGTAACTGAAACTCTGTTCATTATATTTTACACATTATAAGACCACACAGCTTTTAGCTAAGGTCAGAAACTATTTAATTATGAATATATTAAAATAAATTATTATACCCTACACATCAATATAGGGTATATTAACTTTGGTATGGTGTTTGTAACTACCAAAAGGAAGCGAGTTAGATATGAACATGTATATATATTCTGAATCAGGATCACCTCCTGAGTCGATTTAACGATGTCAGTCCGTCCGTCCTTTCGCACGATAACTTAAAAACTAATAAAGCTATCTTGATGAAATTTATATAGTAGCTTACTAATTACGAAAGGAAGGCTAAGTTCGCTAAATTTGAACAAAATCGGTCCATGGGTTCGGGTACCTCCCATACAACTCCCAAAACCGAATACGCATATCTTCGAAATTAATAAAGATAGAAACTTAAAATTTTGTACGAGGATGTATTTTCCTGAATCCCTGATATCCCTAAAATTTGAGATTAATTGGAGTGGTTGTTCGGTTACCTCCCACACAACTTTTGAGTGTTGTTTCCTGAATCCCTGATTTGCCTAAAATTTCAGATGAATTGGAATGGTTGTTCGGGTATCTCCCACACAACTCCCAAGACCGAACAAGCATAACTTCGAAATTAATAAATATAAAAATTTGAAATTTAATATAAGAGTATTCTATCCGGTTCTGATAATGTCTCTAAAATTTGGGATGAATTTGGGAGGTGCTCCGGATGCCTTCACACACTTTCCAAGACCTAACAAGCATATCTTTGAATTTAATAAAGATAGAAACCTGAAATTTTATACAAAGGTTGTAAAAGCATTTATTTTTTTAGCTTATATTAAATACCTAACTAAAATAACTTATAGATTTTTAATTTAATTTGAATTTTTTAGGTGTAGGGTATAAATAAGTCGGTTGCATCGACTTACTCTTACATTTACTTGTTTTTATATAAATCATGTAGAAGAAATAAAGAAAAAGAAAAACTAAAAATCCATTAGCTTGGTTTTCATTAGTTTCAATTTGTGCGTCTCATGGATATTCTTTATCAAATAATATATCAACCTTAGTTTTGCTTCCCATTGCAATTGATTACATATGGTGTCTATTTTTGCAAGACTTTTCCAAGAAAAACATAAAGAGCTGTATAACCAATTGTTTTTAACTTATTTTTTTTTTGCGGGTAGGTGGGATTCATCGAAAGACAGTATAGACGAGTAAAAACGAGCACGAGTCCTCTATGAGTGTGTGGGACTTTAACCCACTAAACACCACCTCCCTTTCTTGACCCAAACAATAGGTTGTACGACCTTTAGTACTTATGTACTGTATGGTCAGAGGAAGTTTAGTTATGGAATGAAAATTGATTCCAAATTAGCAGGCATATTGTGAACAAAGTTGTTAATATTCATCTTGAATCTTTGCACGTTATAAATGTAATCATCACCAATTCTGGGGAACACATCAGGTGGGAGATTTATGCCGAATTATGCCATCTGGGAATTTGCCATCGTAAGAAGCAACGAGCGTGCTCTCATCTGCAAAACCATGGATTGGATTGGAGGTTATACTTAATAAATCGTTTATAAATATTAGGAAAAGTGTCGGGAGAAGAATAGATCCTTGCGAGACACCAGCATTAATTTTGAATTGGTCTGAAGAGTAACCATCAACCAGTACACGAATCGAACAAATAGAAAGAAAATCTCCAATTCGTTTTACAAATAAACCACCGAGACCCATTGCTTTGCATTTAGCAATTAAACCATCATGCCAAACTCGGTCAAAAGCTTTAGAAATATAAAACGATAAGATCAAACCGCCCAGAATGGCGGATGGTAATGTTGAGCCTGTTGGATGGTGATGTCATGCGTTCACCTGTTGACCGATGGGTTTGGAAATCATATTAACGATCATTAATTATACTTTTGTTATGTAGACATTTCAAAAGCTTTCTATTTATTAAATTTTCCATGATTTTGGAAAGGACCGAGGTGATAGCAAAAGGGCGGTAGTTTGAGGGATCGCTTTCGTCCCCTATTTTGGGGAAGGGATGAATGTGCGCTGTCTTCCACTGGGTAGGATATCTTCCCGAAGAGAAGGATAAATGGAAGAAAATACGCAATGGTTTCGCAATAGTAGAAAAAGTATTTTTAAGAACTGTGGCAGTATTCAAATTCCTAAGAGCTTTAAGAACTACATGAGTTCTGAACGAAATTTTGCCTAAGGAGCAGTTAACCTCAGGAAGAATGCATGGTTTTTGTGATGACTGGGGCGCTAATTCCGCTTTTTCTTTGGGATCGGATACAATTTCGTCATTGTTATCAACCAAAGGCAGGAACGAAGAACCGCCACTTTTACGTTTAGGCTCTTAGCAAAGGTCTAAAAGGATTTGCTATTTTTGGGAAGATCCAAAGAGTTGCCTTCTTAATCGTCTGTTGTGCAAGAACTTTTACTTGTTGATAACTCTCGTTCAGCACTTTCTGATCCCGAAATAGCTCGCCCCATTAGCTTCAGTCCTATCACTCTTGTAGGTTTAAAAAGCTTCCTTCTTTTTAGATATTGCATTTGCACAAATGCAATTAAACCAGGATTTGGATGACCTTTTAATACTTTTCATAGAGTAAGGTATGTAGGTTCTCATCCCTAGAAGAATTATTTCACTGGTCCCTTTGTTTGCAACGTCAATATTTCTGTTGCTAAAGCACAAAGACTTATGAAAAGCTTTAAGAAATTCATCTTAACCTTCATCTATAACGACATACTATTTTTTTTTGTGACAAACCTTTGACTGGTCTGAGTGCTCAGCTTGAAGCTAGCATTAATCTAGCAGTAATCGGAACAACCAAGAGGATATTTAAATTCAGGTAAGTCTTTAAGATTTTTTTTTTTGCATAAAATTTATTTTGGTTAAAGAAGTTGCAAATTCAATTTTTGCCTATATTTTCTCATATTCATTTCCATTTTTTCCATCTTTTAAGAAAAGTGATATTATTGATATCTTGTGCTGACATGTTTACTTGTATAGCTTTTGCAGTTCCAAGTATTTTTTCCTCTATATCATTCGCTTTATTTAATTTATCATAATCACATCTTATTATTATTGGTTTACTTACATTAGCAAATTCTAATTAGTGAACTACCTTTTGCATCGCCAAAATTTTCTCTTTCATTTTTGTGTTTTCATTTTTAATTTCACTATTTTCTTCCATAGTTGTTGTCAATTTATCATTGACATCATTATATTTTAAATTAACAAAGTTTACCATTTACCAAAGTCACGCATCTCCTTCATTTCCTTTGCAATAATATCCAAACTAGAAAGGATAGTTTCATATTGCATTTTCAAACTAGATTGTTTAGTATGTCTAATACGAATTTTATCAATCCCGGGTGAGCATCTATGACAATGAAAAGGTGCGTTTATGTTCTTGCTTAATGCTTCGATTATTTTTTGCTTTTAAATACTTTTTTTTTAGTATGTACTTATGTAATTAAATTACATTCCAAATAATTTCGCGAAAGCTATTTTTTTTAACAACTTGAGAATTAAAATGTTGCCAGAATTTTTTAGTAGAAAAAAACATATAAGTGCACATCTCTGTTCTAATTTTAGTTATGAAGATTTGACAGTTGTCAAACTGAATGTGAGCGTATATATAAGTTCCGTGTACATGCCACGTGACGAACCTACTCCACTGCCCCGGTTTAAACAGTTGGTAGTTGCCACAGGTGGCAAATTGGCCGCAAGCTGTGATGCTAATGCACAGCATTTTCTATGGGGTAGCTTAGAAACAAATGAACGAGGTGAGTCATTATTTGATTTTATATTAAATAGCAACCTAAATATATGCAATAGGGGCAGTAACCCCACTTTCATATTTCCAAGCTCGGATAGTTTTCTAGGTTGGGCAAATGTATTAGATATTACATGTATAAGTAATAACGAAACCCTAAATATAGAAAAATAGAGATTGGATTCTCTGCGATATTAATATTAAGCCTGAAAATCCCAAGTCCTACAGAAACCCCAAGGCTACGGAGTAGGGAAAATATAGTGATATTAAAGTGTATGCTGATGATATGAAAATTTTTAAAAAAATTACTTGTATGGAAGATGCTAACTTACTGCAATCTGATCTTAATAATTTTTTTTTCTTGTGCACCATAAATAATCTTCTTCTGAATGTCATCAAATTTCTCGTCGATTCAATAATTTTATTTTCACTTATTCTCTTAACAATAGTAACTTGACTAGAGCAGATTCCATAAAAGATCTGGGTATTCTCTTTGATAGTAAACTAAACTTTAAAGCACTTTACGAAACTATTATTCATAAATCAAACTCAATGCTCGGCTTTGTTAAACAGTGGGCTAAAGAATTTAAGAATCCGTATGCACTAACATCACTTTATACCAGTCTCGTTAGGCCTAACTTAGAATACGCTAGTCAAGTATGGTCCCCTTTCTATCAAATCCATGTGAATAGAATTGAATCAATTCAGAAAAATTTCTACGTTTTGCCTTAAGAAATTTACGTTGGAACGACCACATAATTTTACCTCCTTATGAAAATAGATTAAACTTAATTCACCTAAACACCCCAAAACTTAAGAGAGATGTAGCTGATGTAGTTTTTCTAACTGAACAAGTAAATGGGAACATTATTTCTCCTACAATTTCAACTAAAATTAACTTTAACACAACTTCCCGCCTCAGATCTTCTAACATGTTCTTAACTACACACCACAGAACTAACTACGGCAGAAACGAACCAATACACAGAATGCTATTGATGGGTAATAAATTTAAATCATTCATAATCTCAACCAATCAAAAGACAATTTAAAACGTAAAATTTTCAATCAACCATAAAATTTATAATTTTTTTTTTCTTTTTCAATTCTTATGCTATTTCAACTATGTAATGTGTAATTGTAATTAATTTTGAATATTTAAGCAGAAGTAAATATTGTTAATTGTTTGTAAATTAATTTTAATCTTAAGAAATATATTGTAAAAATGTTTGCGTTAAACAAATAAATAAATAAATTAACTTTAATGTTGATAAGGCAATATTTTTGTATTAAATATGTTTGAACTTGAATTTTTATTCACATGCACCTGTTCTGTTGTAGCTTGATCTTAGATCTATCAGATATTGAAATAATGTTAGATGTAATCTGAGATGGATGGATACTTAACACTACATAGCTCTATAAATAAAATACTATATTGTATACTTACTTATTGTATAATGTTTGCGTTCCTTTTACAGAGTAAACTACTCGTTTCTACTTCTAACTACTCTCAGCTTTCCATTTACCAACTACTCTCAACTCAACTATTCTTTTCGTGTAAAAGGAATGCAAACAATATTATCATTCATATAATCTATATTTGAATATGATTCAATTCAAACTATATGTATAGCAATACCATATATTGTATAGAAACATAAAATTCAGAAAAAAAAAGTAAATAGGAAGAAAACAAAGGCTCATATATTTCGCCACAAAACAAACTTTGTTAAGCAAAAGAATTTATTTTTTTAATTTTAATAAACAAGAGCAAATTTTATGAAATTACATAATGTTTTTTCTCTGTAAGTACCTCTAGAGTAATTTTTTCTGTAGAGTGCCTCTTTTCATATTATAACCGCGTTAATACATGTTAATTCAAAAAGCTGAACGTAATAAAAACCTTTTTTCTTTACTTTATAACCAAATAACTTAATTTGAATTTTTGATTTCCTTTTGCATCTGAATATTTGAATCTATTGGATTATTTCTTATACCTAACCCATAATAATTTCTTTAAAATAATGCCGGCTAACAGTGAATTTAAAGGGTCTCGTTTTGCTTTACCACAATTTTGTCAAATTTTTTTAATTTAAAATATCTATTTTGCTAATAATTAGTAATATTAATTATACCTAATATTAAAGTCTTATTTCATTTCGAACACCTTTTCAAGTCAACAATTTTATCCGTTCAGCGTTTTTTTCTTCAGAAAGGTAAAGTGTAAAAGTATATAATATGTAAATAAATAATCACGGGTTTTACATGATTGATAAATTTTCTAAAAATAGAATGAAAGTACTTTACTTTTATGTAATTGTTTTATTACGTGATATCGATTATTAATATAATATAATATTGTCATTAATGGTAAACACGTTATTGAAAATTTCCAGTTTAAATTTTTAATTGCAAATAAGTAGATATTTTATAAGTAGATATTTTATTTACTGCAGGTGTTATATTTTGTTTAGTAAATAGCAATTACTTATTTTTACACTTTTAAATACCTGCGATGTGTATCTGGGGTATGTTATGCTGAAAATGTTAAAAAAACAACTGATTTTGGATCGCTCCGGGCTTCTTCAGATGAGTATTTTATTTTTATGAATTCCTTTAATATATTTCATTTTTATCAATACACTTTAACGGTTTTTTTTTTAATATAAAGTACTGTAATTTTATTTATGAGGAATAGATACGCGATATATAAGTCTACCTCAAGGGTAACGTGAAAATACCTTAGAACATTTGATTTTAATTAGGGATGCAATTATGTAAATAAAAAAAAATCAAATACGTATAGAGTATGGATTTTTAATTTTTACATTGTTTTTATTTCGTTTCAAATATACGAGACTTACAACAGTGAATGTACTATGAGCTATTAAATTTTCTCCTACATAATCACGGAAAATATATTCTGGAATATTAGTATACGCATTATGTAAAATAAAAAATTAAAAAGTATTTTCTGAAAGAACTACTCATATAACTACGAACATATCTTATAAACATATAATATGTAAATATTCTGAAAAAGTCGTAAAACTCTGATTTTGTAACAAACTATATTAGGCTTTGTTGGCAATTTCAATTTTTTGTACTTCTATTTATTTTTGTTTAGGTTGTGTCTTATAAAAACATAAAATATTGCATTTAATCGGCTTCAGTATGGACTATGATATTCTACATATCTAATCGGCTATTATACTCTACATATCTGATTGAAATATTTGTTCATTGATTCAAGATCTTTAATTTTTCTTTCGAACATATTTGCACAAAATATTTACTCTAAAATGAATTTTGGGTAAGTTAGACATTTTATTTAGCAGTCTATGGTGTAATATATTAAATTTTACAAAAGAATCATCAGCTAAAAAGGTTTTATATATTTGTTTCAAACAAATTTTCTGTGTGATATGAAATATAATGCGCTTTAGTGAATGGAATCCAATTACTCCAATCCAATCCAAGTTGATAACGGAACATTGTAGTTATAAAAATCTGAATTTTTCATTTGCATTATTATCTTTTTTATATTATGATATTTCATTTTCAACATTTGCTTAATCAGAGAAAATGGACTGTATATTGATATTCCCCTTAAGTGCTTTTATATTGCACTGTGTACTGTATCTACTTCTTGTGTAAGGGAATGATCCGCTCCTGAATATTTACCTTACACAGAGTTAATATTTGAAATTTTTTCCAGAAATTTTAATATCATTAAATATTCATTTTATTTTTGTTTTGCGGCACACATGAATCGGACCACAAAACAATATTTTCAATGTGGGGATTATTTTCCAAAATTTTTCTAGAATTTTTTGCAAAGCAGAAGCTATATTGTTTTCCGATCTTCCACTTTAGACCTCAGTCCAAATACTACAATAAGTTTTTTATCAATATTAAAATGGCCGGTGAGATTATACACTGAAAACTCTGACGAATTTGATTCGTATGCCTTTCCACTCTCACGAAACTTCCTTTTTAATATTTTTTCTCCACATAGGTTGATTCACTTTTCTTTTTCGAGATGGTGGTATTCTAAAAACCATTTCAGTATTAACAGTTTGCAATTTCCTCAATGTAATTGGTTCAAAATTGGCTAAGTATGAGGCTATAGTAGGCTTTAAAGAATTTTGTTTTTGTTGGTTTCTTCTTGCCTGTTTTATTTTACATTTTTTTTCTGGTATTGGAGTAAATAAAATAGTTGTTATACCACTGCTGGTTATATACAGGCAATCGCGTAGAGAGAGAATTTAAAAAATAAGATCCAAATTTTAGCAATTTAGTATGAAAAAATAGAATTTTTCAACTTAAATTTGCAAGATCTTATTGTTCTGCAGTAGAAAAAAATAAATATTATTTTTATAAAATTTGGAATATTTTCTATTAACTGTGAAAATCTTTTTAAAAAGTTTAATAATTTGCATGCTCAAAATTGAGTTTTAAAAACTCTACTGAAATTGAAAAATACACACCCACTTCGATTAAAGTGCTTAAGCGCACTAAACTAAAAAATAAAGCGAAGTCATATTTTTAATTTTTATATGAACTGAATAAAAACAAAAGAAAAAGAATGCTAGAAAATAAAGAAATATTATTTTGCGAACATTATTATCGGATCTACTTCGATTAAAATTTTCTACAAGATTGCCTGGTATGGTATATAACCAGCAGTGGTTGTACCTAAATGATTTATCTTTTTTCTTCGTCATCATAGTTGATTGGAGAAGAGTTTCTACAAATTGAACCAAGATAAAATTAAGTTATTGCTGCAAAAAAAAATTCTAGATCAGGCTACATTGTTCGAGTTCTGTTTTTACTTATTTTATTAAATTCTATAAAAAATAATTAACATGAAAAATAAATTACATAAAAATATTATTTCCGTGTACATGAAAACAGAAATACAAAAATTATTGTTTTTAAAAAATTCTTTTCAAGCCTTACTGAAAATACAATCAATTAAATACTCGAATTTTTAAAATTACATATGTATGTACATATGTATGTACTAATTACATACTTACTACGTACTTATTAACTAGATAGGCAACATAAAGAAAAAATTTCGGTCACTTTTTGAGTAACAGATGTTTTTACATTATTTAGTTTCCCTCGCAAATATTCCCGCTAAAAGAAACTTTCGCGCTTTTTATATATTTTTTTTTTTACAAAAACCAAAATAAAATAAAAAGTGATGTAAGTAGTTAGTCAGTGTCTGTAATAAAAAAAAAATAAATAAATGTGAAAAAAATAAATAAATAATAATATAAAATACTATTTTTAGTTAAATAATAAAAAAATATAGAGATATTAGTGATATAGTGATATAGTGATATAATAATTAATTAATAAATAGTAATATAGTGGGACAATGTTTAAAAATTATATATATATTCCTTTTAATGCTTTGTAAATAAATAATTTATATGATTTCCTATTTAAAACTAAAATAATAATATGTTTTCTTATAAATAACCCAGTTTTTATATTATTTATATGTTCTTTCTTTAAACTAATTTTTTTGTGTTTTTGTTTTGAAATTTTATATTTTGTTATTTTTGTTAAATACAAATAATTTTGTTTCTAAAATGTGAAAAAATTGGAGTATATGCCTATTGGGCATAACCACTTAAAAAAACAACGCACAAATTTCTTTACCTCAAGTGTGGGTGTGGAAAAAAGAAGTTTCACTTTATAAAAACTATATATGCACATTTATATATGTATCTATATGTAATAAAACCCATATAAAAGTACTATATTAAGACTATAAATAATTTTTAATACTATATAATTTAAATTTGTTGATTTCATTTATCATTTTCGAGATTTTTAATTTCAGTAAAACATTAATTTGACTTTGATCTTCTAATATTGCATCTGCATTTGATTATTTAATCTTGAATGATGTTTTAATATTAAATTCTGATTGTTGACAATGAACTCTTATTCATAAATCATAAATTGTTCTTTGCAATGGCATTCTGATATGAAATATATGTATATATATACTTATATATTTTGTAATTAAATAAAGTTATAAATTTATGTATTTTCAAAACAATTTAAGAAATAAATAACTTACGTATAACGCTCATCAGATATTTTACCTTTCAGAATAAAACCATTAGGTATTATTTTATCTGTGAAAATAGTGAGGTTAATACTTTTTGATATTTTTTTCAATCGGTTTTATATTTTTTATTATCAACTTAACTAAATAAATACAAGTACTGTGGAGTGTGGAGTGTGGTCTGTGAATGTACAGATTTGGTTTTAGAAGAAACTGTTATGCTTTATCGCATAAACTGTACAAAATCTCAACAGCTGTTTTAGCTTTGAGTAAAACCACAGATTAAATATATTATACAGACGAACAGTTAATAAGAAATTAACATACGATTTGCAAATATCATTACAAAATGTTTATGTAGGTATACAGCAATTAAAAATGCAATACAATGTTTTACATATATACAACTAAAAATTGTATTTGCTAGTTTTTTTTTTTTTCTTTATTTTAAAAAACAATTTTAAAGTTTATATACAATTTTAGTTTTACTTTAATTCTAAGTTAGTAATTTAAAAAACAAAATATTTAATTTGTATATAAATAATGTATAATAGTTTACGACCGTAGCGTATAAGCTGTCTGGTCTTATTATTTAGTTATAAATATTGTTTGACATTATTTCTAATTTATATCACAATTTCATTTCATATTTCTACAATATCTTCATTTCGATTAATTAATTAATAATCAGAAAATTTTTGACTATCATTTCTTTACATAATTTACAATTAAGAATTTCTCCAAAAGTTGAGAATAGATGAGAACAAAAACGTAGAAAACGTAGTATAAAACTAAAATTAAAATTAAAAAAAAAATAGAATAAAATTATAAATTATCTTAACTAAATACGTAAAAAAAAAAAAGTAATGAACTACAACTGATTATTTGCTATAATATATTGCACTATTTCTTTTTTAAACAGATATTTCACTGATAGATTTTATTGCTAAAGGCAACTCATTGAAAGCTTTTAAACAATTATAAAGACAATTTTTCGTTTGTTGTTCAGTTTTAAAAAATGATAAATAGAAGTTAGTTTTATTTCTCGTATTGTGATTATGAATATCGATCATACGGTTAAAAATGAAGTGGTGCTTTATTTTATTGTTAATTATTTTAAAAGCTGTGATAAATAATTCTTTTTTACATATATTAGCAAAACTTAGATAGCTTTTAAACAATTATAAAGACAATTTTTCGTTTGTTGTTCAGTTTTAAAAATTGATAAATAGAAGTTAGTTTTATTTCTCGTATTGTGATTATGAATATCGATCATACGGTTAAAAATGAAGTGGTGCTTTATTTTATTGTTAATTATTTTAAAAGCTGTGATAAACAATTCTTTTTAACTTATATTACCAAAACTTAGATATCTGCGATTGTAAAGAGATGCTGAAGGAAAACTTATTGGCAAAACGCGTATTGTTTTGATAGCCTTCTTATTCAAAAAAAGCCTTATTGTTTTGTAGCAAAAGTATTGTTTTGAAAGCCTTCTTATTCTTATTTTATATAAAAAGAGCTTCATAGGTCTTTTTAATTCATTTTCATTTCCTAAACCATATTTTAATACAGCGTCATCAGCATACAATTGCAAAGACCCTATCAAACTTAGTTTACAAATATCATTTATATAAAGCTTAAAGAGGTCGGGATCTAAAATTGAACCTTGTGGTACTCCTTTAATTACCGATTTTAGATTGCTAAAACAATTATTTATTCGAACTTTCTGCTTTCGATTTAACAAGTACGATTTAAAAAAGTTAATATATTATGCAGCTAAACCTTGTTGAGAAAATTTGTGAATAAGAATCTCATAGTCAACACAGTTGAAAGCTTTTTTTAAATCAAGAAAGATACAACCTACATATTTCTTAGAATCACTATTTTTACTAATGAAATCGGTTAGGTTAAGACAGGCTGCTGCTGCATTCGAGTTTCTTTCAAAACCAAACTGATTTACACTTAGTAAACAATTAACTGTCATAAAAGTGTTTAAACGATTTTTAATGATTATTTCAAAAATTTTAGAAAACGTTCTAAGAATTGAAATTGGTCTGTAATTAGATCGATTTGTATCATCGCCGCTTTTGAAAATAGGTGTTACTATTGCAGTTTTTAAAATGTCTGGAAATATCTTTGAACTAAAAGATAAATTAATAAATTTAACTAATATTGGAGTTAATCGGTTTGCGAATTTTTTTACAAATTTACCCGATATCTTATCAAATCCAGTAGCTGCTGAGGCTTTAAAATAGTCGGCATGTATAGTCGTATATATAACTGCTCTACTAATAATAATAATTATTATTATTATAAAAGGGAAAACACTAACAGTAACTGTGTAATTCTCAAACTTACCACAATACCTAAAAGGAACAGTAACTGTATTTCAAATGCTGAAGATATTGATCATAAAAAACAAATAATGGATCCAAATTATTCAAATAAGTTCAAGCCTTTAAGTCAAATAGAGGATACCGATAGTGTGGATGGTGAAATGCATGAACCACAAGAGACGAAACCTAAGGAAATTAAACTTCCACCGATTAATATCATTGGCAAATCAAATAAGGAAATCAGTAATCGCATGGAAACACTAAAATTTTAAAATTATTTAATAAAAAACACTAGTGTCTACACTAAAATTATAACAAATTCCATTGAAGATTTCAAAACTTTATTTGGAGCACTGGCTGATTTCAATAAAAAACAAACGGATCAAAATAGAGTATGGAAATTTTTTACACATGCAAATCGTGCAGATAAACCCATAAAATTCGCAGCAATTGCTCTGGAGGGTATTAGCTATATTGAAGTCAAACCAATGCAAATGAAAACATCGCTATATTTCCAGCATCAAAATTTTATTATCCACATTAAAAAAATACAATAAAATTAGCGGAAATTAGATCTCGTATTAAAGCCCTTTTTAACAGAGTTATCAAATGAGATTATTATACTTACAGGAAAAGCGGTCCCAATTATGTTACAACTTCCAAACTTATGGTCACGATGCGTCTTTTTGCCATCTTAACACAATATGTGGAATTTGTGCCGGTCGACATAATACAAAAACTGTGAAGAGGTGAATAAACCGACCGATCAACAAAAATTAAAATGTGCCAACTGTAAAGGTCCACACAAAATTCGCTTTGCCCTGATTTCTCACTTTGCTCTGAAAAGATTAAATACAACCAAATTATACAGTCAATTAGAAAAAAAAAATACAAAAAACCAGAATGTCAGAAAACCACATTTTCACAACATTAACACTAACGATGTATCAGCCTTTACTTTTATTCCAAATACAACTAAGAATTCTACAACACAAAAGAGAACACCTAATTACAGTTTATTCACAAACATGGGAACCTCAAATGATCTCTCATACGGAAGTATTTTACAATCAACTAAAAAAAATAACAATAGTTTAAGTAATAATTTTAACACTAACAATAATGTAAATGTAAATAGTGATTTGTTCTCGTATAATCAGTTTCACAAACAAACAAGTTTTTTAAACAAACTTTCAAGCTGCAAAACTAAACTAGAACAAATCAATATATTATTCGAAATCACTTTAAAATATGTATGTAATAATGTCAGTAATTAATTACAACAATATTAAAGTTTTATATTGGAATGCCAGAAGCATCTCCAATAAAAAAAATGAATTTCTAAGTTTACTGAGAAAAGATAAAATAGCAGTTCTCACTGAAACTTGGTTAAAAATAGTTCTTTTTCCGATGCTCTATTTGATGTATATGTATGTAACAGCGCATATGCAAGGGGAGGATGTGTAGCGATTTTAGTTAGGAAAAATATCAAACACACACTATTGTCAAAGATTAAAACGAAAGTTTTCGAAACTATATCTGTAAAGATTGAAACCAACTTAGGTGAAATTTCAATAATAGGAGCTTATTTCCGCCGCGGTGGAAATAGCAACAAACTATTATTAAATGATTTTAATAATGATTTAAATTTATTTAATAATTTACAAAATAATTATTGTATTATAGGTGACTTTAAATGCAGACATTTAGCTTGGAACTGTCTTATAAATAATATTTGGGGTAAAACTTTGCATAAAAAACTTCACCACAGTAATTTTCAACTATTATATACACCATCTCCAACTTATGTTCCAATAACCCAAAGACACAAACCATCAACATTAGATTTAATTCTCACCAATATTAGTAATTATTTAGATACCATAAATGAATTAAACTCAGATCACCTTCCGGTAGGTTTTAACATTAACCAATCTTTTTTTAATAAAGAACTTCCTAAAACATTTTTATTTCAAAAAACAAACTGGAAGACATTTAACAAAATTCTTAAAAGAAAATTAACCACGTTAGTGTTTCCTGAATCAGTATATCACACTGTAATCGATACTATTATTGAAAATTTTCTGTAAAAGAAAGTAATGCAACAAAAACACTGGTTGGCAAAAATTTCAGAGGCCTTAAAGAACTTAATTACTCTACGAAATAATGAAAGGCGTAAATGGCAACGAACTAGAAATCCAATTCATAAAATACTAGTCAAAAGATTTAACCGTATCATTAAAAGTCAAATTATGGAACTTAAAAATAACTCATAGAATAACTTCATCTTTAAATAAAGGCTCAAAACCCTTTTGGAACTTATCCAAAGTTCTGAATAAAAAAGAACTAAAATTCCAGCCTTAGTTCTTAACAACGAAACTTTAACCACTGATAAAGAAAAAGCTATAAAACTAGCAGAGTTTTTTGCTAATCAAAACTCTCTGACTTGTAACTATAGCGACATTAATACTACTATTATGGTTGAAAATTCTATCATCTCACTAAATGCAGACATTAGCTACAACAATTGTCCAAGCTTTTCTGTAAATGACGTTTTACAAATAACCCAATCATTAAAAACGAGAAAAGCTGCCGGACAAGATAAGATACCCAACATTATGCTTAAAAATCTTTCAAAATCAAATTACATTATTCTCAATAAGATTTTCAACGAATGTCTGAAACTAGGCTATTTTCCCAGAAGTTGGAAAATAGCTATAGTGGCTTGCATTCCCAAAATGGATAAAAATGCTTCCAAAATTGAAAGTTACCGTCCAATCAGTCTACTAAATACCACCGCGTAAGATATTTGAAAAACTTCTAAAAAATAAAATCGAAAATTTTTTGGAAGATGCAAATATCCTTTTAAATGAACAATTCGGTTTCAGAAGGAAGCATTCAAATCTGCAGAATAAAGAAAATAATCAAAAAATAACTTGATAATAAAAATTCAGTGGGAATGATAACGTTAGATATTGAAAAAGCCTTTGACTCTGTTTGGCATAAGGCGTTAATCCATAAAATTATAAGCTATAGATTCCCTAAATACCTAACTAAAATTATTCACAGTTTCTTAAATGATAGAACTTTTGCGGTTAAAATCTGTTCAATCCAATCGGACAACAATTAGCGCAGGAATACCACAAGGCTCCGCGCTATCACCAGTTCTCTATAACATTTACATTTCAGACATCCCAAAACCCCCGAATTGTTAAATTGCTTTGTATGCAGACGACACCGCAGTATTAGCATCCTCGCCAAACTCTGCCGATATTATTAGGTATTTAGAGAATGGTTTCTTCAGAATCAGAGACTATTACTATAAGTGGAAAATTAAAATTAACGGTGAGAAAACAAAAACGATCTTCTTTACCAGAAAAAGAAAACCAAGTCACTTACCAAACAGAAATTTAATACTAAATAATAATGAAGTCAACTGGGAGAATGAATCCATCAAATATCTAGGCATTAATTTCGATAGGAAATTACTCTTCAAATGTCACATCCTTAAGGTCATAAATAAGATGGACCTCTGTATCAAAGCACTTTATCCAATTTTAAACAGAAAATCGTATCTGAGCATAGACAATAAATTATTAATATATAAAGTGATATTTGGCAGCATTCTTTTCTACCCTTTCGCCGTATGGATGGATTCTGCAAAATCGCATTTACTTCTTTTACAAAGAAAGCAGAACTCAGTGCTAAAATTAATTCTAAAGAAAAACAGATGCTTTTCAACCGCAAGGTTACATGAAATCGCCCAAGTGCCTACAATTCAAGACAAAATTGATAGACTGTTTCCAGTTTTTCAAGAGAACTGCTTTAACAATTCAAATCCTCTAATAAATAATATTTTCAGTATAATCTAAATTAACTATATGTAAATTCTAAATTTAATAATTAGTCTATAGGTTAGTTTTAAGTATCTAGTTATAAGTCGTTAAAAAATGTGTCAGTAGGTTTTTTAGCCATTTTTCCTACACCAACTAAATATTTTAATAATAAATATTAATTGTTTTCTCTTTAAATACTAATTTTAAGTCAAAGTTGGAAATACTCCTATTATAGTATGATCTTCTAAATTTGTAAATATTGGCTTTTTTGTACACAAAATCTTTTTTTTTAAGGCTTAATAAATAAATAAAAAAATAATTTAAATACAAGTTTTTGCCATGAGTATCATTCGGATATTTTTTTTTTAATTTTAAGAAAGAGTCGCGGATTTTCATATTTTCTCAAATTTCAGCTGTCATCCAAATGCTTTTATTGTTATTAAATTTTGATTGAATTGTTTTTGTATTTGCTTCAATCAATTCGGTAAGTTTGGAAACCATAATATCAAAAGAATTTATGTTATGCATATTGTTCCAAAATTCATTTTTATCAATGTTGCCATAATCTAGAATAATTTTATGACTGTTAATTTTTTCTTTTATTTGTTTGAAGTCAATACTGACAAAAAGCATTTGGTGATCAGACAAAATTGTGTCTAAAACATGAACATTGTATTTCAAGTCAATGAAATCAGAAATTAAATGATCTATAACTGTCCTATTACTGTTGAGAATTATAAATCCATTATCAATCACCTACAAAGATTGATCTCCTATGTTTTAGTAAGTCTTCTATTTTTTCTACGAATATATCAAAAATCGTTCTGTGGGAGCTATAAATTGCAAATATATTTATATTATGTTTGATTAACTTAACACCTAGAATATTAGAATTTTGACATTCTTCATTATATATACATTTACTACTAATTTTATTATTAATATATGTTGCAACCCCCCATATTTGCTTTTCCTGTTACTAAAATACGGAACATAACCTGGTAAATTATAGAATATGTTTTCACTCTCATGCAACCAAACTTCCGACAGTACAATCACATCTATTTTTATACTATACGAATTTACTATCGCTTCTAGATGATATAATTTATTTCTAAGACTTTGTATGTTTAAATATATAATATTAAAATTTTTACTGTAAGAATCGTTTAATAATCTGCCCTCGTCTGTATAATATTGTACTTTAATGTCATTATTTAAATCAAAAATATTTTGATAATTATCTATCCCTGTTTCCTCCATTAATTAATGTTGGTCAAAATATAAAAAAAAATGATTTGTAATTTAACAATAATTAGATTATTAATGTGATAGAAAGAGATAGATGTGAGAATTTTTTTTCTAATATCGTAAAATTTCATAGCGCTATCAGAAAAAAAGATTTCTGATTTAACAATAAAATGATTATCAGTGCAATAGAAAAATATAGATGTCAGAATTATTTTTCTATTATCACAAACTTTCATAGTGCTATCTATGGATATATCAGTCTCTCTTAAGTGATTATTAACTAAAAGCTGTGTTCCTGCTTTTTTTTGGATAAGAAATAAAAATGTAATAATCAATTTGTAAAAATTATAAATAAGTAAAATTGTAAAATCAAAAATATGTGTAAAATATAAAGAAATAAAATGTGTTAAAAAAGAAAAATAAGCGTGTTTTTGTTCTCAAATTTTTTTGGTTAGTGTAATGTATGATGAAAAAAATATTATTTAATGTAAGAAAAAAAGAAAAATAATTTGTATAGACTATTAATATTGACAAAAAATAAGAAAAAAAAATTTTAGAATTGAATTTAAAGAATAATAAAAAAGAAATACATTTTAAAGCTAAGTTTTTTAATTTTACCATTTGTAAATGAATTGAGTTGAAATTGCTTAGGTATTGAAGGTTTTATAAATATGATGATATCGTTTTGTATATTTTGCTGGAATGATTTCTCCGTAAAAAAATGGTGCTATCTTTGACCCAGAGAAATTGAAATTTATGTTTGATTTTAATATTTTTAGCTTCGTAATAAAGATTAGACTGCAATGCTGTAAGATGGTGACGTAGAAATATATCTTTGTTGCCATCATTATTCATATCTAATTCAACAGTAAAAAGGTGCTTATATTGTCGTTTTTTTTTTTCAATAATTCTCTTTTTGGGATATCAGAATTAAACTTAACAATATACAATTTTTTCTGGGGACCAGCATCTGATATATCATTTTTATCAATATTAGCATTAATTTTTTTTGCGATCGCCAAAACAGTTTTTCTTGGGTTTATGAGATTCGAAGGTAGACCGGCTAGTACAAGATTATTTTTTAACAAATTCTGCTGCGTTTTATCATTTAAATACTCCAAACTGTTAACTCTGTTTTCCAAAATGCTGATATGATTTTCGGAACTATTCACACGATCATGTATTTTAGAATTTTCTTTCAATAATTCTGCATTTTTGATTCAAATTTCTTCAAACTGAAGTGCTAAATGTTTTTGATTTTTGTGAATTTACAGCAAAAGACCACCTACATTTTTTAAAAATTGTGCTAATTCTTCCGGGGTATAATTAGTACAATTGAAAGATTCTAATTCATCGTCTAGGCTTAATTGAGCATTATTATTAAGAGCATGGCAAAAACTTTACTTTATCTTATGATTGTTGTTATTAATTATCACAGATTCAACTGATGTTTTTGGAGTTTTGCTATTTTCATCTACCTCTTTAGTATCAACCAACACCATAGACTCATTTGATGTTGTTGGACAATTAACACATTTCCAATAAGCGTTACCTGACATGATGGCATAAATCAGTTCATCAGATATATTGGCACACCTTGCATGAAAACTCAAAGCACACGTACCACACTGAATTCCTTTATTTTTTGTTTTACCAGCAATTCGGTTTTTATAATAAAATGAAATAATTTACGTGATAAGTTAAAAAATATTATTTGAATTGAAAAAAAATAGTTTATAAAAATTTAAGCAATATGTTAAGAATTATTTCGCAAATAAAACAATTTATTTCTTAACAATTTTATTTTTATTTTTTAACAATTTCTTTACAAAAAAATTAGTTTGGTAGCCAATACGCCAATTAAGAACAAAAAATTAATTTGCATAGAACTACAGCATACACATATTACGCAGTTTAGCTAGTATGGTATAAGGCAATTAAAAACTAAAAGTTACATTATATAATTATAATGTAAAGTAACTAAACATAGCATATACGTGAAATAAGAACTTAAGCAACATTTTTAGTATTGCATATATGTACGACAAAATCGACAATTTTATCTAGAAAATGAGAACAGATACAGCAATTCTAACGACAGCATTTGAAAGCCTTTGTTTATTTTATTAAAGCCTAACTCGTAATTGTAAATAAGCTAAAATGCGTATACGGCACTTAAGACTAAGGTGACGATTTGTCTTTAAAAAGTAGATTTTTTTTTATTATTTTTTATATGTGTGCGTATTTAAAATGTTTTTTTGATGAATATAATGGGTTTTCCAAGGTGAATGATACAATTTAAAATGGTTATAATGGCAACACTGCGTATTATTTTTTGACATTTCTTATGTTATTTGTTTTCAGTATGCTATGCCATTTAATCATGGGAAGATACACGCTTCAACAACGTTTAGAAATTCTTAAATTGTTTTACCAAATTCATTGCTCATTTGATGATCATTTTTATCCAAAAATTTTATTCAGTGATGAAGCTCATTTTTGGTTATATGGTTATGAAAACAAACAGAATTGCAGAATTTGGAATGATGAAAATACACACGAAACCATTACATCCAGATAAAGTAACTGGGTGGTGTGCAATTCATGCTGGTGGAGTGATTGATTCATATTTCTTTGAAGAAAATAATCAAAGAGTAACAGTCAAAAGAGAACGATACAGAACAATGTTAAATGATTTTTTTCCCTGTTGTTGTTGAGAATAATCTGGAAGATATGTGGTTTCAACAAGACGGTGCCACCTGCCACACAGCAATCGATTTATTGAAAACAAAATTTGGTGATGAAATTATCTCACGAAATGGTCAAGTTAATTATCCTCCCAGGTCGTGTGATTTAACACCTTGTGATTTCTTTCTTTGGGGATATGTTAAGTCACAAATTTATGCTGATAATCCAACAACAATTGAGCAATTACAAATCATACATAATGGCATAGTGGCATAATGTAACCTTTCAAATATAAAAATAATTTTGGTCTCACTGAATAATTTATGTGTGTTTTTTAATTTTTAAATTAAAATCATCCCTAAGGGAAAACCCATGTATATATAAAATAAAAGCGGATGCGTAAAGTAATTGTCAAAAAATGGATGAATTATGTACTTTACATCAAATTTTTCTGAACCTCATAAAAAATTTTTACTTCATTGTGTCTTTGATTAGTGGATTTTTTTTTTCAGTTCTAAGATTTCAGGTGTAAAAAAAAGAAGAACAAGTAAGTTTGAAATTTTATTAAAATAAAATTTAAGGACTGGCGAAATATTTTCTAGTACACTTTGAATTTTGCCATATATTTCAATTAATATGTAAACCCCTTGTACATCGAGTTGATAAGATAACATAATGTATTTTTTTTTTTATTTTTTTTTTTGCTTAAGGGAGATAGTGAAGAAGTGATATTTTACGAATTTCTTCTGATTTAAGTCTATGTCTACCCATTTTAAAACAAAAAAAATTTTCTTTAGCATGTATTTGTTTACGAACTTTCTTAGCTTCGAACACTTTTAATAAACTTAGTATAATATTTGTAGGTATATAAAATTTCTAATATAACTACCTAAATATCTATATTTGATATAATTTATAATTATATTGTTTAAAAATTTGATATAATTTAATATTATATTATTTAAAATATACAAAATAAACAAAACGTCATAAAATATACAAATATATACAAAATATTTTAACTTCTTTTTAAAATTAAAAAATTCTAAATTTATATCAAAAATTATAAAAACTTAGTTGCAATTTCCAAAAAGATTGTTAAACAATCCGCCAAAATTAATATTAATATGATTTATGTATCACCAATTTATTCCAAAAATATGCGCGCTTCTTTTCTTTAAAATAATATTTTTAAAAAATCAAAGCAATCTTTGATTAAGAAAACGAAGAATTTTTTTTTAGTATTTTTTGTTTATTAAAAATATATGTATGTATGTTTAAGTCCATACATTTGTATCTACTTAATCTTCACATAACTCATATTAGATCTTTATAAGTCGCTTATCGTTATAATATACATACATATGTAATTTATAAATCATAATATAAAATATGGTCATTGTTGAGGGCTCCTAATCGTACAATTTTAATGGTACCTATTTCTACAACTTTTTATACATTTATACAATATACAATTGAGATCAATCATTGTACTCTTATTGAACGGTTATTTGCAAACACTTCTAATTTTTACGGTTATCAGCAATCATATTTGTAATTTTTAACAAATTTTAATACAACTGCGGTTCTAATACAACTGCGGCTTGTATTAACTTAACTGATTTTATTACTAGAGAAATCGATTCACGCAAATTTGTGGCTTGCGTATTCCTTGATTTGCAAAAAGCGTTCGATTGTGTAGACCATGAAATTCTACTTATCAAATTATCTAATCTAAGTTTTAACAATAACCAACTCAATCTTTTTAAATCATATCTCTCTAATAGACAACAATTTGTTCGCATCAACTCTTCTCAAAGTCAGGCAAAGACAATAGGAAAAGGGGTTCCATAGGGTTCTATTTTAGGTCCTGACCTCTTTCAAATATATATTAATGATATATGTCAGCTAAATTTAAAGGGAACACTTCAGCTTTACGCGGATGATGCTGTACTGAAATATGCTGAAAAAAATCAAGTTGACTTGGCAAATGCAATAAACTGTGATTTAGAAACTATCAATATATGGCTGGATAAACATCGTCTACTATTAAATGCAAAAAAAACCAAAATAATTGTATTTAATAATAAAACAGATCACAATTTCAATATTCACTATAAAAACTGCCCAATTGAAATTGTGAAAACGTTTAATTACTTGGGTCTTGTAGTTGATAATAGATTAAGATGGTGTGAGCACATTGACCATGTTATAAAAAAAATTTGTCCATATGTTTTCATTTTAAAAAGGATGCGAAACTTCTTCTCCGATAGCGCCTTGTACAGCATCTATTCATCGTATATTCTTTTCACTTAACTTATTTGAACCCTGTGTGGAGTAGTGGATCAATTTTCAATTTCAACAAATTTGCTATATTCCGAAAAATATGTAAGTTTTAATCATATATGTAATCGGGAAACCCTTTTATTAAGTTTCAAAATTATCAATAAAACATTAAAACACAATTTCAACTTAGATAGGATGGTCGATATACACAATCACAATACTAGAAACAAATCAAATTACTATTTAAAATTATTTAAAACAGGTAAACAGAAAAACAATTGTCTGTACAACTGTTTAAAGGTGTACAATAATCTTCCAAACGAAATGAAAGCCATAACCAATCTCCGTATTTTCAAAAAAGAAGTAAACATTTTTTTAGGTAATTCGCATAATTTAAACTAATTAAATTAAATACAAAATAATTAAAACTTAACTATGCCATTGGAATTTATTTTTGTAGTTAAATACACTTTGTGTAGTATAAGATTGTATTATAGTAAAACTTAAAATCTAAGATTTGTAGTATCCTAATCTGTAATGTTACTTAGTTATAATTAGTTCTAATCCTGAATGTTAATTAGTTTTAATAATTTAAAAATTATAATGTAGTCAATATCGCAATTAAAATTACAATTAAAATTAAAATTACATCTAGAATAAATTTCAAATTAAAATTAAAAATAAATTTAATGTCAAATAAAAATATATTTCAAGCTTTTAATAAAATTAAATTTAAATAAGAATCAATAAGAATATAATAATAATAAATTCATATATTGTTTAATCTATAAGACCACACAGCTCATGCTAAGGTCTTTAAAATTTTATTATAATCATTATATATACTTAATTAATTCATTGTAAATTTCATATTGCTAATAAAGAAAAAAAAAAAAAAATATTTTAAATAAAATTGACAAATTTTAAAAAACTATACTTAAATTTTATTTTTAAAAAAATTTTCAAAAAATAATAACGAATACTCATTCATAGAATAGCAAATTTTTATATACAATGTACACAACTTTTAGCTTAATTTATTTTTACAAAATGCACTTTCATACACAATTTGTCTAAATTTTCAAAATTACATTCATTTCATCAAATTTTTAAAGTAAAAAAAATTACAAATCTATTTTTTCATACTTATAATATTACTTCAATGGAAGCGACGAATTTATATTAGAATAATAACGAATACTCAATCTAATAATAGGAAATTTTTATATATATAGGTACAATGCACACAATTTTTAGCTTTTATTTTTACAAAATGTACTTTCATACACAATTTGTCTGTATTCTGTAACTCATAAAACCTCATACAATTTTCAATGAGTGTACATCATATACCTAATACCATAGACAAATAACATATAGATGAGTAAATCGTATGGGAATTTTTTAAACACTTTTTTTTTTAACTTTAGAAAAAAAAACATGGGAAGAAATTGCTGTTAAATGTAATAATAAAAATAATGTTAATAAAATGTATAATCAAAATCTGTCCATGTATAATCAAAATTTGTCCATATGTTTTCATTTTAAAAAGGATGCGAAACTTCTTCTCCGATAGCGCCTTGTACAGCATCTATTCATCGTATATTCTTTTCACTTAACTTATTTGAACCCTGTGTGGAGTAGTGGATCAATTTTCAATTTCAACAAATTTGCTATATTCCGAAAAATATGTAAGTTTTAATCATATATGTAATCGGGAAACCCTTTTATTAAGTTTCAAAATTATCAATAAAACATTAAAACACAATTTCAACTTAGATAGGATGGTCGATATACACAATCACAATACTAGAAACAAATCAAATTACTATTTAAAATTATTTAAAACAGGTAAACAGAAAAACAATTGTCTGTACAACTGTTTAAAGGTGTACAATAATCTTCCAAACGAAATGAAAGCCATAACCAATCTCCGTATTTCCAAAAAAGAAGTAAACATTTTTTTAGGTAATTCGCATAATTTAAACTAATTAAATTAAATACAAAATAATTAAAACTTAACTATGCCATTGGAATTGAATTTTGTAGTTAAATACACTTTGTGTAGTATAAGATTGTATTATAGTAAAACTTAAAATCTAAGATTTGTAGTATCCTAATCTGTAATGTTACTTAGTTATAATTAGTTCTAATCCTGAATGTTAATTAGTTTTAATAATTTAAAAATTATAATGTAGTCAATATCGCAATTAAAATTACAATTAAAATTAAAATTACATCTAGAATAAATTTCAAATTAAAATTAAAAATAAATTTAATGTCAAATAAAAATATATTTCAAGCTTTTAATAAAATTAAATTTAAATAAGAATCAATAAGAATATAATAATAATAAATTCATATATTGTTTAATCTATAAGACCACACAGCTCATGCTAAGGTCTTTAAAATTTTATTATAATCATTATATATACTTAATTAATTCATTGTAAATTTCATATTGCTAATAAAGAAAAAAAAAAAAAAATATTTTAAATAAAATTGACAAATTTTAAAAATCTATACTTAAATTTTATTTTTAAAAAAATTTTCAAAAAATAATAACGAATACTCATTCATATAATAGCAAATTTTTATATACAATGTACACAACTTTTAGCTTAATTTATTTTTACAAAATGCACTTTCATACACAATTTGTCTAAATTTTCAAAATTACATTCATTTCATCAAATTTTTAAAGTAAAAAAAATTACAAATCTATTTTTTCATACTTATAATATTACTTCAATGGAAGCGACGAATTTATATTAGAATAATAACGAATACTCAATCTAATAATAGGAAATTTTTATATATATAGGTACAATGCACACAATTTTTAGCTTTTATTTTTACAAAATGTACTTTCATACACAATTTGTCTGTATTCTGTAACTCATAAAACCTCATACAATTTTCAATGAGTGTACATCATATACCTAATACCATAGACAAATAACATATAGATGAGTAAATCGTATGGGAATTTTTTAAACACTTTTTTTTTTTAACTTTAGAAAAAAAAAACATGGGAAAAAATTGCTGTTAAATGTAATAATAAAAATAATGTTAATAAAATGTATAATCAAAATCTGTATAATAAAAATGTTATTTATACGACTAAACTATATTTTTGTTGAGTTGTATGTATGCATACACTTTTTTCATTCTTTTTTATTTATTTGTGTTGTTTTTGTTATTATGAATGTTTTGAATATATAAAAATAAAAAGAAAAAAAGAAAAAATTATTTAGATTAGAATTTATTTAGAGTTAATATTTGTTAATATTTTTTATAGAGGATGATATTCTTATTTTTTATTTGTATAAAAAAGTATAAAGAATATTGCATCGTTGTCGAATGCAACGTTATGTTACTTTCGTTTTTAACAAAAATATTTTGTATATGTGTACGTGTATATGCATACATATGAAAAATTAAGTTCTTTTATTTTTGCAAAATATTTCTTTTGGTAGTTAAAATTTAATGGTTAAAACAAATACTTTTAATTGTTTAATTGTTTTATTTTAAAATTTTTAACTAGGTATACCAATAAAATTAGTTCTTAAATGGGTTTCAAATGTTTTATTGTTGGTTGTGGAAGGACAAAATCCAAAAATCCTGAAACAAAGTTCGTTGAATTTGCGAGAAAAGGAAAAACTTTCATTTGTGATTTTCATTTTCCCAAATCATTTTTCGGATTAAAAAAATTAAAAAATTCTTCTTATGCTAAAATTGCAGAGATTTTGAAAGAAAAAAAATTAGAAATTAGAAACAATAATAAAGAACCAAATAATAATTCAAATAATAAAAGTAGACGAACCTTCTCTATTAAATGTGTTTTAGAACATTGCCGGAACAAAACAAATAATATACCAAAACTCAGATTTTTTAGGTTTCCGTCTAAAAATAATGATTTAAATAATATTTGGATGGAACGCTGTAATTTATCTGAAAAAAATAGATTAAAAACTCGGAAATATATATGTGAAAAACATTTCGATAGTTATAGTTTCATTAACAGAAATTTAAAGAAAACTGCATATCCCAATTGTAATTTACAGGTAAAGTTTTTGATATTGTTGATAGATATGATATTATTAAAAAAAAAGATAACTATATACAAAAATTTTTATTCGTAGTTATCTACAATAAACTTTGCGAATGAAAATTTATCCATTAATGAAAGGTTAAATAAATATGAATTTGTGATCGCTGAGGAAAATCATACTTCTCCGAAACCATATGTTCATAATTTAACTAAAAAAACTTATACTTCGAGAAATTTAGAAAACGCTCATTTAACACTTGATGATATTCAAAAATTACCATCTCCGACAACAAGACGCACATTATCAGTAAGTTCGATCGAAGCTGATTTCTGTAAATTTTGTTTAAAAAATGAACAAAATAGAGATTTTTATGCAAAAAAATGTGCAATGATGCAAAGGAAACTAAAACAATTACAGATCAAAAATAAACATCTAATACTTAAGAACAAAAAAAATTATTTTAAACTTGTTATACCCGTACGATAGGATCGGGTATAATAAAATTACTCCTCCGTTTGTAACACCTCGAAATAAGCGAGCTAGATATACCTTCAAAGGTATGGATCGGATCAGAAAAAAATTCTAAGACTTTTGAGCCATGTCCGTCCGTCCGTCCGTCAGCACGCTAACTCAAAAACTAAGAAAGCTAGAATCTTGAAATTTACACAAAATATTTTGGGAGTAATTTGTAGGTTCCCTATTTTTTTTGGTTGAGTTTGGACCAAGCCTTAGGGTAGCTCTCGAACACCTAACTTTTAGGTCCCCACATTTTTTTTGCAATAGAGCTATGAAATTTTAACTGCTGATAGATCTCACAAAAATATTAATTTTATTTTTAATAACTTTTTTTCGTAGACCCACCCGTTAGGGAGCTACAGCTCTCCAAAGGTTCAAAAAAGCTCTATATTTAAATTGTTATAGCACAAGTTGTATAAAGTATATCTTCATTTTGAAAACGCCAAACGATTACTACTTTTATTAGCTTTAAAAGTATATATACAATAAATATATATTTGTGACATACGGTGTCTTAATTTACCGTTATGTGAAACTCAAATTTTGCAAAATCATTCAACCCTTCTATCTTCTAAACGGTTTAAGTTGGAAACTTGAAATTTTGACAGAAGTTAGATCTTTGAAAATAAGTATGAGTCATTTCAAAAAATTTTTTTGTATCACTCCCCGTTTAGGAGCTGTAAGAGGTCAAAAACTGAAAATTTCCTATTTTTAAACACCTGTAACTTGAACACCTGTTAAAATTTTTTTGAAGTAATACACAAAAATTAAAGCTTCAATATTGTACTCTTATTTCTGTTAACAACTTTATTTAATAATATAGGGTTACTTTATAATTGACGAAAGTGTTACTTGATTTTTTCAAATTTTTAACAAATTTCTTTAACGAATTTTTTCCATTTTGTTTTACTCGATAATTTGAAATTGTTGAGGATATAATGCGTAGTACATAAAAATGTAAATAAATAAATAACATAACGGTTGCTTGAAGAATTTTTATTTATATGATATTAATATATATACATACTTATATAATATCATGTTTATTTACATATCGTATATGTCACTAGGGAATGAATGATAAGAGTATAGATGTATATTATATAGCGCCGTATTTACATACATACATATATGTATTTTATTGTACTTATAAGAAATTATTCTGTCAATGCAATATTTAAATATAATATAATATAATACTTAAAATTATATTTACTATTTTATACTAAATAAATTTAATATACATTTACCGCTTAGTATTAAATGGTACTATAGAATATTTGAAAAGTTTTGGATTGATAATCGTTATGTGGAAGGTTAGAATCTGCTTTTGAAGAATGTACATATAAACATATAGTTTGAATATATGTACAACCCATAGTTCTAGAAATTATAAAATTCACCCAAATTATTTTAAAATACTAAAATATTAAAAAAATAATATTGTGAGCAGAGTGACAGGCTGTGCACATACTAACGGTTCGTACGGGTATCTAAGAGTTGACAAAGGCAACTGTATTCTTCCTCGTTTTTTTAAAGAAAAAAGTATATAATTCAACTACTTTCAATGCTCAAACTGATATTTCAATAATAATAGATAAAATAGACCATATCAATAATAATACTAAAATACTAGCCAAAATGTTACTTTCTAAACGTACTAGCACAAATATTGAATATCCACTAGAACAACGAAAATTAGCTATGAACATTCATTATAAATCAAGCTCAACTTACACTTTTCTCCGTGACAGATTAGATTTAAATTTACCATCAAATAGTTCAATTTATAAATGGACACCTATTAAACATTTAACACCTGGATTTAATCAACCTATTTTTGATGCCATATCAGAAAAGATTAAAATTTTAGATGATCAAGGGAAACAGGTATCATTAATTTTTGATGCAATGGCTATAAAACCAGAACTAAACTATTCAGAATATCACGATAAAATAATTGGACTAGAAGATTTAGGAGAAGGCAGATCTTATCCAAAAGTAGCAAAAGAAATCCTCGCATTTATGGTCCGTAGTGATTTTAGCGACTGGAAAATGATAATTAGTTATTATTCATCTAAAAATGCCATAACAGGAGACAGATTAAAGACTTTAATTAATAAAAACATTGATCTTTGTTTTCAAATGGGTTGACTCAATAATTTGTGATCAAGGTAGCAACAATAGAAGTGCATTTAAACATATGAATGTGTCCAAAAACAGACCTTTTATTATCTATAATAATCGAAGAGTGTATGTTATTTACGATATCTGCCATGTTATTAAAAATTGCAGAAATAGCTTGCTAAAATATGACATAGAAACACCAGAAGGAGTGGCTAGCTGGAGTGTACTGAGGGAATTGCATTCCATGGAAAGAAAAAATACAACAAAATTATGTCCACAATTGACTGAAAGTCATATAAATCCAAACGCATTTCAGAAAATGAATGTTAGTCTAGCTACAGAAGTTTTAAGTTCTAGCTGCGCTGCTGGAATTAAAACAATTGTAAATCAAAATTTATTTCCTCCACATATTCATTCGAAAACAATTTCAACAGCTTTATTTTTAGAAAAAATTAACAATATTTTTGATTGTTTAAACAGCAAAATTAGATATGATAATCGCAGGCCTCTAAAATCATCTTTGGAAAAAGATAATCAAGTTTATAAGTTCTTACACTATATTAAACAATATTTATCCGAAATAAAAGTTCCTACTAAAGTTTACTGGGTTGATGGTTTGTTGCAAACAATTTATGCAATACTTTCTTTGTCAGATGATTTTTTTGCTAATCCCAAATTGCAGATCTCTTACATTTTGACAAACAAAAAAAGTTCGGACCCAATCGAAAATTTTTTTGCTACAATTCGTGGTCATAATGGCTTTTCTAGAAATCCATCAGTAAAAGAGTTTTATAATGGGTAGAATAATGTCAATGAAACTTCTTAGTTATTCTTCGAATCTAATGAACTGTGAGCCTGATGACGATGAATATTTAAGAAATAGTTTAAATTTAACATTATCAGATAATATTCTTAATCCAGAAGCAGAGTTTAATCTATTTACAAGCGTCTCTTCAAATAATTATGAAAAATATATTGAAAATTTTGAAATCTCTCAAAACGAAAATTGTGATCCAAATCTTAATACGTCTACTTTATTAAGCGATTCTTCCATTAGATATTTTGCAGGCTATGTACTGTTCAAACTTTTTAAAACTATTTCATGTAGTTATTGTGAAAAAATTCTACAAAAATCTGACGATAAAACATTATCATCATCGTCAGAATTACTAATATTTCATAGGAGTTATTCTGAAAATTCTGATTTTGGCAGTTTAGTTCTACCGTCAGATTTATTTTTTAAAATTTGCAAGTTTCATATTCAAATATTTAAAAATTTTATAAATGAAAATATTGCAATTTGCCAGTTAAAGAAAACTATAATAAAGATATGTATTGAAGCGACTAATGCACAAGAAGAGTTTAAAAGCTGGTTTAATTGTTCGGGAAACTGTTATTTTCACCGTAAGAAAGCATTGGATTTTTTAATTTTGGTGGTATTGAGAAAACATTGTTCTTGGAAAGTTGGTAAAAAAGAAATACTCACAGAACAAAATCAAATGCGGAAGAAAATAGAAATATCAAATCCAAAATTAAAAATTTTAAAGCCATAAATGAAAATAAAATAAATCAAAAAAATTGAATTTTACTGCTATAGTAGGTATAGTATTTCACGCCAATTTTAGAAATAAAAACTACTTTATAATTTTGAATTTACTTTATAATTTTTGAACGTTGAAATCATTTTTTGTTTTTTTATAAATCCTTTTGTTCTTTCATTTTTAATTTTATAATTGTTATTTAGTTTAATAAAAAAAATAGAAAAAATTTAGCTGCACCTTTTATTTTTTGTTTGAAGTTTTGTTTTTATCTTAATAAGTTTAATAAAAAATATTAAATACTTAGAATACCTAGTTACTCCTTTTTAAAATTGTTTCAAAAGGTATAGAAAGAAAGTTTTTATTCCTTCTTATTTTAATTAACTCTAACCTTTTTAGTTTTTGAGTTATGATAAAATGCTTTTGGGACAATTTGGGTAGAATGATAAAATTATTTCCCCAATTTTGAAAAATTAAATTTTTTATTATAGCCACATTTAAATTTAAATTATTGGCCATATTAAATATTTAATACAAATATAAGCCAAGGATATATTGAACATTTTGTACATAAATAAGTAACTTTAAAATACATATTAACATAGACAAATAACATATGTACCTACATAAGTATATACAAATAAGAAATAAGAATATCATCCTCTATAAAAAATATTAACAAATATTAACTTTAAATAAATTCTAATCTAAATAATTTTTTCTTTTTATTTTTCTATATTCAAAACATTCATAATAACAAAAACAACACAAATAAATAAAAAAGAATGAAAAAAGTGTATGCATACATACAACTCAACAAAAATATAGTTTAGTCGTATAAATAACATTTTTATTATACAGATTTTGATTATACATTTTATCAACATTATTTTTATTATTACATTTAACAGCAATTTCTTCCCATGTTTTTTTTCTAAAGTTAAAAAAAAAAAGTGTTTAAAAAATTCCCATACGATTTACTTATCTATATGTTATTTGTCTATGCTAATACTTACATATTATATTCACATTCATTCTTTACACAACAGAAAAAAACAAAAAATATGTAGATAAATACTTTACATTACATAGCTACATGCATATATAAATACATATCTATACCATTCATAATTAAACTATATGTATAGCAATATATATGTAATACAATATACCCTGTATAGAAGCATAAAAAACCAAAAAAAATAAAACAAAAAATACGTATAACCATCATAGACTATTATCACAGACAATAAATATACAGATATAGCATTTCTAATAAAAAATGTTTTCCTTTTTTTCTATCAACCGACATCTATTAACCGACAAAAGCTTTCAGAAAAAGAAAAAAATAAAATCAAAAAAAAAGCTTCCCTAGTTATAAAATGTTTCATATTTTATTTCATAGCTAAGCGATAATAGTAAAAAAGTATTTTTAGAGCTTTTATTTTGTTGTTGTTGCTTCTTTAAAATTGCCTTCAAATAGAAATGATAGAAATTTTATGTGTATTCGCTTCGCACATACATATGTATATAAAAAACAAGTAAATGTAACAGTAAGTCGATGCAACCGACTTATTAATACCCTACACCTGAATAATTCGAATTAAATTAAAAATCCATAAGTGTTTTTGGGAGCTGCTTGAACTTCTTCCCTTTTCTGTCTTATTCAACTCGAATTTCAAGAACGTAAAAGAGGCATCCGCTTGGGATATGCTTGACACCCTTGTATAAAATTTTAAGTTTCTATCTTAATTATTTTCGAAGATTGGTAGTCCTTGGGAGGTTTGTGTCAGCTACCCGAATTGCCACTCCAATTCATCGAATCCATCTCAGGAACATAAAGAAAATTTGCCAGAACACCATTCTATTAAATTTAAAGGTTCTACTTTTGTTGGTTTTGGAGATATGCTCGTTGCTCTTGTGCTCGTCCGGAAGTTTCCAAAATACGAACCCATGGTTCACATTCTTTCAAATGTCAGTTTCCAATTTTACAGAAAAGGAAACATAACAGAACACCTTTGTACTAAAAATAAAAGTTCTATCTTTGTTGGTTGTGGAGATATACTCGTTTGCTCTGGGGCTCGTTTGGAAGCTTCCAAAACCAAACCCATGGACCAAATCCTCTTAAATTTCAGAGACATAAATCAAACACGAAAGAACACCATTCTACCAAATTCAAAGGTTCTACCTTTGTTCGTATTGGATATAATCTCATTTGCTCTGCGGCTCGTTCGGAAGCTTCCAAAATTCGAATCCACGGTTCAAATTCTTTCAAATTTAAACCCATGGCCGAAACCTCTCAAATTTCAGAGACCTAAATCAAACATGAAAAAACACCATTCGGCCAAATTTAAAGGTTATATATTTGTTGTTTTTGGAGATAATCTCATTTGCTCTGGGGCTCGTTCGGAAGCTTCCAAAATCCAAACCCATGGACCACATCCTCTTAAATTTTAAAGACATAAATCAAACTGGAAGAAACATCATTATAAAAAATTTAAAGGTTCTATCTTTATTGGTTTTGGAGATAATCTCGTTTGCTCTGGGGCTCGTTCGGAAGCTTCCAAAACCCGAACCCATGGACCAAATATTCTCACATTTCAGAGACTTAAATAAAACATGAAAGAACACCACCCTGCCAAATTTAAAGGTTATATCTTTGATGGTTTTGGAGATAATCTCATTTGCTCTGGTGCTCGTTCGGAAGCTTCCAAATCCAAACCCATGGACCAAATCCTCTTAAATTTCAGAGGCCTAAATCATACATGAAAGAACACCATTCTGCCAAAAGTAAAGGTTATATCTTTATTGGTTTTGGAGATAATCTCATTTGCTCTGGGGCTCGTTCGGAAGCTTCCAAATCCAAACCCATGGACCAAATCCTCTTAAATTTCAGAGACATAAATCGAAGGGGAAGGAACATCATTGTACAAAATTTAAAGGTTCTATCTTTGTTGGTTTTGGAGATAATCTCATTTGCTCTGGTGCTCGTTCGGAAGCTTCCAAAACCCAAACCCATGGACCAAATCCTCTTAAATTTCAGAGACATAAATCGAACAGGAAGAAACATCATTGTACGAAATTTGAAGGTTCTATCTTTGTTGCTTTTGGAGATAATCTCGTTTGCTCCGGAATCATTCGGAATCATTCCAGAAACCGAACCCATGTACGAATTTTGTCCAGATTCGAACTTAGCCTTTCTTTCGTAATTAGTAACCTACTACATAAATTTCATCAAGATAGCATCATTATTTTTTGAGTTATCGTGCGTACGGACGGACGGACATCGTTACATCGACTCCGGCGGTGATCCTGATTCAGAATATATATACATGTCTATACCTAACTCGCTTCCTTTTGGTGGTTACAAACACCATACCAAAGTTAATATACCCTATACTTTAGGTGTAGGGTATAATAAAGAAGTGTTAATTAATAAGATTTTTATTTTAAAGGGAAAAAAAATCAAGTGAATTCAACACGTTATTAAATATACATATGAAACTTAACTTAAAAATATTTCATTTTTAAAATTAAATTAAATAATTTTTTAACGTTTAGTTAGGTGAAGGAAGGTTTTTAAATTTTTATGATTTTAAATTAAAGTAACGACTTTTCTATAAATACAGAAATGTTTTAATTTTTATGTTAGGTACATATTTTATATTATATAAAAGGTCTTGAATTTTGTTTATTTTTTTTATAATTTGTAAAGTAATGCTGAATAACTTAATCTAAAAAATTCATTTTTCCTTAACCTATTTTTAATATTAAAATTCAATGTTTTGTTACATATGTACGTACTTTTGGTTGTTTTTCTTTATTTTAACTTAAACTAAAAAATTCACTTTTCCTTAATCTATTTTCTATAGCAGATATAATTAATAATTTTGAGCCCATTTGATTGGGATCATCTTTTTGAAATATTTATTGAGTATAATTTTATTTTTGGAACTGGAGTCAAAAAGATCCTGGGTCAATTTCCCACCGCGACTCCATTCCTCTATCCATCATTACACTTGTGTAACACGTATTTTTGACCCAGGAAAAATAAGGAAGTGTTAATAAGATTTTTATTTTAAACAGAAAAAATCAAATTCAATATATATGTTATTTAAAACTATATGAAACTTATCTTAACTTTAAAATATTTCGTTTTTAGAATTAAATTAAATAATTTTTTAACGTTTAGTTAGATGAAGGAAGGTTTTTAAATTTTTATGATTTTAAATTAAAGTAACGACTTTTCTCTAAATAAAAAAATGTTTTAATTTTTATGTTAGGTACATATTTTATATTATATAAAAGGTCTTGAATTTTGTTTATTTTTTTTATAATTTGTAAAGTAATGCTGAATAACTTAATCTAAAAAATTCATTTTTCCTTAACCTATTTTTAATATTAAAATTCATTGTTTTATTACGTAGTTTTGTAGTGTTACATATACATACATACATTTTATTTTTACATACATAATTACACATAAGTAGACTGAATAATGAAAATACAATGCATTTTCATAAACAACAATTGATAGCAAGCCATTGATAGCCAATAAAGCTCTTAATTGATTTTGTACTTGTGCAGCTATTCCGATTATTATTATACCGGATTATTATTTATATTATATTAAATATAATTATATTATATTAAGTAAAACAATGTCTTGGAAACGAACAAAATGTAATATAATAAGTTGTGGAGCAACTTTGAAACAATTTCCAGATTTAAAATTTTTTGAATTTCCTAAAAAAGGAACTTTAAAATATAACAAATGGATAAGTATAATAGGTGAATCCCGCGACAATATAGATTTACATAAAAGGCCTTACATATGTAGCAAACATTTTAAAGCAAATGATATAGGTAAGTAATGATTTTTTGAATTTAATATAGACGGAGGTACAGCAACATATGTACATGTTTGTACGTTAAAATTCATTAGGTAAAATAATAAATAAATAACTATAATTATAGGCAAAAAATTTTTAAGAAAATCTGCTCTGCCGAAATTATGTTTAGAACTAACTAGAAATAATAACTATGACGATGACCCTATTTTTGATTCTTCGAAAGCAATATTAAGTTATAGTAATTTAAACAAAAAAACTGAATTTTGCACTACAGTAATTGAGGGAAGTATTGATGTAGAAGAACTTAATAAGGCTACAAAAATTTTAGAATCACAAAAATTTAACGAATCAGCTGAATACGAAATTTGCGAAAAATGTGCTAAAAACCAATATTACTACATTAAAACTATTAGAAGACTCAAAAAAATAAATTACATAATCAGAGCAAAATTGTATAAAAGTACAAAATTAAATAAAGTTCTGGTAAGCAAAGTTCAAAAACTAAAACAAAAAAAAAATACCTTACAACATCAAAAACAAGAATCAATAGAAAATAAAATTGAATCATTATTCAACATCAATGCAAATTCAAAAATATTTTGTAAATTACTTCTTTCTAACAGGCTAAGACACTTTACAGAAGGTGAAAAATGGATTTCGCAAGTAATTTTTTTCCGTTCTTCTGATGGCTATAATTTCTTGAGAGACCAACTTGGTTTACATTTACCACATCATACTTCTTTATATAGATGGTTTAAAATTAAAACCTTATCACCAGGAATGGACATAAATGTTTTCAACGAAATTAAAAATATAATTAATCATTTACCAATCGAACAAAAATAAGTTATTCTTATTTTTGATGAAATGAGTATTCAGGAAAATTTATGTTATAATAAATCAAAAGATTTAATCGAAGGTTTTGTAGATTATGGACGCAATGAAAGATTTAATATATGTGCAAAGTCATGTTGTGTTTTTATGATAAGGAGTATTTGTGGAAAGTTTAAACAACCACTGTATTATGTTGCTTGTCCGAGCAATATACCTACAAAACAGCTTGAAGTAGAGGTATACAATTGCATTGATATTTGCAAAGAACTAAATTTAAATGTACGAGCAATATGTTGTGATCAAGGACCTACAAATCGTAATTTATTCAACAAATTTGAAATTTCAGAATCCAGCACAAAATTTAATTATAAAGATAATTGTTTTTATGCTATGTACGATATTCCCCATATTTACAAAAGCATTAGAAATAATTTAATTAAAACCAATTTGTCCACTGGAGATGGTGAGGTAAGTTGGAAAATAATTGAATATCTGTATAATTTAGAAAAAACTAGCATTACCAAAATTTGTCCTAAATTAACTGCGGCTCATTTTGATCCATCAGAGTTTCAAAAAATGAGTGTAAAATTGGCCGTACAAGTACTGAGTAGAAGCGTTGCTTGTGGAATGGAGACGTTATTAAAATTAAACAAATTTCCGTCAGATATAAAACCATTTGCAAAACCAACAGCAGAATTTATCAAAAAAATTAACCGTCTATTCGATTTGTTAAATGGAAACCCACCTCTAAGACGAAATGGGATTATTATAGAAATGAAGGATTATGTTTTGAAAGTTTTACCAATCGAGGCCAAAAGAAAACCTTTTTGCTTTAAAGGCCTTGCTATCACAATTGAAAGTATTTTAAGACTCAGAGAAGCATTATTTTTTGAATATGAAAGTCTTTTTTACATTTACGTCAACAAATTCAATCAAGACCCAATTGAAAATTTATTCGGAAAAATTCGCGCACGCAATGTAAATAAAATTAATCCAACAATTTCTGAATTCGGTTCTTTGTTTGCCAAAATTCTATCGCTGAATATTCTCTTTAAATCAAAATTCTCTAATTGCGAAGAGGATGATTCACACTTTCTTCAACTTGATTGGAATGCCGTTTTGGATAACACCAATAATAACATTTTTTTAATTTGACACAAGAGCAACATCAAACTGATACACATGTTGATCTTATGATTGATTTTGAACATTATACTGATGTAGGTAATTCGTCAGAATTAGAATATGAAAAAATAATTTCGATACACATAACTGAGATCACTGATGTAGCGACAAGATACTTTGCAGGATACTGTTTATTAAAAACTTTAAAAAAACTTAAGCATAGTAAATGGGTTTTAAGTAATCAAAATCAAACAGCCCAAAAATAAAAATCGAAAACTTAAAATAATAACTACGTATGAAGCCTGGGTCAAAACTACGTGTTACATAAGTGTAATGATGGATAGAGGAATGGAGTCGCGGTGGGAGATTGACCCAGGATCTTTTTGGTAGGTTGACTCCAGTTCCAAAAATAAAATTATACTCAATAAATATTTCAAAAAGATGATCCCAATCAAATGGGCTCAAAATTATTAATTATACCTGCTATAGAAAATAGATTAAGGAAAAGTGAATTTTTTAGTTTAAGTTAAAATAAAAAAAAACAACCAAAAGTACGTACATATGTAACAAAACAATGAATTTTAATATTAAAAATAGGTTAAGGAAAAATGAATTTTTTAGATTAAGTTATTCAGCATTACTTTACAAATTATAAAAAAAATAAACAAAATTCAAGACCTTTTATATAATATAAAATATGTACCTAACATAAAAATTAAAACATTTTTGTATTTATAGAAAAGTCATTACTTTAATTTAAAATCATAAAAATTTAAAAACCTTCCTTCACCTAACTAAACGTTAAAAAATTATTTAATTTAATTTTAAAAATGAAATATTTTTAAGCTAAGTTTCATATGTATATTTAATAACGTATTGAATGCACTTGATTTTTTTTCCCCTTTAAAATAAAAATCTTATTAATTAACACTTCTTTATTTTTTATATACATATGTATGTGCGAAGCGAATACACATAAAATTTCTATCATTTCTATTTGAAGGCAATTTTAAAGAAGCAACAACAACAAAATAAAAGCTCTACAAATACTTTTTTACTATTATCGCTTAGCTATGAAATAAAATATGAAACATTTTATAACTAGGGAAGCTTTTTTTTTGATTTTATTTTTTTCTTTTTCTGAAAGCTTTTGTTGGTTAATAGATGTCGGTTGATAGAAAAAAAGGGAATCATTTTTTATTAGAAATGCTATATCTGTATATTTATTGCCTGTGCTATTATAGATACCTAACACTATGTAGCTATATGCATGCATATATACATTTTTATATAATTCATATTCAAATTTCAAATTATATGTATAGCAACCGTATAATAAATATATCGTATAGAAACATAAAAAAGAAAAAAAAGAAAATAAAACAAAAAATACGTATAGCTATAGATACCTAACACTACGTAGCTCTATAAATCCATTTGTATAATGTATATCATTCATATTCATAACTATATGTATAGTAATAGCATATATTGTATAGAAACATAAACTTCGGAAAATGAAAAAAGAGGTGGAAAATAATAATACTATAAAAATATGCATCAAGATAAGACGGATTGTAGTCCTAAAAATTGTTTAACTGTCATAAATTTGTAAACCGGACAGAAATTTAGTGCGATATTTAGTGCGTTAATCAAATATTTTACGAAAGTAAGAAGTGCCAGTGTCAAGGGCTAGTTTGATGGTTCGGAAAGGTCCTTAATGCGTCCGTTTACATTGGTCTTCTCAAATCTAGTTTTTCATTACGTTTCGCCCTTTCCCATAAACTAATTTTGTGGTTTGGTAGTTTTAAAATTTTATTGGCGAAATATATGAGCCTTTGTTTTCCTCCTTTTTTCTTTTCCCGAAGCTTATGTTTCTATACAATATATGCTATTGCTATACATATAGTTATGAATATGAATGATATACATTATACAAATGTATTTATAGAGCTACATAGTGTTAGGTATCTATAGCTATACGTATTTTTTGTTTTATTTTCTTTTTTTTCTTTTTTATGTTTCTGTACGATATATTATACGGTTGCTATACATATAGTTTGAAATTTGAATATGAATAATATAAAAATGTATATATGTATGCACATAGCTACATAGTGTTAGGTATCTATAATAGTCTATTATGGTTATACGTATTTTTTGTTTTATTTTTTTTGGTTTTTTATGCTTCTATACAATATACCCTATTGCTATACATATAGTTTAAATATGAATGGTATAGATATGTATTTATATATGTATATATAGCTATGTAATGTAAAGTATTTATCTACATATTTTTTGTTTTTTTCTGTTGTGTAAAGAATGAATGTGAATATAATATGTAAGTATTAGGTATATGATGTACACCATAATCTACATTAATTTTTAGAAGGCCTGGACATTGAGAGAGAAAAGCTAAATAGTAGTCCTTTTTTTCAAAAAAAATACACGTAGTCTTATGGAAAAAAATAGTAGTCCTCCTAGAAATCTGGAAATAACACAAAAACTACAGATTTTTTTTAATTTCGTCCTAAAGGAGCATTAAAGTTCCATCTTTTTTACGTTTTTTAGTAAAAAGAAATTTTTAAAAATTTTAAATTTTCATTCATAAATATGCATTTTAAAAAATGTCTTCCAACTACTTTTCAACAAAAAAAAGCTTCTTAAAAACTTTTTAAAAGAGCATTAATTTGCAAAAAATGTACATTACTGAGCAAAAAAAAAATGTTGAAAACTAATTTTTATTGCAATATTGATTTGCTTTACAATATTTATTAAAGCAATGCATATAAAATTAAGTGCAAAAAATAGACTATTTAATTATTGTTACAATAAGTTAATTTATGTTAACTTATTTAAAATTTTTATTACTATAATAAAATAAATTAATTTTATAAGTTATTCGCCTATTCCTTTGAGGTAGGGGATATGGCGATTATTTTTAAAGTGGTATCGCCTGAAGACTAGGCCTTAAACTAAAATAATAAAAAAAAATATATTAATACATACAAATAATATATAAATAATTTTTTAACTAAATAATATGATATATTTAAAATAAAATTTAATAAAACAAAATAAAGTAATTAATTTACAACAAAACAATATTAAAAAAAGTAAAAAACAAAAAAATATCACAAAAATCAATATTTTCCGGATAGTAATAATAGATCTTGAGTGGGCAAAAATGAAAAATGATATGACGATTGTATCCCAACTATATATAGGTACTATATATACAACTATATATAGATTCATATCAAAAAGGTTAATTTAGTCAATAATACTATTTAATTTTTTGCGTTTTTCAATATCGTTCAATATTTTGAAATTGTTTTATTTCTGTATTACCTGTCAAATAGGTAACTTAGATCGTTATTAATTATTATTATAAATTTAAAATCACATTTAAAGTAATTATTTTCTATTAAAATATATAAAATAATATTATTTTGGCCTTTATATAATTTCCAGTATTTTAAATTTATTTTTTTACTAATATTTAAAACTAAATTAGAGAAATTTAAAATTATATTATCATCGCGTAAGTTTTTATCATTCGTTTCTATTAAATTTACCAAGTAATTGGTGAATATACTTGGAACTGCATCTGGTATTAAACGCGGACTTTTATCATTATTTAATTTAAAACACAATTCTGAAAAATACAATTTACATAAGCTGTTGGTTGCCAGTCTGATCTTTGTACAAAGCTCTTTTAAGCTTCTCAAAGGCTCTTTATCCGGAAATTTAAAACTAGCTACAGATATCGTGCTATTATTATAATTGGATTTACATCCAACAACCGAATATTTTCCACCCACTTTATTTAAGGAAATTATTAAAAAAGGCAATATTAGGCACTAAATAATTGAATTAATTTTTTTAAATAGGTATTCATACAATAAAATCTTTTAAAAATAATAATTCAATTCAAAAATTTAACTCTACAAAAATATGACTATATAAAATAAAATATTACTAAAATTTAGAGTTATTTAAAACAAAATATTACCTAATTTTTTTCTAATACTTTTCAAATAGAATTGCAATGTAAAATTTTATTCATAAAAAGATTATTATATTTCATGTAAGTACATGAATATTCTATTTACAATAATTTTTTTTTTATAGACTGTATAGAAAAAAACGAAAATTGCTTAACCAGAATTTGGTACTTCTTTTTTTCTTTTCTTTAAAATATTGCTTAAAAATATGATTTGAAAGTTAATTTTTTTATTGACATAAAGATAAAACTTCAAACTTTATTTTTATATAAATTTTATAATTTTTTAATATAATTAAAAATATAAAAACTTAGTTTGAACTAAAATATATTTTCCAAATTTGCAGTACAATTTATTAGAAAGCTTTTAAATTATTAGGTTATATTCACTAATTTATTATAATTGTGTACTCTCATAATTTTTTGAAAGTATTAAATGGCGACGATATGAAATGCTAGAGAAAAACTAAAAATTTTATTTTGTTGAAAATATGTTAAAAATTTCGAGTTGAAAGCTGAAATTTTGGTATGTTAAAGAAAAATTTCCAAATATTATTTTAATATACAATTTGGCATGTTTGGGTAAATATTTCATATCGAAAACTCGAAAAGAAAATTGTTAAAAATCGGCATTTTTCTTAAACAAAACAAAAACAGAAAAGAACAAAAAAATCTTTATGAAATGTCATTTTTGGAAGCTTTTTCTTACACATTTACAATTTGCACAAACACATTTAAGTATTTCGATGTTCAGGTCTTCTAAAAATTAATGTAGGTTATGCCTTAAAGGCCTAACCTTATGCCTAGGTTAGGCCTTCTAAAAATTAATGTAGGTTATGCCTACATTAATTTTTAGAAGGCCTGGACATCGAAATACTTAAATGTGTTTGTGCAAATTGTAAATGTATTGTGAGAAAAAGCTTCCAAAAATGACATTTCATAAAGATTTTTTTGTTCTTTTCTGTTTTTGTTTTTGTTTAAGAAAAATGCCGATTTTTAACAATTTTCTTTTCGAGTTTTCGATATGAAATATTTACCCAAACATGCCAATTTTATATATATAAAAAAAAAATTATTGTAAATAGAATATTCATGTACTTACATGAAATATAATAATCTTTTTATGAATAAAATTTTACATTGCAATTCTATTTGAAAAGTATTAGAAAAAAATTAGGTAATATTTTGTTTTAAATAACTCTAAATTTTAGTAATATTTTATTTTATATAGTCATATTTTTGTAGAGTTAAATTTTTGAATTGAATTATTATTTTTAAAAGATTTTATTGTATGAATACCTATTTAAAAAAATTAATTCAATTATTTAGTGCCTAATATTGCCTTTTTTAATAATTTCCTTAAATAAAGTGGGTGGAAAATATTCGGTTGTTGGATGTAAATCCAATTATAATAATAGCACGATATCTGTAGCTACTTTTAAATTTCCGGATAAAGAGCCTTTGAGAAGCTTAAAAGAGCTTTGTACAAAGATCAGACTGGCAACCAACAGCTTATGTAAATTGTATTTTTCAGAATTGTGTTTTAAATTAAATAATGATAAAAGTCCGCGTTTAATACCAGATGCAGTTCCAAGTATATTCACCAATTACTTGGTAAATTTAATAGAAACGAATGATAAAAACTTACGCGATGATAATATAATTTTAAATTTCTTTAATTTAGTTTTAAATGTTAGTAAAAAAATAAATTTAAAATACTGGAAATTATATAAAGGCCAAAATAATATTATTTTATATATTTTAATAGAAAATAATTACTTTAAATGTGATTTTAAATTTATAATAATAATTAATATCGATCTAAGTTACCTATTTGACAGGTAATACAGAAATAAAACAATTTCAAAATATTGAACGATATTGAAAAACGCAAAAAATTAAATAGTATTATTGACTAAATTAACCTTTTTGATATGAATCTATATATAGTTGTATATATAGTACCTATATATAGTTGGGATACAATCGTTATATCATTTTTCATTTTTGCCCACTCAAGATCTATTATTACTATCCGGAAAATATTGATTTTTGTGATATTTTTTTTGTTTTTTACTTTTTTTAATATTGTTTTGTTGTAAATTAATTACTTTATTTTGTTTTATTAAATTTTATTTTAAATATATCATATTATTTAGTTAAAAAATTATTTATATATTATTTGTATGTATTAATATATTTTTTTTTATTATTTTAGTTTAAGGCCTAGTCTTCAGGTGATACCACTTTAAAAATAATCGCCATATCCCCTACCTCAAAGGAATAGGCGAATAACTTATAATATTAATTTATTTTATTATAGTAATAAAAATTTTAAATAAGTTAACATAAATTAACTTATTGTAACAATAATTAAATAGTCTATTTTTTGCACTTAATTTTATATGCATTCTAAAAAATTTACAATATTTATTAAAGCAAATCAATATTGCAATAAAAATTAGTTTTCAACATTTTTTTTTTTGCTCAGTAATGTACCAAATTAATGCTCTTTTAAAAAGTTTTTAAGAAGCTTTTTTTTGTTGAAAAGTAGTTGGAAGACATTTTTTAAAATGCATATTTATGAATGAAAATTTAAAATTTTTAAAAATTTCTTTTTACCAAAAAACGTAAAAAAGATGGAACTTTAATGCTCCTTTAGGACGAAATTAAAAAAAATCTGTAGTTTTTGTGTTATTTCCAGATTTCTAGGAGGACTACTATTTTTTTCCATAAGACTACGTGTATTTTTTTTGAAAAAAAGGACTACTATTTAGCTTTTCTCTCTCAATGTCCAGGTCTTCTAAAAATTAATGTAGGTTATGTGTACACACATTGAAAATTGTATGAGGTTTTATGAGTAACAGAATACAGACAAATTGTGTATGAAAGTACATTTTGTAAAAATAAAAGCTAAAAATTGTGTGCATTGTATCTACATATATAAAAATTTGCTATTATTAGAACGAGTATTCGTTATTATTCTAATATAAATTCGTCGCTTCCATTGAAGTAATATTATAAGTATGAAAAAAAAGATTTGTAATTTTTTTTACTTTAAAAATTTGATGAAATGAATGTAATTTTGAAAATTTAGACAAATTGTGTATGAAAGTGCATTTTGTAAAAATAAATTAAGCTAAAAGTTGTGTACATTGTATATAAAAATTTGCTATTATTAGAATGAGTATTCGTTTTTATTTTTGATAATTTTTTTAAAAATAAAATTTAAGTATAGATTTTTATAATTTGTAAATTTTATTTAAAATATTTAAATTTGTTAAAAATTACAAATATGATTGCTGATAACCGTAAAAATTAGAAGTGTTTGCAAATAACCGTTCAATAAGAGTACAATGTTTGATCTCAATTGTACATTGTATAAATGTATAAAAAGTTGTAGAAATAGGTACCATTAAAATTGTACGATTAGGAGCCCTCAACAATGACCATATTTTATATTATGATTTATGAATTACATATGTATGTATATTATAACGATAAGCGACTTATAAAGATCTAATATGAGTTATGTGAAGACTAAGTAGATACAAATGTATGCACTTAAACATACATACATATATTTTTAATAAACAAAAAATACTAAAAAAAAAATTCTTCGTTTTCTTAATCAAAGATTGCTTTGATTTTTTAAAAATATTATTTTAAAGAAAAGAAGCGCGCATATTTTTGGAATAAATTGGTGATACATAAATCATATTAATATTAATTTTGGAGGATTGTTTAACAATCTTTTTGGAAATTGCAACTAAGTTTTTATAATTTTTGATATAAATTTAGAATTTTTTAAATTTAAAAAGAAGTTAAAATATTTTGTATATATTTGTATATTTTATGACGTTTTGTTTATTTTGAATATTTTAAATAATATAATATTAAATTATATCAAATTTTTAAACAATATAATTATAAATTATATCAAATATAGATATTTAGATAGCTATATTAGAAATTTTATATACCTACAAATATTATAATAAGTTTATTAAAAGTGTTAGCTTCGAAAGTTGGTAAACAAATACATGTAAGCTAAAGAAAATTTTTTTTGTTTTAAAATGGGTAGACATAGACTTAAATCAGAAGAAATTCGTAAAATATCACTTCTTCACTATCTCCCTTAAGCAAAAAAAAAAAAATAAAAAAAAAAATACATTATGTTATCTTATCGACTCAATGTACAAGGGGTTTACATATTAATTGAAATATATGGCAAAATTCAAAGTATACTAGAAAATATTTCGCCAGTCCTTAAATTTTATTTTTAATAAAATTGCAAACTTTCTTGTTCTTCTTTTTTTTACACCTGAAATCTTAGAACTGAAAAAAAAAATCTGCTAACACAAAGACACAATGAAGTAAAAATTTTTTATGAGGCTCAGAAAAATTTGATGTAAAGTACATAATACATCCATTTTTTGACAATTACTTTACGCATTCGCTTTTATTTTATATATACATGGGTTTTCCCTTAGGGATGATACAATTTAAAAATTAAAAAACACATAAATTATTCAGTGAGACCAAAATTATTTTTATATTTGAAAGGTTACATTATGCCATTATATATAGTTACATTATGCCACTATGCCATTATGTATGATTTGTAATTGCTCAATTGTTGTTGGATTATCAGCATAAATATGTGACTTAACATATCCCCTAAGGAAGAAATCACAAGGTGTTAAATCACACGACCTGGGAGGATAATTAACTTGATCATTTCGTGAGATAATTTCATCACCAAATTTTGTTTTCAATAAATCGATTGCTGTGTGGCAGGTGGCACCGTCTTGTTGAAACCACATATCTTCCAGATTATTCTCAACAACAGCAGGGAAAAAAAATCATTTAACATTGTTCTGTATCGTTCTCTTTTGACTGTTACTGTTTGACTATTTTCTTCAAAGAAATATGAACCAATCACTCCACCAGCATGAATTCCACACCACTCAGTTACTTTATCTGGATGTAATGGTGTCTGAACAGTTTCGTGTGGATTTTCATCATTCCAAATTCTGCAATTCTGTTTGTTTTCATAACCATATAACCAAAAAAGAGCTTCATCACTGAATAAAATTTTTGGAGAAAAATGATCATCAAATGAGCAATAAATTTGATAAAACAATTTAAGAATTTCTAAACGTTGTTGAAGCGTGTATCTTCCCATGATTAAATGGCATGGCATACCGAAATTGAAAACAAATGACATAAGAAATGTCAAAAAATAATACGCAGTGTTGCCATTATAACCATTTTAAATTGTATCATTCGCTTTGGAAAACCCATTATATTCATCAAAAAAATATTTTAAATACGCACACATATAAAAAATACTAAAAAAAAAATCTACTTTTTAAAGACAAATCGTCACCTTAGTCTTAAGTGCCTTAGCTTATTTACAATTACGAGTTAGGCTTTAATAAAATAAACAAGGGCTTTCAAATGCTGTCGTCAGAATTGCTGTATCTGTTCTCATTTTCAAAATAAAATTGTCGATTTTGTCGTACATATATGCAATACTAAAAATGTTGCTTAAGTTCTTATTTCACGTATATGCTATGTTTAGTTACTTTACATTATAATTATATAATGTAACTTTTAGTTTTTAATTGCCTTATACCATATTAGCTAAACTGCGTAATATGTGTATGCTGTAGTTCTATGTAAATTTAATTTTTTCTTCTTAATTGGCGTATAGCTACCAAACTAAATTGTTTGTAAATAAATTGTTAAAAAATAAAATTGTTAAGAAATAAATTGTTTTATTTGCGAAATAATTCTTAACATATTGCTTAAATTTTTATAAACTATTTTTTTCAATTTAAATAATATTTTTTAACTTATCACGTAAATTATTTCATTTTATTATAAAAAAAGATCTTGCTTTTATAATAATTTTATAATAAAATTAGTTTATGGGAAAAGGCGAAACGTAATGAAAAAGTAGATTTGAGAAGACCAATGTAAACGGACACATTAAGGACCTTTCCGAACCATCAAACTAGCCCTTGACACTGGCACTTCTTACTTTCGTAAAATATTTGATTAACGCACTAAATATCGCACTAAATTTCTGTCCGGTTTAGAAATTTATGACAGTTAAAAAGTTTTTAGGACTACAATCCGTCTTATCTTGATGCATATTTTTATAGCATTATTATGTCAAATTTATTTGGACAAATGCAAAAAAGTATTTTATTCTAGCATTATTTAACTATATTTAGAATTATTTTTGATCACTATGGCAATATTAAGTAAATTTGGAATGCACATATCATTAAATGTCAGATGTTATTATTTTACTTTTTAAATTTTTTTGTGTAAAGAAATATGCAAGCTGTATTATATATAACAAACATAGCTGATATAAATTTTCTATTTTAGTTAAATTATTACAATAACCAAAAATTAACTTACAATTCTATTATTTTCCAAAAAAGTTATATAACTATCTATAATAAACAAATATTATTTCGCAGAATAATATTTATTATCTTCCTTCTTCTTTTATTTCTTGCATTATAATTAATTTTTATTTTTTTTTTATATACAACGAAAACAAAAAGGAATTATTTTTAATACAAGTGTGATCATCTAGAGTGGTTTTCAAAACACTAATTTTTGACAGATAATCAAATGTTAAGTGAGATGAATTCCGGACAGCACTTGGTACTTATTCGGAGATTTCGGATAAAAAAAATAGTGCGATAAAATAGTATTAGTGTGAAGTGCGATATTTAGTATGATAGTTCGGAAAGGCCCCTATAAAAAATATTTCTTTTCATAATTTAAATATTTTGATGCATATTGAACTTTTAGAAAGCACTGATGCTGCTTGCTAATTTCAATTTAAGTTTGATTATTACCTGCATTGAAAAATTATTGATTTGGAAATTGAAATCAACTGCATGCATACGTCTGCAATGTATTTCACCACTACTATAATTTCTAATGTCAATTGCTTAGAAGTTGTTAAGGGATAAATGTAGTAGTCAAATATATGTACTAGATGAACTAATTTAACAGCTTATTGAACACATGTACAAACATTTTAGTAATAAAAGTGTAATCAGTAATCACGTTGGCTACAAATTAATATTCTTTCAATAACTTCTTTCAAGGTAAGTATGGATATGAATTACACTTTTATTTTTAGTAACAATACTATTATAAAAAATTTTCCGTGATTTTTTTTTTTTTTTTTTAGCAAATTCTGTAATTAATTTACTATAAAAATTGTCCTTTTCAGTTTGACAAGTTATTCTTATTTCTAAAAATTGAATACATATGAATGGATCTCCATATTACATATTCATATACATAACATACATACATTGTATGGACATATCTTTTTTATGAATGCGGTATTTTCAATTTTATTATAAACCAGTAAACCACATGTTTTACAATGGACATTTGTATTTTGCGCTTGAAAATTTCAAATTAAAATGCTTATTTGCTTAATGCTTAGTATCAATATATGTATATAGAATGTTGTACAGGACTAAAGAGATATGTTTAGTTTATAGACTCAAATAAATCAAATGCATTGTATTGTATATTTAAGCGACTAATGATGGTTTATTTAAAAATTTAAATCAACATATTATGCAATGAAATAAATATTAAACATCACTTTATTGTAGCAAACGCAATATTTGTACTGGAGAAATAAATTTGTAACCGTGGTTTTATATATCTTAGTCCTAGGCTCTTACTTTTTATAATATTACTATAAAAATTGGATACCACAAGTAAAGGAGTTAATTACTTCATATGTACATATACATATGTTGTAGCAATCTCGAAAATTAATAAAATTTTAATATATGTATGTATTTTAATTTGTAAATATTTATATAAAGCTTTTACATACAAGGTATCTGCAAATAATGAACTGAGTTAAAATATAAGTCGAGTAATTTTTCCTAATCAAAATCCAGTTGCCTGAATGTTTGATTATTTTTTGAGCTCGAAAGGAATTTTGTAAAAAGAATTAAATGACAAAAGAAAATGATAAACAAAATAAATATATTCACATAAAATATAAAAACAACATTTTAATTCGTCACATGTTATTGCCATAAATTTAATTTTATTCATAAGCGATAAATTTTAGTATCTAAATGTGTCATTCTATTCTTCTGTCGGTGATGTATTCATAATATTTTTAGGTAATATTAGATATGTTGAAAGTTATAACAGCGACTATTGTTACTTTTCCTTATATCTCTTGTCTGTAAAAAGGCATAGCATAAGATTACGACATTTTGCTTAAATCAAATTTTGCATTTAAAAAATTCGGTCGGTTAGCCGATAAATGATAAATCGATAGCATTGGCAATTCTAAAAATATTGCTGGAGAAATGTTATTAGTTTCCTCTGATAAAAAAGAATGGGTGAAAATATTGTTAATAAGTTTAATCTAACGTTATAAATATCAATTCTTAAAAGATCTTTACAAAAAGTTATTTAAAAATTTTTTATTTTTGTAATTTCTACTTTTACTAAATGTTTTGTTTTTAAATAAATAATTCCCTATTAGTGCCGCAATATATATTTTCAATGGAAGTTTGATTTTCAATTAAATTAAGATTTGCATCTCATAGAAATGTAGATGAATCTTAACACGTATTTTTGTAATAAAATTACAAATAATTTGATTTGATAAAAAATTTATTCTTGGCCAAAAAAACGTGCATTCTGGATTCTTCTGTTTGTATTTCTATACCATTAATTAGCTTTAGTACATAGGATAAAATATAAAATACTGTTTGACTATATTTATTTCTAAATGACATAATTTATTAACAATAATATTTCCTTTGTTTTTGTTTTTTTTTTTTTTTTTTTTTACATAATTAACTAACTATAAACTCAAAGTAATAAAAATTTAGCATAAGTATTATGTGATAAAAAGAAGAAAACAAAAAAAAAAAAAACCATATTAAAACAATTGACTCATTTTACATACATAAAATAAAAATAACTTTTGTCTTTATTGTACCTATCATAATTAATTTAATTTTAACGAAGTACACAAAATTTATTGTATCATCTTACATCTTTTTTTTAATAGTAAGACTAAGCTAAAGGCATAACTTAGCTTCTTTATATTGCTCTGAATGATTCATAATTCATACATTATAATTTTTAAATGTATTTAAAAAAAAAATATGTAAAAGAAGAAAGAAAAGAGAAAACAAAAGAAAAAACTAAAAATAAATTGTAATTTTTGTTTGTAGTCTTAAGTCAGCAAAATAATGTACTTTTTTTTTTTTTTGCATTATATTGTGTAATATTAATTTTAAGTTTAACTTTAAGAATTTTTGTAACGACCTTGCTTTGGTTCTAAATAAATAAATATATTATTACTTAAACTCTCTTCAATAAAACCAATATTTTCATTTCCATTTCGGACTTCAAAATCGGTTAATCCAAAATAATACCTTAATGTTTCCCACTGTTCGATTATTTGATCAATTGCCGCCTGAAATTAGTTTTAATATCAGCAATTAATTCAGCGTTTACATTTGGAATGCTTAAGCTGACGCGATAGCCAACGAGTGGGAGCATATTTCAAAATTTTAAATGGGATCAACATGTGGAAGGATTCATCAATAAAATAGCGGCACTAGTAGGAGCGTTAAAAAGAACAAGAGTAAAATTATCAAGAGAAGCGACATATCATGTTTACAACGCACATATTAAATCAATCGTTCTATAGAACATAACTTGCTGGTCAAATTGTTCGGCGTACGAAATAAAAAAGGTACACGTGCTAACTAACAGAGCCATACGAAGATTATTCAGGAAAACAAACTTACTCGACATACATCATCTCATAAAACAAGAAAAAGCTAAATATATATTCAAAATAAAACACAAACTGTTCAAAACTTACATCACACTACCGAGGTAAGGAGATAATCATACATACAACACAAGATCTACAGGCTATATAATCATGCGTCATACAAGACGCAACAATTCATCAGGAGTAACCTTTTATTTTCATCTGTAAGAATTTTCAACGCACTGCTAATTAGAATAAAACATCAACAAACGCTGGATAAATTTAACAAAGAATTGAAAAAATACTTACACGACATACAAACTCACCGGGTAATCATTGGGAACATTAGGAGCAGGGCAGAGGGTACCAGTCAACATTTATATAACGAGCGGCAATCTTTCATCATACAAATAAATAATAAAAAAAATCCAACTTAAAAATAGGAAATAGTTAATGCACTAATATTAATTATCTCTACTATGTTTTTTGTTTATATAAAGTACAAACTATTTAAGATTTTGTTTTTTTTTTGTTTGTTATTTAATATTTAAGATTCGCTATGTAATATTTAACACCTAAAATTAATATTTAAAACTTTCTTTCAATTTTACTTAAAATTTAATTTTTTGATATATGTAATTCAATTCATATTGTTCTGAAGAAATTAGCAAACAAATAGAATTTTTACTTCCTTATTTCAGTTTTCAGCTGTTTGGAAGTATGACAGGGCAGTATTTGATTTTAAACAGAGACAAGATAAAGCATGAGCCCAGCAATCACTAATTGGAGCTAGCACAAGAAACCTATTTCGGCATTTTGTATCAAAAGTTCTAATAATAATCGCAAGATTTTTGGACATCGTTACTATATTTACGTCAATAATTAATAAGAAATAATGATCGTTTGCAGTTTTTGATATGAGCCTTATATTTTCTGGATCTGTGAAGCTCTTGGTAGTTTTGTAAGCATTGATTTTGTTATTACTCATCTTTTTTATGACTTTAGACTCACTTATATCCTCTTTTAAAGAATAACTTAGTGATTTAAAATAAAAAATGATAAATTATGTTCAGCAACAAATAGACAAAGCTTTATTTTCAATTTTGTAGCCGAGAGTGGCCGTTTTTCGAGAAAATTAATAATTTTAATTTTTTAGTAGCGTCAAAAGCTTTTTTATGCGTTTCAGAGCTTTCATGTCGTTGCTAATTAGTTTTTCTTCCACCAATAGAAATGTTGCAGACGATACAGTTGTCCTCTTGTTTTGTGTTTTATATAACAAGACAAGCCATGTAAACCTGTTTTTCCCATCCTTCCAAAATAAATTTGTATTCCACGATTTCTTTTTTTTTTTCTTTTCGAACAGGTTGATTCTCTAGAAATATTTTTATTTTAATGCATTTCTCTGCCACATAAATTTGGACAGGAAATTACACAGCCTTTCCTGTTCAGGCGTGGCTGTAAATGTCGTAAGGGGGAATAACTCTTACGACGTGTGGGATTTGAAACCACATTCCCTCGGTGTTTACAGTGCATTTTATACGATTTTACCTACTAGGCCACCGAGGCCCCTAGAAATAATATTAAATAGATTAAAATATGTAATATTAAATTAAAGTTAGTTAATTTTAAAATAAATAGTTAAAATATTTTTCTTCTGTTTGCGTAGATTATTAGAATTTAAATTAAATAAATAAAAAAAATAATGCTATATTTAAAAAAAAACTGCACTGTTATAAGTTATTAACTAATCTTATATTCAATGAATGTACTGATATTTTCATCAGTCGTTATTTGTATGGATGTTTCTGATACTTGATTTTCTTCAGTCGCCCTTGAACTGGAAAACTTTTGTATCCATTTAGGTAAATTGATTACATATATATTAGTTATTTCTATTTCAAAAATATTTGACTGCGAACTTACCGATCCATTGTTGAAAACAAAGTTAACTATTGAACAATAGTCAATAACACAATAATAAAGAGTTAGGGTAAGTTCACATGGGATGCATGGATCCAGATGCAAAAATTATTTCGGTTACATTTCGTGTACTCTTCGGTAATATTAACGAATACTTTGCACCCATAATGCATCCACTCGTTCACTAGACGCAAAACGGCGACATTTTTATTTTGAAAGTTTTATTTGAAAGTACCTAGGCGAGTATGTGTATATTGTTTTGACATTTGAGGAAAACATTTTTTATTTACGAAATATAAAATATTTAAACCAGAGAAAATTTTTATTATTATTTAAATTAATATAAACTAAATATAATTTATTAATACAGATGTAAAATTATAATTTTTTTCTTTATTGTATCCATCTACAAAATATTTAACGTTTAAAATTTTTGACGTTTGATTTTACGTCTGTATTTGACGTTAAAATAAATTTGCATCTTGTATGCTTCTTATAAAAGGTGCAAAAAATTTTGCATATAAAATGAGCAAAAGAGAGAGGATGTAATGAATACGGTTCATTTTTTCAACCAATCAAATGTTTTGCATCCGGATGCATGCTTCCTATGTGAACTTACCATAGATATATTAACATAGATGGGAAGTTAGTTATAGTCGTTTAATTAACTTTTCTTATCTGTTTTCCTATCTTAAGGTATTCAGTCAAACAAATACATATGCATTTTATAATATGTATACATTTCGTTCACTCAGCTGTTTATATTTATTAAAATAATGTAAAGCAGTTTTTCATAACCAGTTTCATTCAGAGATTTTAAGTTTTTATATTACTTAATAATTGTTATAGGTATTTCGTTTTTAAAATTAAAATTTAATTTAATTTTGGTTATTCAAAATTTTAGCTACTTGTAAAATAACAAAATTAGTGATAAAATCCTTAAAAAAATTAAAAATGAATTTATTTCATCTTTTAGGAACCTATTTCTGAGGAAACTAAAGCAATACATACGCCCGGTTCACTCAGCTGTTTCTCAAAATTGGCTGAAAATATTTTATTCACTGCCTATCCCATGTGAACTTACCGTAACAGTTGAGCAATATTCAAATTTGAAATTTTAATAATAAATATTTAAGGCTAATTTTCATGGAAAAATTTCATCCGATATCGGATATTTAGAAAGAATAAAGTATACTTAATACTACCAATAGGAAAGAGGGAGAAAATTAATGAATTCAAATGTCATGTATCCATAAGAATGTTAGTAGTGTGTCCATTTTTTTTTTGTGTACATACACATTTTTTACATATGTGTTAAAAATATCGGAGATAATTATAGAAAATTTAGCTTCAACGATATTTTGGTATATCTCCGATATTTTCTGAACGCTTGTACCGATATTTTTGTATTTTTTCTCTGTCATACAAGTAGTATTTTTGTATCTTCTGCCTATGTTCTAATAAATATCGCCGATATTAGCCTTTTCTGTCTCAACTCTTATTGTGAACAGCCATTTATTATATTCAAATGTAAATTAAATTCAAAACATTCCCATTAAACACAGTTGTTAGTCTCTGACATTGTTCGTGACAAAAATTTTCTCAATGGTTTAGCGTGTCAAATTGTCAACATGTTCGAAAAATTATTATTGAATTATTAATTAAAATATATTGCAGAATTTTATTTGAATTTTATGTTTGAAAAAAAAAACTACATTTCAAAGACAATTAAAAAAAAAATATTTTTAGTACATTGGCAGTATTTAGATCAAAGTACTTTTTTTGGGTCAAATAATCTACTATCAATATCGTCACTGCTACAAATATGTATGTAGTTAAATTAAATTAAACCAACATAGTAGTAACTACGTACACTATGTACACATCAAAGAATTGCACAACAGAATATTTTTAGTAAAATTCATTTTTTGTAATAAAAAAAATACTTTTAATTCCAATTTTAGAAAATAAATAGGAAATTTATTTATTCAAAAATAGGGGCTGAGAGCATTTTATGACTGTCATCCAATAATTCCCGTAAAAATGGTCTGTTAGGTGTTCTTTTTTTTTAATTTGCTTTTTTTTAACTTTTTCTTTAAATTTCCGATTTTCAATAAAACTTTAATATTAATTCTATTAAATGGTCGCATGTCGTTCAAATACTCATGCATTTTTGAAACTTGTTTGTGTGTTTGGAATTCTTTAAGTGATTTTTGAAAAGAGTTTTTAAATGAAAATAAAAAGGGTTGCACAAAATTTTTTTTATATTTTGGATATTTGGAATTTATAAAATAACAAATTTACAAAATTTTTTTAGGTAACTTTTTATATTTTAGATATTTGGAATTTGTATAAAATAACAAATTTTATAAATAATTGTAGATAATAGTATAATATTATATATAAAAAAGTTTATTTTTCATATAAGAAAATTAACTTTTATTTTTTTTGATTTCATAGAAGGAAAAATAAATCTATAGATGCCTGCCATATGGGTTTACTTGCCGAATTTAAAAAGAGGATTTCTTAAATTGTTAGCGGTGGTTTGGGAGCAACAACCCCCAACTATAAAAAGTTGTATTTTTCATATAAGAAAGTTAACTTTTATTTTTTTTTGATTTCTAACAGGGAAAAAAATATCAATAGATTCTTGCCGTATGGGTTTACTTGTCCAATTTAAAAAGAGAATTTCTAAAATTGTTAGCGGGGGTTTGGGGGTGACAGCCCCCCATTTTAATAAATTTAAATTTTTATATTAAGAGCTAATAATTCTATAAAAATTAAATTTTTAGACTTTAAAAAATTAAAATTTTTATCAAGAGTTAATATTTGATGTTTTCAATATAAAAATGTCAACATTTTTGTATAAAATTAAAATTTTGCATTTACATTTAAAAATTACTAAATATGTTGACATTTACGTTTAGAATCCATTAAACATTAAAATAAGTTATAAAATATGTTTACTTTTTAATTTAAAAAAGTTAAAATTAATTTATTTATGTTTTCAATATAATGATGTCAATAATTGCTTATTTTATTTAAATTTGAATTATCTGGACTACCAAAAAAATGTTTGTACAACCCCTTCATCTTTATCATTTAAAAATTTTCATTTTGATTTTTAGATAAATTGTATAATGGCAATTCTTTCCGTATATATGTGCATACTAAAGATCATAAGAATGTGTTAAAACACCAAAATGCCAGTCGTCACTCGTCCATTATTTTCATAACAAAAATGTTCAATTTTTTTTGGCGAAAAATAATACAAAAAAGTAAATTTTTCCGTAAAATTTAGATTCTAACGGTAAAATGCTATCGGTTTACGGCCTATTTTGGGGGGTCCTGGTCACATGGCCCTTTTTTGGGGACAGTTATATAATGTACTTTACCCAAAAATAGTATTAACTATTAACTAACTAATTATAACATTTTTCATTTTTGGTAAAATAATTTTGTCATTATAAACGAGCCAGGTTCTTACCAAATATAAAGAATGTTTTTAATTATTATCTTGGACAAACATAAAATCATCAGTAATTCCGATTTTCTGAGTACTTTGAACAAAACTATTTTTCAAAATATTCAAATATGCCCATGTTTGATCGTGGGTGTTAAATTTTTATTATCTAAGTGAGTATTGTCTTTATGGCCAACAAACCTTCGATCAAACCAAACAAAACAAACATACCACTGATTCCCAAAATGGAACAAACTGTTAGCAAATTTCAAGCGTTTGTCTACATTCGCTTAAAATTCGTTGCAATTCTGCAATTTGTTTAGAATTCTGTTAGCATATTCTAAGCGTTTTTCTACATTTGCTTGGTAATAACCGCTTCTTGAGTAAAACACATCCTTTAAATTCTCTATCGTAAAGAAAATTACGGGCAGTTTGGATGTTTACAAATAGGTTAAGGTCTTGTTTTAGACAAGCTGTTATCTTGGGAGCACTAGTTAGTTTTTACTACACTTTGTAGAGTTAGCTCTTGATCTATCCACAACTTCTGCAATTCCAGAATAGCTTTTACCTTGCTCTTTGAGGTTTACAATGAATTTTCTTACTTGTACTTGCTCTTTGAGGTCTACGATAAATTTTCTTACATCTACAGGAACTTTTGATTGGTTTCTATTAATTTTAAAACAAAATTTTTTGAGTAATTTAATATAAAGTATATTGTATACTATAGATAGTATATAACATACCAAGGTTCATTATTTACTAAAATTTATCAGTACATTTTTACATTGTAGAAGAATTAAATATTCATTTTTAGTCGCCTATTTGGCTATAGTTTTTGCAATCGATTTTTTCTCGTATGTGCAATTTTTTGATGTATGTACAATATTTTGACTATGCGTTTTTATTAAGTTTTACAAAAATTACCCTGTTTATTCCGTACCTAATTTAACTAGCGCTACTAACGTCAAAACGAGTTTGACAATTATAGCAAGTGTTTTTACCGTATTTATCCACAAATGTCAAAATAGTAATTTGATAAGAAAACATTTTGATTTATAGTATATATATATATTTTGGAAAATTATTTTATTAATAAATAAAAATTATTATTAATGGAAAATTATTAATATTATTAAACAAAAAAATTACTTTTAAAGAACTTATTTTAATTTGATTTTCACAACCAATAAGCAAATTTCAAAAATGACATCTGTAGCACCAATTATGACATTTGCAGCAATGATGTGATGTTTATACCGCTGCTACGTAACTCTACCTATATTTAGCTTGAGCTAAATACCTTCAGCTAATTTAGCTAGCTGGAGTTAAAAAAATGTGGTGTTTATACCGTTGCTACAAATGTCAAAACATTTAGCTCTACCTAAATTAGCTGCGGTATAACGCGGCATATGAGGAGATGCTTCTTTTTATTTTTATGCCATCTATTATGTTATACAAGAAATTAGTTTATTGTTATTTTATTATATAACTATAATATGATATTAATTATAATTTAAAAATAAATTATAATTTATTTTTTTTAATTTAATTATATTATACTAATTATATATTATAAGAAAACTCTATATTATTTTTTATTAATCTGTATAACCCAGCCGGGGCTTGAAACCGAGAGCTTTCGTAAGAAAGGCCGGTGTTTTAACAACTACAATATTGGCTGCATAATTATACATATATAGTAGTATTTGCCCGTTGCTCGAAAATCTTGCAAATCTAGATTAAAATACAGCTACATGTGTTCATCTTGTCCGTTTTCGAAAGCCAAAAGTAGTTGTCTGAGTTCGTCATGTGCAAGCGGTGATTCTTTATGTTTCATGGATGGTGTTACAGCCAAGCTACCAATTTGGTAAGCCGCACATAATTGTTATCAAAACGTTAAACTAAATAAGTATTTTAAGGAAATTATAAAAAAAAATAATGTAAAGAACTTTTAAATTCCTAAAAAGAAATCCTTAAAATTGGACTACATATTATGCCAGGTATACAATATATTATTAGGACAGGGTCATATAAAAAAATTGCCATTGCAATTACTTTTTTTTAATTACATTATTTTAAAATGTTCATCTAGACAACTTACGACCGACGCTTTTATATGCACAGTAAGATGGCACAGTAAAAAGCCAAAGAGTTCCAGGAAGGAAAATTTAAATATTTTTTATGGCATTAAAAAAAATGTATTAAAATTCAATTCATAAATTCGTACTTATATATTACTCATTCTCATAAATAAATTTATTATGGCAAATTTATTGTTTTAAATTATTATATATAGGCATGTACATATTAGTTCTTAACTGAAACTCATAAAGTTTGCATTTAATATAATACCTATTATTTTTAAAATGTTTCAATTCTGAAATGTGCACCCCATAGCAAAATCTTATCTATTATTCAGTAAATGCAGGAATATATATACTTATTCTTTAACATTTTTAAAATTCACATTCCATCCAATCAAAAAAAAATTGTTTTTACGATACTTACTAAAATAGTAACCTTTTTCAACACCTTTAATATTTTAAATTCCAAATCTCACAAATGGGAGAAGCTGTAATACAATATACAACATACATAAGAAAAATCCTATAAAGTACAAACCAAAAAAAACATATCATTTACTTATTTAAAAAATTAAATGACATATTCTAATTTCTGTTAAAACATTAAAACATTTCATTCTCTTAAATTTTTCATTTCATTTCATTAATTAGTACGCTTATTTAAATTCTACTCTCATATTATTTATATTATTTCTGTACGTTTGTTGTTTTTTATTGTTGTTGTTTTTACAATATACATATGTATATAATCATATATGTATTTTCCTACTAACAGATGGACATAATTATGTTTTTTTAACTTAAAAATTTCTATTTATTAATTTGAATTTAATAAAAATGCTAAACTATTTTTGATTCAAATTAAACTTTTTTCTTTAAAGTTACTTACATAACACAAAAGTTACAAAATAAACAATTTCTTTTTTTTTAAATTGAAACAATTTGTTTTTCAATTAACAATTTTTCGTTAACAAATTAAGAAATTTTTATACATAAAATTTGATTTCAAAATTGTTTTTTTAATATAAAAAGAAAGTTTAATTTAAATGAAAAATGGTTGCAATTTGACTGTAAAAAAGTATATTATTTTGTAAACATTATAAATTATTATAAATTTGTAATTTTAAAATAAAACACTGAGGGGCCTAGCAGGTAAGAGCGTATAAGATACGCTGTAAACACCGAGGGAGTGTGGGTTCGAATCCCACACACGTCGTAACAGTTATTTCCCCTTACGACATTTACACCTCGTCTGAACAGGAAAGGCTGTGTAATTTCTGTCCACATTTATGTGGTAGAGAAATGCATAAAAAAAAATACTAAAAAGACCTACACTAACTTATAATTTTTTATCAGTATACTAAAATAAAATTGCTAACCATTTCTGCTAACCATTGCTAGAATGGTTTTTTTTCCATTAAGTGATTGGCAAAATTGGACTTGGAATCGACTTTATTAAGTTCTTCAATGCGTTCCGAATAACGAATCGCGAAATTTTTACCTGTTTGACCTATATAGATACTGTCGCATGTATCACATATAATTTCGTATACACCTGAATTTTTTAATCTATCTAATTTTTCTTTATTATTAGATATATTCATATTATTAGCAATATAAATAACCTTAAAATCTTACATATTGATAAAAAAGGTAAACAGTTGGATTTATTGGAATCTCTAGAAATTAAAAAAGCTTATAAAACAAAATAAATCAATTTTGAACGAACAATTGAAATTCTCAAATTCACCTATGTTAAATATTTGTTTAGGTTTGTAATTAAGAAGTAGGTATAAAATGTAATATTAAAACATAGGAAAATTATTATTGTTTAGTATTAAATTGTATTCGCCCTGATAATGGCAGTGATGCCGAAATATATATAGGCTTTATAATAAATAAATATAATATTTTAAGAATTATAAAAATAAAATATTAATAAAATTATTTTGTGGACAAAAAGTATAAATAAAAAACAATTTTTTACTCAATAAATCTAATAAAGATGTTCTACAAACTTACGTTTGAAAAAATTCAAGGATATACAACTGCTTGTACAGCAAAATTAACCATAAAATACAAAAAATACATGGATAAATCGAAGAAAGTCAACAATCAGATTTGGTTTAACTCGCAATGTAAAAAACGTAATATTTTTCCTAATTACATAAAAATAAAAACTAAGGACAATTTAAATCATCATATACTAAAAATGATTACTAAAGCAAAAGAAAAATGGCTATCTATCTATGGATAGGAAATTATACTCTACAAGAAATGACCTGCAACTTCATTTAAAGCTAATCAATAGTGAAATGACTTATAGATTACATGCCATAGAGTTTGATAACTTATAAGAAAAAATCTTATAAGAACAAAGCAAGAGAGAAAGCAATCAACATCTTCATTTCTTGCAAAAAAAGCTTTTCTCTCTAACAAAAGAAAAAACGAAATCAAACTCAACAGAAAATACAAGTGTTATTCAAAACTTTTACCCTAGAATTAAAACTTTCACTAATACATGTTTCACGAAAACAGAATTTAATATTATGGATATGGGTTAAAATATTGCCCGCCAACTATTAAAAATAAAAATGACTATATCGATCTTGTCTTAGACACAGAAATAGCTTTAACAGATGATGACAACATATTAAAATCTGTATGCGCTAGTGCTATTAGAAGAGAAAATGCAACTTTTAATTATAATAACAACAAAAATGTAAAAGCGGTACTCACATCTATTAATAATAAAATAAAACAAAATGATTTAATAGTTAGTAAAGTGGATTAAGGCAATACATTAACAATAATGAATAAAGATGATTATGATGCAAAAATGTGTGAATAGAATATTTACCTACAAAATGCAAAACTGATCCTACTAAAAAAATTCCAGAACGATGTTTAAAAATTGTATTAAAGATTGTAATACAATTTTTGAACATAAGCAAGGATATAAAAACATAAATATGAATCCAAAGGCACTTTACATTAAAGGTTTACCTAAGCTACACAAGTCAGAAAATATTAATGAAATTTCACTTAGACAAGTAGTTCCATACAATAGTGCACCAGCTTATAAATTATGTAAAGCTTTTAACGAAATATTTTTCAAAAGGAACAAAATTTAAACCACAGCACACAATAAAAACTAGCGTTGATTCATGCAACCAAATAAATAATCTTAATATGATGTCAGCCAATGCAATTTTAATATCGCTAGACGTAAAAAGCTTATTCACTTCTATACCAATTAATGAATTAAAAGCAATAGTATATAGCATAATAAATACAACAGTCAACGACAAAAATATTAAAAGAGAACTTAAAGTAATATTCAATTTATGTGTGGACCAAAATTATTTTAAATTCGAAAACAAATTTTACAAATTGCTAAAAGGCTGTCCAATGGGTTCCTCAATTTCACCTCTACTAGCGGACATATTTATGGATCATTTAGAGAAGAACATATTCAGAAGAAACTGCCTATGTACAGAATACATAGGTTTTTACTATCGTTATGTGGATGATATTTTATGCTTATGGAAAGGGGATGAAGAGCACCTGGACAACTTTTTAAAATAGCTTAATAGTATTAATAAAAAGATACAATTCATATCAGAAATAGAATCAAATTGTAAAATAAACTATTTAGATTTAAAAATAATTCGTAAGATAGATTAAGTTTTGAAATATATAGGAAAAACACTTACTCAGATATAATCGTACCTAAAAATTCTAAACATCCAGCAAATTTAAAATTATCAGTATTTCTTTCCATGATTAATAGATTAATTAATATTCCATTCCATTAGCTTATAAAAAAGAATTTCACACAATAATAAATATAGCTTTGGAAAATGGGTATAAAGAAAAATTATCTATAAATTCCTTGACAATAAAACCAAAAAAACTAATAAACAATGAATTATACCCTGCAAATTACATAAAAAATGACAACAAAAAGTATGTAAAAATAAAATATATAGGTTCTATTTCTAATGAAATCGCTAATATAATAGAAAAAGAAACAGATTTAAAGGTCGCTTTCTATAACAACAATAGCATAGGTAAAATTATAATAAATAATAAAGAAAAATTAGATAAATTAAAAAATTCAGGTGTATACGAAATTAAATGTGATACATGTGACAGTATCTATATAAGACAAACAGGTAGAAATTTCGCGATTCGTTATTCGGAACACATTAGAGAACTTAATAAAGTCGATTCCAAGTCCAATTTTGCCAATCACTGAAAATGAAACTAAAATGAAAAAAAAAATGACTCTAGCAATATAAGTAACCTTAAAATCTTATATATTGATAAAAAAGGTAAAAAGTTGATTTATTGGAATCTCTAGAAATTAAAAAGCTATAACAAACAATAAAAGCTATAACAAACAATAACAAAATAAATCAATTTTGAACGAAGAATTAGAATTGCGAAATTCACCTATGTTAAATATTTGTTTAGATTTGTAATTAATTAGTAGGCATAAATGTAATATTAAAAAATAGGAAAATTATTCATGTTTAGTATTAAATTGTATTCGCCCTGATGATGGTAGTGTGCCGAAATATATATAGGCTTTATAATAAATAAATATAATATTTTAAGAATTATAAAAATAAAATATTAGTAAAATTATTTTGTGGACAAGATAAATAAGAACTTACCTACCTCAAAAAATACTACTACGATTTTCGAACTAATTAAAAGTAAGTACTAAAAAGAACATCGGTAGCTTTCTCAGGAAAGAGATCCAAAAAACAATTCTAGCGTATTTATAAAATGATTATAATAGGTCTTTAAAATAATAAAATAACTTTGGTCATATTTGTTACAACAATATTATTGAAGTTAAAGTTGTAACTTATACCTATGAATTTATTTCTTTATCTCGTTAAATATATGTATGTATGTACATATTAAGAAATTAGCGAATGTGTATTACATGTATCATTTTGTTGCTCTTACTAATGGGAGATATCTTTTTTGTTGGTATTTGTGGAAATTTCTGTACCAAAACAATTAACTAAATACATATGTACACAGACTTTTTAAACTAAAATTCGGCCGTATGGCTTTGGTCATCTTGTACGTTTGTTTCCCTTGCAAGGTTTTGCTCTGTTGAGGCTTTATATAGGTTTAATATAGTAGGTCTGTGTAACCAACTAATACTTCAAGATGCACGAACGTCTTGTATATGTACCCTCAAATTTTAAGACGGAGTATACTGTTTATAGCTTAGAAGAGCGCCTGTGATAACAAGGCGTGTAATTCCTTCATTTCATTTCCGAGAGCTTTCGTATGAAAGGCCGTTGTCTTAACAACTACAATATTGGCTGCATAATTATACATATATACTAGCCCGTTGTTCGAAAATCTAGCAAATCTAGATTAAAATACAGCTACATGTGTTCATCTTGTCCGTTTTCGAAAGCCAAAAGTAGTTGTCTAAGTTCGTGATGTGCAAGCGGTGATTCTTTATGTTCCGTGGATAGATATGCTGTTACAGCCGAGCTACCAATTTGGTAAGCCGCACATAATTGTTATCAAAACGTTAAACTAAATAAGTATTTTAAAGAAAATTATAAAAAATAATAATGTAAAGAACTTTTACATTAAAGGAAATCCTTAAAATTGGACTACATATTATGCCAGGTATACAATATATTATTAGGACAGGGACATATAAAAAAATTGCCATTACAATTACTTTTTTTTTAATTACATTATTAATTACATTATAAAATGTTCATCTAGACAACTTACGGCCGACGCTTTTATATGCACAGTAAGATGGCACAGTAAAAAGCCAAAGAGTTCCAGAAAGGAAAATATAAATATTTTTTATGGCATTAAAAAAAGTGTATTAAAATCCAATTCATAAGTTCATACTTATATATTACTCATTCTCATAAATAAATTTATTATAAAATAAACTGACAAATTTATTGTTTTAAATTATTATATATAGGCATGTACATATTAGTTCTTAACTGAAACTCATAAAGTTTGCATTTAATATAATTTTTAAAATGTTTCAATTCTCAAATGTGCACCCCATAGCAAAACCTTATCTATTATTCAGTAAATGCAGTAATACATATACTTATTCTTTAACATTTTTAAAATTCACACTCCATCTAATCAAAAAAAAATTGTTTTTACGATACTTACTAAAATGTAATAGTAACCTTTTTCAACACCTTTAATATTTTAAATTCCAAATCTCACAAATGGGAGAAGCTGTAATACAATATACAACATACATAAGAAAAATCCTATAAAGTACAAACCAAAAAAAACATATCATTTACTTATTTAAAAAATTAAATGACATATTCTAATTTTTTTTAAAACATTAAAACATTTCATTCTCTTAAATTTTTCATAACATAAAATATTAATTAGTACGCTTATTTAAATTCTACTCTCATATTATTTATATTATTTCTGTACGTTTGTTGTTTTTTATTGTTGTTTTTTATTGTTGTTGTTTTTACAATATACATATGTATATAATCATATATGTATTTTCCTACTAGCAGATGGACATAATTATGTTTTTTAACTTAAAAATTTCTATTTATTAATTTGAATTTAATAAAAATGCGAATGGTATATGATTCACATTTATTTAAAATGTTTCAAATTTATTATTGTTCTTGTTGGTTTAGGTATAGAATTTAAGTTTAAAGCCGAAAACACATCCTTACAGAACACGTATGTTTTTACATATATGAGATATCGAATAATATTGTATTTATGTGACATGGTTTTACATGAAAAGTATTAAAGAAGTAGCAAAAAAATAAAATACACTTTTTTTTGCAGAATTTCATTTTCTGATTTTTCTCTTTTCTTGTAAAAATTATATTGTCAAATTTTGTGAATGAGTACGCACGCGCCCCTCAGTTTTATGTTTAAATAAAATCGCACATGTGCATATGTATATTATTGGTGGTTAAAAAAAATAGATACTGTTTATTTCTATACAAAATATTAATTTCGTGTTAATTTTTTTTAAACGCTTTTTATTTGATAAATAAAACATATCTACATCTGTATATGTATTATACAAAGAGCTTCTGAAACTTTTTATTTATGTAAAAACGTAATTAACAAAAACAAAAATTGGAATACATTGCACATTGAATCTAGGTATACTTTATATACTACTTTCATACATACATATATTATGTGTGACAAATAAACTAAATTTATAACTATACTTTTTTTCATTCAAATTAAACCATTTTTCACTCAAATTAAATCATTTTTGATTCAAATTAAACTTTTTTCTTTAAAGTTACTTACCTTTTATATAAATTAAATCTTTTTTCATACAAAATAAACAATTTCTTTTTTTTTTAAATTAAACAATTTGTTTTTCAATTAACAATTTTTCGTTAACAAATTAAGAAATTTTTACATATAAAATTTGATTTCAAAATTGTTTTTATAAAAAAAAAGTTTAATTTAAATGAAAAATGGTTTAATTCGAATGAAAAATGGTTGCATTTGACTGTAAAAAAGTATATTATTTTGTAAATATTATAAATTATTATAAATACTAAATATTAAAAATTTGTAATTTTAAAATAAAATACTGAGGGACCTCGGTGGCCTAGTAGATAAGAGCGTATAAGATACACTGTAAACACCGAGAGAGTGTGGGTTCGAATCCCACACACTTCGTAAGAGTTATTCCCCCTTACGACATTTACAGCCTCGTCTGAACAGGAAAGGCTGTGTAATTTCCTCTCCACATTTATGTGGCAGAGAAATGCATTAAAAAAAATACTAAAAAGACCTACACTAACTTATAATTTTTTATCAGTATACTAAAATAAAACTGCTAACCATTTCTACTAACTGCTAACCATTGCTAGAATGGTTTTTCTCCATTAAGTGATTTGGCCAAATTGGACTTGAATCGACTTTATTAAGTTCTTCAATGTGTTCCGAATAACGAATCGCGAAATTTCTACCTGTTTGACCTATATAAATACTGTCACATGTATCACATATAATTTCGTATACACCTGAATTTTTTAATTTATCTAATTTTTCTTTATTATTAGTTATATTTATATTATTAGCAATATAAATAACCTTAAAATCTTACATATTGATAAAAAAGGTAAAAAGTTGGATTTATTGGAATCTCTAGAAATTAAAAAAGCTTATAAAACAAAATAAATCAATTTTGAACGAATAATTAAAATTGCGAAATTCACCTATGTTTAATATTTGTTTAGATTTGTAATTAATAAGTAGGTATAAATGTAATATTAAAAAATAGGAAAATTATTATTGTTTAGTATTAAATTGTATTCGTCCTGATGATGGCACTAAAGCAAAAGAAAAATGGCTATCGGGAGAAATAAGGAAATTATACTCTACAAGAGATTACCTGCTACTTCATTTAAAGGTAATCAATAGTGAACTGACTTATAGATTACATGCCATAGAGTTTGATAACTTATAAGAAAAAATCTTATAAGAACAAAGCACAAGAGAAAGCAATAAACATCTTCATTTCTTGCAAAAAAAGCTTTTCTCTCTAACAAAAGAAAAAACGAAATCAAACTCAACAGAAAATACAAGTGTTATTCAAAACTTTTACCCTAGAATTAAAACTTTCACTAATACATGTTTCACGAAAACAGAACTTAATATTATGGAATATGGGTTAAAATATTGCCCGCCAACTATTAAAAATAAAAATGACTATATCTATCTTGCCTTAGACACAGAAATAGCTTTAACAGAAGAAGATTACATATGAAAATCTGTATGCGCAACAATAATAAATATAGCTTTGGAAAATGGGTATAAAGAAAAAATTATCTATAAATTACTTGACAATAAAACCAAAAAAACTAATAAACCATTAAATATAGCCTGCAAATTACATAAAAAATGACAACAAAAAGTATGTAAAAATAAAATATATAGGTCCTATTTCTAATAAAATCGCTAATATAATAGAAAAAGAAACAGATTTAAAAGTCGCTTTCTATAACAACAATAGCATAGGTAAAATTATAATAAATAATAAAGAAAAATTAGATAAATTAAAAAATTCAGGTGTATACGAAATTAAATGTGATACATGTGACAGTATCTATATAGGATAAACAGGTAGAATTTCGCGATTCGTTATTCGGAACACATTAGAGAACTTAATAAAGTCGATTCCAAGTCCAATTTTGCCAATCACTTAATGAAAAAAAATGACTCTAGCAATATAAATAACCTTAAAATCTTATATATTGATAAAAAAGATAAAAAGTTGGATTTATTGGAATCTAGAAATTAAAAAAGCTTATAAAACAAAGCTATAACAAACAACAATAACAAAATAAATCAATTTTGAACGAACAATTAGAATTGCGAAATTTGTTAGAAATGTTAAATATTTGTTTAGATTTGTAATTAATTAGTAGGCATAAATGTAATATTAAAAAATAAGAAAATTATTCATGTCTAGTATTAAATTGTATTCGCCCTGATGATGGTAGTGCGCCGGAATATATATAGGCTTTATAATAAATAAATATAATGTTTTAAGAATTATAAAAATAAAATAGTAAAATTATTTTGTGGACAAAAAGTATAAATAGAAAACAATTTTTTACTCAATAAATCTAACAAATACATATTACTTTCTGAAGATAAATAAGTACTTACCTAGCTCAAAAAATACTACTACGATTTACGAATTAATAAAAAGCAAGTACTAAAAAGAAGGCCCGTAGTTTTCTTAGAAAAGGGATCCAAAAAACAATTCTAGCGCATTTATATAATGATTATAATAGGTCTTTAAAATAATAAAATAACTTTCGTCACATTTATTACAACAATATTATTGAAGTTAAAGTTGCAACTTATATCTATGAATTTATTTCTGTATCTCGTTAAATATATGTATGTATGTACATATTAAGAAATTAATGAATGTTTATTCAAAGCTCTATAAAAATAAGTGTATATTTTTTTAAAAATTAGCCTGCTAAAACGCTTTTGTTTTCATATTATTAGTTGCGTATCGTTAAGTAAATATACCATCATCAGCTGTTTATTCGTAACTAATTATAATTAAAAGATGCATTATAAGTGTAGATGTAATATTTAAATTAAGTTTTTAAATGCTCAAGTAAAATTTTAACAAAAATTGAATTTAATAAATAACATATATTTCAACATCTGTTAAATAAAAAGAAAAGTAATTTAATATTGATTAAAGTTTTTAGTGTTCTTTTAAAGTGAAGCATCATTCAGCAAAATTACACGTATATAACATTTAATATGTGCAGTAATTGTATTAATACAAATAAATAATAGAAAACAAATCATTTTTAAAAATTCAAGAAAAATTTTTTTAACTATAACAGATTAAAGAAATTTGATCACTTCATTATTTAAAGTGATCGTGCAGGAATTATTCCTACAACCATAAACGTAATAGCAATGGATTGTAGTAAATGCAAGCTAAAAGTAAGAGAAGAAAAAGGTGTACGACGTGCTGGAGTGTAGCAAGATTTACCACTATCAACATAAATGCTCGGGATTAGACCAGTCAACAATTGGAATATTAAATATAAAACAAAACATAAATTTATATGTGATGACTGTGTTCTATACATTCAAAACTTCGATATGGTGGCTCAAAACATCAAAGAAAAATGCCAACTAACAGAGATTTTTAAATCAGAGAGTGATAATATTAATGCAAATAAAAAAAATACTATATCTAACAACAATGAACTATGTACTGAATTAAAAATTTTAACCAGTGAAAACCAAAAAAATGAAAATATGGGTCAAAATATTTCATTTGCTGAAATATTAAAAGTGCAAGTGTAAACAATAAAACCATACCATCAACAAAAAACGTATACCACTGGTTATTAAACTCAAACAAAAACAAAAATTACAAATAACGAAAATGGAATTAAGAAAAAAAGTTGATTTAAAAATAAAAAATGTGTGAAATCAGAAAAATGGAATGGTTCTAGTGAAACTGAAACTAAAGAAGAACGTGATAAAATAATAAATGAACTTGAAAATGAAATGATTGAAAATGCCAGCTGAAATTAAGACAAAAATTGAAAAAGTACATATGGGTATTAAATATACTGAAGAGAATTAAACAAACACAATACTATGAAGGTGGTGAAAATTTATCAAGTAAAAAATATTAATAAGATATTTTTTAATAAATATTTTTATTAATAAGAAAAATAACAACAAGAAAAGTTGCACTTGCAGTTCAAGTTAATAATAACATTTTAATAATACATTTATTTCTGATAAAGATTCCCAAGATATAGTGTCAACAGATATCAACAATGAAAATAATAGTAATAATAAAAATAATAATAATATCAATAAGAATAATAATAATAATATTAATAATAATAATAATGTTAATAATAACAATAATATGAAAGTTCATAAAGATAATGCTGAAGATGAAATCCAAGTTGAAATTCTAACAACTAAATATGCTCTAATGCTCTATCACAATGTCTAATAGAAAAAGCTATATAAATCCGCTAGTGCCACCGATTATCAGATTAACAAGAAATACAATTATATCGGTTAACAATGTTTATGCTTCTTCTCAATTTAGAGAAAGCAAAATATTCAACAATGTTAGATTGTTTTTGTATTTTCATGATCATGATGATATCTGTTATGAGGGGATGACGCAAACCAGTCTAAAAGTACATATACATTAAAAATGACTAAAAAGAACTTTCTAAATTATACTTTAGTTAATATGAAACTACAGGAATATCTCGGAAAGAAGTATGATCTAGCTTATTTTAGAAGACAGATAGATAATAAATACAGAGAGCAGAGCAGAGCAGAGAATTAGAGAATCATGGCAAAAATATATAATTGGAAAATCATGATACTGGATAACCTATTGACTATGAAGATGATGCATTTTAGTGCTAGAATTTTGAGAAAAATCTGAAAGAGATAAAAACATTTCTAAAAATTAAAACTGGTTTTGATTCAATCATGGTTGGAGAAACTTGGTTGTATTCGGAAGAAAAAAAGTACTTTAATATTCCTGCGTATACAGCATCCTTTGGCTTTAATAACTTGAGCAGTCTTTTCAAACACGCATAATGTCAATAATATTCATCCAAAGATGTCTTATTTGTGATCTTACTTCAGATTTTTTTTTATTTCTCATTTATATACCGGATCACGGGTTGGTTCCAAAATCATGGTATCCCTCCTTTCTGGAATAATCAAGTTATATGATCAAACGCGCATTGTACGGCCTCCACGACCGCGAACGTCGTGAGCGCAGGGACCTTACCGAGCGCGGCTGATCATATAACTTTCATTATTCTAGAAAGGAGGGACACCATAATTTTGGAATCAACTATAAAAGAGGAATTTTAGAGTTGGCTAATTCTGAATTACCAAAATAAACCTAATATCACTCCCAAAATTTGTATTGATAGCAGAGTAATTAGGAAAAACAAAGTTATAATTATCTCGGTATTATAATAGATAACAAATTATCCTGGAATGGAATGATCATGTTAATTGCATATTAAAAAAAAAAAAGCTATTACTAGATGCTATTAGAAGAAGTGGTATCATATTAGGTGATAAATCAGCTAAATTATTATTTCATGCACATTATGTCTCATATACGATGCAATGTGGCGGCATGGTCGTGTTGTACAAATACATTAGAGAAGAAAGTAAACATATTAATAAACAAAGCAATCAGGATACTCTACAGGCTGAATTGGCGTACTCCATTTTATAATCTATACAAAAGTACTCGATTCCTTAAATTAGATGAATTAATAATTTGAATTCATAAAATAGAAAATGGTGTCACTAAAGCAAAACGTTGTTACAAAAGAGAAGGATTATAATAAGGACCACAACTATAACACAAGAAATATGGGAAAGTTATGTCATGAAAAAACTCGAACTAAATTGGCTAAAAACAGTAATTTTTGTTCTTCAATAAGAATTTATAACTGTTTTCCTGAAAAATTTAAGAAAGGCAGATATACGTAGTTTCACATTTGAATTGAAATTTTTATTAAAAAATGATCCGGTTCTATTCAAAAGATTGTTAGAATTATAAATAAAATTAATTATAACTAGAATTATAATTAAATTAGGCTATAATAATAATATATATATTTTATTTTTGTATTTATACTCTATAACAGTACATATAATTAATATAATTGCTAAAACTTTTATAACTATTTTAACTTATTGTCTAAGTTTAGTATATTGTAAAATCATAACTGTAATATAATAACATATATGTAAATATAATAAAATAAATATAAAAACCATTTCTGCTAACTGCTAACCATTGCTAGAATGGTTTTTCTCCATTAAGTGATTTGGCAAAATTGGACTTGAATCGACTTTATTAAGTTCTTCAATGTGTTCCGAATAACGAATCGCGAAATTTGTACCTGTTTGACCTATATAAATACTGTCACATGTATCACATATAATTTCGTATACACCTGAATTTTTTAATTTATCTAATTTTTCTTTATTATTAGATATATTTATATTATTAGCAATATAAATAACCTTAAAATCTTACATATTGATAAAAAAGGTAAAAAGTTGGATTTATTGGAATCTCTAGAAATTAAAAAAGCTTATAAAACAAAATAAATCAATTTTGAACGAATAATTAAAATTGCGAAATTCACTTATGTTTAATATTTGTTTAGATTTGTAATTAATAAGTAGGTATAAATGTAATATTAAAAAATAGGAAAATTATTATTGTTTAGTGTTAAATTGTATTCGCCCTGATGATGGCACTAAAGCAAAAGAAAAATGGCTATCGGGAGAAATAAGGAAATTATACTCTACAAGAGATTATCTGCTACTTCATTTAAAGGTAATCAATAGTGAACTGACTTATAGATTACATGCCATAGAGTTTGATAACTTATAAGAAAAAATCTTATAAGAACAAAGCACAAGAGAAAGCAATAAACATCTTCACTTCTTGCAAAAAAAGCTTATCTCTCTAACAAAAGAAAAAACGAAATCAAACTCAACAGAATATACAAGTGTTATTCAAAACTTTTACCCTAGAATTAAAACTTTCACTAATACATGTTTCACGAAAACAGAACTTAATATTATGGAATATGGATTAAAATATTGCCGGCCAACTATTAAAAATAAAAATGACTATATCTATCTTGCCTTAGACACAGAAATAGCTTTAACAGAAGAAGACTACATATGAAAATCTGTATGCGCAACAATAATAAATATAGCTTTGGAAAATGGGTATAAAGAAAAAATTATCTATAAATTACTTGACAATAAAACTAAAAAAACTAATAAACAATGAAATATACCCTGCAAATTACATAAAAAATGACAACAAAAAGTATGTAAAAATAAAATATATAGGTCCTATTTCTAATAAAATCGCTAATATAATAGAAAAAGAAACAGATTTAAAAGTCGCTTTCTATAACAACAATAGCATAGGTAAAATTATAATAAATAATAAAGAAAAATTAGATAAATTAAAAAATTCAGGTGTATACGAAATTAAATGTGATACATGTGACAGTATCTATATAGGATAAACAGGTAGAATTTCGCGATTCGTTATTCGGAACACATTAGAGAACTTAATAAAGTCGATTCCAAGTCCAATTTTGCCAATCACTTAATGAACAAAAACGACTCTAGCAATATAAATAACCTTAAAATCTTATATATTGATAAAAAAGATAAAAAGTTGGATTTATTGGAATCTAGAAATTAAAAAAGCTTATAAAACAAAGCTATAACAAACAACAATAACAAAATAAATCAATTTTGAACGAACAATTAGAATTGCGAAATTTGTTAGAAATGTTAAATATTTGTTTAGATTTGTAATTAATTAGTAGGCATAAATGTAATATTAAAAAATAAGAAAATTATTCATGTTTAGTATTAAATTGTATTCGCCCTGATGATGGTAGTGCGCCGGAATATATATAGGCTTTATAATAAATAAATATAATGTTTTAAGAATTATAAAAATAAAATAGTAAAATTATTTTGTGGACAAAAAGTATAAATAGAAAACAATTTTTTACTCAATAAATCTAACAAATACATATTACTTTCTGAAGATAAATAAGTACTTACCTAGCTCAAAAAATACTACTACGATTTACGAATTAATAAAAAGCAAGTACTAAAAAGAAGGCCCGTAGTTTTCTTAGAAAAGGGATCCAAAAAACAATTCTAGCGTATTTATATAATGATTATAATAGGTCTTTAAAATAATAAAATAACTTTGGTCACACTTATTACAACAATATTATTGAAGTTAAAGTTGTAACTTATATCTATGAATTTATTTCTGTATCTCGTTAAATATATGTATGTATGTACATATTAAGAAATTAACGAATGTGTATTCAAAGCTCTATAAAAATAAGTGTATATTTTTTAAAAATTAGCCTGCTAAAACGCTTTTGTTTTCATATTATTAGTTGCATATTGTTATGTAAATATACCATCATCAGCTGTTTATTCGTAACGAATTATAATTAAAAGATGCATTATAAGTGTAGATGTAATATTTAAATTAAGTTTTTAAATGCTTAAGTAAAATTTTAACAAAAATTGAATTTAATAAATAACATATATTTCAACATCTGTTAAATAAAAAGAAAAATAATTGATATTGATTAAAGTTTTTAGTGTTCTTTTAAAGCATCATTCAGCAAAATTACATGTATATAACATTTAATATGTGCAGTAATTGTATTAATACAAATAAATAATAGAAAACAAATCCTTTTTAAAAATTCAAGAAAAATTTTTTTAACTATAACAGATTAAATAAATTTGATCACTTCATTATTTAAAGTGATCGTGCAGGAATTATTCCTACAACCATAAACGTAATAGCAATGGATTGTAGTAAATGCAAGCTAAAAATAAGAGAAGAAAAAGGTGTATGATGTGCTGGAGTGTAGCAAGATTTACCACTATCAACATAAATGCTCGGGATTAGACCAGTCAACAATTGGAATATTAAATATAAAACAAAACATAAATTTATATGTGATGACTGTGTTCTATACATTCAAAACTTCGATATGGTGGCTCAAAACATCAAAGAAAAATGAGCAAGAGGTTAGAACAAACTGAAAATGAACAAAAATTGAAATTGAGAAAATGTACCAACTAACAGAGATTTTTAAATCAGAGAGTGATAATATTAATGCAAATATAAAAAATACTATATCTAACAACAATGAACTATGTACTGAATTAAAAATTTTAACCAGTGAAAACCAAAAAAATGAAAATATGGGTCAAAATATTTCATTTGCTGAAATATTAAAAGTGCAAGTGTAAACAATAAAACCATACCATCAACAAAAAACGTATACCACTGGTTATTAAACTCAAACAAAAACAAAAATTACAAATAACGAAAATGGAATTAAGAAAAAAAGTTGATTTAAAAATAAAAAATGTGTGAAATCAGAAAAATGGAATGGTTCTAGTGAAACTGAAACTAAAGAAGAACGTGATAAAATAATAAATGAACTTGAAAATGAAATGATTGAAAATGCCAGCTGAAATTAAGACAAAAATTGAAAAAGGTACATATGGGTATTAAATATACTGAAGAGAATTAAACAAACACAATACTATGAAGGTGGTGAAAATTTATCAAGTAAAAAATATTAATAAGATATTTTTTAATAAATATTTTTATTAATAAGAAAAATAACAACAAGAAAAGTTGCACTTGCAGTTCAAGTTAATAATAACATTTTAATAATACATTTAATTCTGATAAAGATTCCCAAGATATAGTGTCAACAGATATCAACAATGAAAATAATAGTAATAATGAAAATAATAATAATATCAATAAGAATAATAATAATAATAATAATAATAATGTTAATAATAACAATAATATGAAAGTTCATAAAGATAATGCTGAAGATGAAATCCAAGTTGAAATTCTAACAACTAAATATGCTCTAATGCTCTATCACAATGTCTAATAGAAAAAGCTATATAAATCCGCTAGTGCCACCGATTATCAGATTAACAAGAAATACAATTATATCGGTTAACAATGTTTAGAAGCATCTCAATTTAGAGAAAGCAGAATATTCAACAATGTTAGATTGTTTTTGTATTTTCATGATCATGATGATATCTGTTATGAGGGGATGACGCAAACCAGTCTAAAAGTACATATACATTAAAAATGACTAAAAAGAACTTTCTAAAATCTAAATTATACTTTAGTTAATATGAAACTGCAGGAATATCTCGGAAGGAAGTATGATCTAGCTTATTTTAGAAGACAGATAGATAATAAATACAGAGAGCAGAGCAGAGCAGAGAATTAGAGAATCATGGCAAAAATATATAATTGGAAAACCATGATGCTGGATAACCTATTGACTATGAAGATGATGCATTTTAGTGCTAGAATTTTGAGAAAAATCTGAAAGAGATAAAAACATTTCTAAAAATTAAAACTGGTTTTGATTCAATCATGGTTGGAGCAACTTAGTTGTATTCGGAAGAAAAAAAGTACTTTAATATTCCTGCGTATACAGCATCCTTTAGCTGTAATGACTTGAGCAGTCTTTTCAAACACGCATAATGTCAAAAATATTCATCCAAAGATGTCTTATTTGTGATCTTACTTCAGATTTTTTTTTATTTCTCATTTATATACCGGATCACGGGTTGGTTCCAAAATCATGGTATCCCTCCTTTCTAGAATAATCAAGTTATATGATCAAACGCGCATGGTACGGCCTCCACGACCGCGAACGTCGTGAGCGCAGGGACCTTACCGAGCGCGGCTGATCATATAACTTTCATTATTCTAGAAAGGAGGGACACCATAATTTTGGAATCAACTATAAAAGAGGAATTTTAGAGTTGGCTAATTCTGAATTAGCAAAATAAACCTAATATCACTCCCAAAATTTGTATTGATAGCAGAGTAATTAGGAAAAACAAAGTTATAATTATCTCGGTATTATAATAGATAACAAATTATCCTGGAATGGCATGATCATGTTAATTGCATATTAAAAAAAAAAAAGCTATTACTAGATGCTATTAGAAGAAGTGGTATCATATTAGGTGATAAATCAGCTAAATTATTATTTCATGCACATTATGTCTCATATACGATACAATGTGGCGGCATGGTCGTGTTGTACAAATACATTAGAGAAGAAAGTAAACATATTAATAAACAAAGCAATCAGGATACTCTACAGGCTGAATTGGCGTACTCCATCTTATAATCTATACAAAAGTTCCTTACAATTCCTTAAATTAGATGAATTAATAATTTGAATTCATAAAATAGAAAATGGTGTCAATAAAGCAAAACGTTGTTACAAAAGAGAAGGATTATAATAAGGACCACAACTATAACACAAGAAATATGGGAAAGTTATGTCATGAAAAAACTCGAACTAAATTGGCTAAAAACAGTAATTTTTGTTCTTCAATAAGAATTTATAACTGTTTTCCTGAGAAATTTAAGAAAGGCAGATATACGTAGTTTCACATTTGAATTGAAATTTTTATTAAAAAATGATCCGGTTCTATTCAAAAGATTGTTAGAATTATAAATAAAATTAATTATAACTAGAATTATAATTAAATTAGGCTATAATAATAATATATATATTTTATTTTTGTATTTATACTCTATAACAGTACATATAATTAATATAATTGCTAAAACTTTTATAACTATTTTAACTTATTGTCTAAGTCTAGTATATTGTAAAATCATAACTGTAATATAATAACATATATGTAAATGTAATAAAGTAAATAAATAAAAAAAAACAAACAACATTTAAAAATGCATTTAATATTCTTATGAAGACAAAAGTAAACATATAACAGATAAAGAAAAATTTTGTTAACTAAATTAAACGGAAAATATAAAGTAAAATTATTTTATTTTATTGTTAATTGTCATTCTCTCTCAGTAATTTGTAGAGTGAAGTCGTATGTCAAAAAAACATAAAAAATAAACTAGGCTAAAAAAAAAAATCAAAATTATCAGGAAAAGAAAATATTTATATTTATAAATATATAAATTTATTTTATATTTATAAATATTTCTACATAAGCAGATGTACAAAATATCATCATGGCAAAGCCCGAAAAGTCAAAATAGGTCAAATGATCAACACAGAAAAAGCGTTGCTGATCCAGGATATCAAAATTATTACACACCACTGCAAACCAAGGATAATCCTGAAGACATCGAAAGAATAGCAATAAATTAAGAAAACATTATACAAGTTGAAAAACAGATAAAAGTTCCACCTATCACAATAGTACAAAAAAATTCGAAATACATACATGATGGAAGCTCTTGCAATTACGGTATACTAAATAAAATCAATTTCAATTGGTATAAAACTATTTCTAAATACAACTCAAGAGTACAGTAAGATCTGTTAGTTACTCAAAAAGGAAAACTCTCAGTTTTACACTTAAAAAACCAAAAAAAAAACCGTTTAAATTAATACTCTGACTTCAAAATTGTAGATATACTTTAGTATTACAAAGTATAGCGTTCAAAAATTGTATATACAAAGTTTTGCATTCAATATTCTTTATATCGTCTGTGTATAACGATAATGTGTATCGTCTGTGTATGACAATAATGTGTATAAAGTGGGTGTTTTATGTATACAAAAATTTGTAGCTGCTTTTAGTATACATTTCAAATCGTTTTGTATTTTGATCTTTATTATATATTTTTGTTGGATTTAATATGAATTCGGATGTTTAAAAAAAAAAAAAAAAATATTAAAATAGTTCTTAACGATTTTGAGGAGATGCTTGCACTTCAAAAACTTTATACTGCAACTTGAAAAAAATATGTGCCAATTGTGCTGGACATCATGAAAGGGCAAACTGCCCAAATAAGGATGTGAGGAAATGTGCCAACTGCCATGGAGATCACCACTGAACAGATCTGGATTGTCCAAGTAGGAAAATGTATTTAAACTTTACTACAAAAAAAAATTAAACCAACTTTAAAAATTCTAAAATAAACAACAACAAAATTTTCTATATGAATGACAATTATGAAAAAAATTTTCCACCTGTTAATGGCAATGCAAGATGTCATAGATAGTATTAAATTGTATTCGCCCTGATGATGGTAGTGCGCCGGAATATATATAGGCTTTATAATAAATAAATATAATGTTTTAAGAATTATAAAAATAAAATAGTAAAATTATTTTGTGGACAAAAAGTATAAATAAAAAACAATTTTTTACTCAATAAATCTAACAAATACATATTACTTTCTGAAGATAAATAAGTACTTACCTAGCTCAAAAAATACTACTACGATTTACGAATTAATAAAAAGCAAGTACTAAAAAGAAGGCCCGTACTTTTCTTAGAAAAGGGATCCAAAAAACAATTCTAGCGTATTTATATAATGATTATAATAGGTCTTTAAAATAATAAAATAACTTTGGTCACATTTATTGCAACAATATTATTGAAGTTAAAGTTGTAACTTATATCTATGAATTTATTTCTGTATCTCGTTAAATATATGTATGTATGTACATATTAAGAAATTAACGAATGTGTATTCAAAGCTCTATAAAAATAAGTGTATATTTTTTTAAAAATTAGCCTGCTAAAACGCTTTTGTTTTCATATTATTAGTTGCATATTGTTAAGTAAATATACCATCATCAGCTGTTTATTCGTAACTAATTATAATTAAAAGATGCATTATAAGTGTAGATGTAATATTTAAATTAAGTTTTTAAATGCTTAAGTAAAATTTTAACAAAAATTGAATTTAATAAATAACATATATTTCAACATCTGTTAAATAAAAAGAAAAGTAATTTAATATTGATTAAAGTTTTTAGTGTTCTTTTAAAGTGAAGCATCATTCAGCAAAATTACATGTATATAACATTTAATATGTGCAGTAATTGTATTAATACAAATAAATAATAGAAAACAAATCATTTTTAAAAATTCAAGAAAAATTTTTTTAACTATAACAGATTAAAGAAATTTGATCACTTCATTATTTAAAGTGATCGTGCAGGAATTATTCCTACAACCATAAACGTAATAGCAATGGATTGTAGTAAATGCAAGCTAAAAATAAGAGAAGAAAAAAGTGTATGATGTGCTGGAGTGTAGCAAGATTTACCACTATCAACATAAATGCTCGGGATTAGACCAGTCAACAATTGGAATATTAAATATAAAACAAAACATAAATTTATATGTGATGACTGTGTTCTATACATTCAAAACTTCGATATGGTGGCTCAAAACATCAAAGAAAAATGAGCAAGAGGTTAGAACAAACTGAAAATGAACAAAAATTGAAATTGAGAAAATGTACCAACTAACAGAGATTTTTAAATCAGAGAGTGATAATATTAATGCAAATATAAAAAATACTATATCTAACAACAATGAACTATGTACTGAATTAAAAATTTTAACCAGTGAAAACCAAAAAAATGAAAATATGGGTCAAAATATTTCATTTGCTGAAATATTAAAAGTGCAAGTGTAAACAATAAAACCATACCATCAACAAAAAACGTATACCACTGGTTATTAAACTCAAACAAAAACAAAAATTACAAATAACGAAAATGGAATTAAGAAAAAAAGTTGATTTAAAAATAAAAAATGTGTGAAATCAGAAAAATGGAATGGTTCTAGTCAAACTGAAACTAAAGAAGAACGTGATAAAATAATAAATGAACTTGAAAATGAAATGATTGAAAATGCCAGCTGAAATTAAGACAAAAATTGAAAAAGTACATATGGGTATTAAATATACTGAAGAGAATTAAACAAACACAATACTATGAAGGTGGTGAAAATTTATCAAGTAAAAAATATTAATAAGATATTTTTTAATAAATATTTTTATTAATAAGAAAAATAACAACAAGAAAAGTTGCACTTGCAGTTCAAGTTAATAATAACATTTTAATAATACATTTAATTCTGATAAAGATTCCCAAGATATAGTGTCAACAGATATCAACAATGAAAATAATAGTAATAATGAAAATAATAATAATGTCAATAAGAATAATAATAATAATATTAATAATAATAATAATGTTAATAATAACAATAATATGAAAGTTCATAAAGATAATGCTGAAGATGAAATCCAAGTTGAAATTCTAACAACTAAATATGCTCTAATGCTCTATCACAATGTCTAATAGAAAAAGCTATATAAATCCGCTAGTGCCACCGATTATCAGATTAACAAGAAATACAATTATATCGGTTAACAATGTTTAGAAGCATCTCAATTTAGAGAAAGCAGAATATTCAACAATGTTAGATTGTTTTTGTATTTTCATGATCATGATGATATCTGTTATGAGGGGATGACGCAAACCAGTCTAAAAGTACATATACATTAAAAATGACTAAAAAGAACTTTCTAAATTATACTTTAGTTAATATGAAACTACAGGAATATCTCGAAAGGAAGTATGATCTAGCTTATTTTAGAAGACAGATAGATAATAAATACAGAGAGCAGAGCAGAGCAGAGAATTAGAGAATCATGGCAAAAATATATAATTGGAAAATCATGATACTGGATAACCTATTGACTATGAAGATGATGCATTTTAGTGCTAGAATTTTGAGAAAAATCTGAAAGAGATAAAAACATTTCTAAAAATTAAAACTGGTTTTGATTCAATCATGGTTGGAGAAACTTGGTTGTATTCGGAAGAAAAAAAGTACTTTAATATTCCTGCGTATACAGCATCCTTTAGCTGTAATAACTTGAGCAGTCTTTTCAAACACGCATAATGTCAATAATATTCATCCAAAGATGTCTTATTTGTGATCTTACTTCAGATTTTTTTTTATTTCTCATTTATATACCGGATCACGGGTTGGTTCCAAAATCATGGTATCCCTCCTTTCTGGAATAATCAAGTTATATGATCAAACGCGCATGGTACGGCCTCCACGACCGCGAACGTCGTGAGCGCAGGGACCTTACCGAGCGCGGTTGATCATATAACTTTCATTATTCTAGAAAGGAGGGACACCATAATTTTGGAATCAACTATAAAAGAGGAATTTTAGAGTTGGCTAATTCTGAATTAGCAAAATAAACCTAATATCACTCCCAAAATTTGTATTGATAGCAGAGTAATTAGGAAAAACAAAGTTATAATTATCTCGGTATTATAATAGATAACAAATTATCCTGGAATGGCATGATCATGTTAATTGCATATTAAAAAAAAAAAAGCTATTACTAGATGCTATTAGAAGAAGTGGTATCATATTAGGTGATAAATCAGCTAAATTATTATTTCATGCACATTATGTCTCATATACGATACAATGTGGCGGCATGGTCGTGTTGTACAAATACATTAGAGAAGAAAGTAAACATATTAATAAACAAAGCAATCAGGATACTCTACATGCTGAATTGGCGTACTCCATCTTATAATCTATACAAAAGTACTGGATTCCTTAAATTAGATGAATTAATAATTTGAATTCATAAAATAGAAAATGGTGTCACTAAAGCAAAACGTTGTTACAAAAGAGAAGGATTATAATAAGGACCACAACTATAACACAAGAAATATGGGAAAGTTATGTCATGAAAAAACTCGAACTAAATTGGCTAAAAACAGTAATTTTTGTTCTTCAATAAGAATTTATAACTGTTTTCCTGAGAAATTTAAGAAAGGCAGATATACGTAGTTTCACATTTGAATTGAAATTTTTATTAAAAAATGATCCGGTTCTATTCAAAAGAACTAGACTAGAATTATAATTAAATTAGGCTATAATAATAATATATATATTTTATTTTTGTATTTATACTCTATAACAGTACATATAATTAATATAATTGCTAAAACTTTTATAACTATTTTAACTTATTGTCTAAGTCTAGTATATTGTAAAATCATAACTGTAATATAACATATATGTAAATGTAATAAAGTAAATAAATAAAAAAAAACAAACAACATTTAAAAATGCATTTAATATTCTTATGAAGACAAAAGTAAACATATAACAGATAAAGAAAAATTTTGTTAACTAAATTAAACGGAAAATATAAAGTAAAATTATTTTATTTTATTGTTAATTGTCATTCTCTCTCAGTAATTTGTAGAGTGAAGTCGTATGTCAAAAAAACATTAAAAATAAACTAGGCTAAAAAAATTATCAGGAAAAGAAAATATTTATATTTATAAATATATAAATTTATTTTATATTTATAAATATTTCTACATAAGCAGATGTACAAAATATCATCATGGCAAAGCCCGAAAAGTCAAAATAGGTCAAATGATCAACACAGAAAAAGCGTTTCTGATCCAGGATATCAAAATTATTACACACCACTGCAAACCAAGGATAATCCTGAAGACATCGAAAGAATAGCAATAAATTAAGAAAACATTATACAAGTTGAAAAACAGATAAAAGTTCCACCTATCACAATAGTACAAAAAAATTCGAAATACATACATGATGGAAGCTCTTGCAATTACGGTATACTAAATAAAATCAATTTCAATTGGTATAAAACTATTTCTAAATACAACTCAAGAGTACAGTAAGATCTGTTAGTTACTCAAAAAGGAAAACTCTCAGTTTTACACTTAAAAAACCAAAAAAAAAACCGTTTAAATTAATACTCTGACTTCAAAATTGTAGATATACTTTAGTATTACAAAGTATAGCGTTCAAAAATTGTATCTACAAAGGTTTGCTGCTTTTAGTATACATTTCAAATCGTTTTGTATTTTGATCCTTATTATATATTTTTGTTGGATTTAATATGAATTCGGATGTTTAAAAAAATAAAATAAAATATTAAAATAGTTCTTAACGATTTTGAGGAGATGCTTGCACTTCAAAAACTTTATACTGCAACTTGAAAAAAATATGTGCCAATTGTGCTGGACATCATGAAAGGGCAAACTGCCCAAATAAGGATGTGAGGAAATGTGCCAACTGCCATGGAGATCACCACTGAACAGATCTGGATTGTCCAAGTAGGAAAATGTATTTAAACTTTACTACAAAAAAAAATTAAACCAACTTTAAAAATTCTAAAATAAACAACAACAAAATTTTCTATATGAATGACAATTATGAAAAAAATTTTCCACCTGTTAATGGCAATGCAAGATGTCATAGCTAAATCTAAACTACCTCAACTGAAAAAAACCACGCTAGCAAATACACAAACCAATTTTAATTACAATTGTATCAAATTCTAGTGTTGCTAATTATTGTAATGTGGCAAATTGTAGTAATATAAATTCAGTAAATAATAATAATTCTATAAATAATTGTAATCTTTTCGCAATTAATGAAATTGACTCTTTATTAAATGATCTATTCAGTCAGCTTATAACATGTAAAAATAACGTAGAACAGTTCAACATCATAACTCTTTTATCAATCAAATATCTGTATAACATTAACGAAAAATTAACTAAATTTAGAATTATGTTATGGAATGCTAGAGCAATCCAAAATAAATCAGATGAAATTTTTAGTTTTATGCTACATAACAAAATTCACATTGCATTTATATGAGAGACTTGGCTAAATAACAAAAATTTTTTTTTCCTAAGGTGGATAGGTATAGAAAGGATAGGGAATGGATACGGAAACATTGAATTGGGAGTGCGACTGTAAGGAAACAATAAATCCGCCTATTATTATTACTTTTTTGCTAAGACTGACTATAGCCGTTACAAAAGTTACAACATGTAGTAGTATATAACACCTTACTACATGAGGTAATTACTGAAGGCAACCCCCACTGTCACTGTATCCGCTTTTATTATTGGTATTAGTATTCTTATTAATATTATTATTATTTTACTACAGAGTCAGCCCCATCAGTGGAACAACGTGCAGCAGTATATAACACCTTACTTGCACGATATAAACAAAGATAGCTGCACTGTAGCAGCTATTATTATTACTATTATTATTATTACAACTATTGTTATTATTACTACTACTATTATTATTATTATTCCTATTATTATTATTATTATTATTATTTTTACTATTATTATTTTTATTACTATTATTTTTATTATTATTATTATTATTTCTATTATTATTATTATAATTATTGTTATTATTACTATTACTATTATTATTACTATTATTATTATTATTACTATTATTATTATTATTAATATTATTATTATTACTACTATTAATTATACGATATATACATTATTACGATATAAAAGTACTACATATTTTTTATTTATGACCTGACCGGGGTTTGAACCTAAGACCCTTCGATTGAAAGGTTGGCGATTTAACCACTGCGCCATGAGTCAGATAAAACTTTGTCATCCTAGTTTTAACGCACAAACAGTAGAGGTGGTGGGGTTGCAATTATAAATGAAAAGATTATTAAACAGAAAGTAATCCCAAGCGTTAACATTCATGTTATTGGGAATGTTGGCATTGAAATCGAATTCTATCATGTTTGTTTTTTCAAATTTTTTTAATTTATTCCCCAGGAAATTTCGCTTCTTGTACCGATATTAATTGTAAAGCTAATTCTGCGGCACATTAAAATTATAATTTACATATAAAGCAACAATTTAGGCCCGATCTTCTAAAATCTTTTAGACTCAATCACAAATTATTCATTGAAATTGCCAATTCACGACACTAAAGTTGGGGTTGTGTTACAAATTTAGACATGCTTTTTCTCCTGAATACATTCCCTACAATAACAATAGCAAACCTTCTGTTCTGGGGTTTCACTAACTTTTGTTTCAATTTTTTTTTTTTTTTTTCAAACTACTGACAAAACAACATTTTTTTGTTATTCCCTAACTTGAAACAAAAGAATGATGGACGAGTCAAAATTTTTTTGGTATTCACAACTTGAATCGCTAAAAAATATTGAAACAAAAAAAAAGAAAGAAAAAATGTGTACTTATAATACTAACTTATAATAAAAAAAAAAATTGTTTTTGTGATGAGTCATTACTGATGATTAATTCCGATAGCATTGCTTATTTTCAAATTTAAATTTCAAAAGATAGTTTTTTAATAAAATTTTTTTTTTTTTTTCGTAGGTTGGTGGAGATCTTCAAAAGATACTGTAGAACCCATGTTCTGCTACAGCATGCCGGATTCTTACCGGCTAAAACCACTTTCCTTGTGTCAACACCAATCTGTTTGATCGACTAAAGACTTTTTCTTCTTTTTATTTGTTCACGTGTACTGGAAAAATATTATATAAAATATATTTCCATCGCTCATTGTGGTAACTCTTGTGGTTTCCTTCTTTTCAGCCGACGAATATTACTATCAACATCCAGTACAGCTTTCATTTTGACGTTCTCATGTATCGGAAATCGCTGGTAGTGCTTTACCGCAAACGTTCTGATCTCTTCAGTTACCAATTTGATCTGTAGATCCCGATGTAGGTCTTTGTTGTGTATATACCAACAGATATTTACAACTCCGCATAGTACTTTGTTTTGAAAGGTTTGTAGTATATTGATATTTGATATTTTTGCACAGCCCCATAGTTGTATACCGTACGTCCAGACTGGTTTCAATACCTGATTGTATAGCAAGATTTTATTTTCTACTGACAAATCGAATTTACGTCCTAGTAACGAGTACAATTTCCTATATTTAATGTTTAGCTCCTCTTTTTTGTCTTTATGTGCTTATTCCACTTTAGCTTAGCATCAAAGTTCATACCCAAGCATTTGGCAGTGTAAGGTATAATTTGAATATTTATGAATACAGGAAGATTGGCTATCTTTTTGAGCGTGAAATTTATGTGTGTTGATTTAGTTTCGTTTAACTTGATTCGCCATTTTTTCGTTCAAGTTGTTATTTTACTTATGCAATTTATTTGTGGTAACATTGTATATGCATTTTGCAATTTATTTGTGGTAACATTATAATCTTGAGGGATATCTCTTGTGAACAATAGATATAATACAGACCCGAGAACATTTCGCTGCAGAACACCTGCCGTTATCGCTTTTAGGTCTGAGTATTCAGTTCCATAGCGAACTCTGAAGTACCTATTGCTTAGGTATCAGTCAAGCACTTCAAAATATTGTCTAGGTGGGTCTCTGTGAAGTTTAAACTTGAGACCTTCGTGCCATACCTTATCGAATGCCTGGGCCACATCCAAGAAGACAGCAGAGCAGACTTTTTTTTCCTCAAATGTTTTTCCTATTATATCTGTTATGTGATGGACCTGATCTAGTGTTGAATGGTTATTTCTGAATCCAAATTGATGTGATGGAACTAGATTTCTTTGCCTAATAATTACATTAAGCCTTTTCAGCAATATTTTCTCAAAAATCTTTGACACTATTGGCAGTAAAGATATTGGGCGATAAGATGTGGCTTCTGTTAGAGGTTTGCCTTGCTTAGGAATAACAATTACTTCGGCTATTTTCCAAACACCAGGTACATACTTTAATTTGAAGCAAGCGTTAATAATATGCTGTAGTTTTAGAAAACATGCATCTGGCAGTTTTTTTATAATTTTCCCGGAAAACCATCATAACCTGGACTTTTCTTGTTACTGAGGTTATTTATACAGACATCCTTCAGTTCTTTCAAGGTGACATACGGTATTTCCTCTACATCAATTTTTGCTATGAGATCTGTATTTCCATCAGCTGCACTTTGCGGAAATGGTTTGGAAACATTTGACAGGTGTTCGGAAAAGATTCTGGCTTTGTCTTTTGAATTTCCAATCCATTTCCCATCTTTGGTTTTCAACGGTGGGTTTTGAATCTTTTCAGCCGATTTGCAGCTTTCGGCAAAGCAATTTGCAGCATTCATAATGAGTAGTCTGTGCTCTCAGTAGCTGTTAATTTACTGAGAAAAATATTAACAGACTCATTTTTGAACTCATTTGTTTTTTTAGTCTATTTCTCAGCTGATTTAGATGGGCTTTATCACCCGGAAATCTTGTTATTTGCCATTTCCTTCAAGTCCTTTTTTGCTGGATAAGTTCAATTATTTCTCTTGGATAGCTGGTTCTGTATTGCATGCTCGCACGCATTGACGGTGTTCTCTCCTCTTCTGCCGTTTGAATTTCTGATGTGAAATATTCGACTTCTTTGTCTATTTGTGTTCTTGTTTCTAGCAACGATCTTGGGTTTACTTCAAGTTCTTCCAAAGAACTTCTCTTCTTTTCACATTTATTTGATCACTTGTCAATCCTTTTATAACAAAAAAGTCGATAAGATCCGGTGTTTTTGATGGATCTGTAGGCCAATTTAATAAAATTGGTATTAATTTAAAGTTCATTTAAGATGTAAATGTAATTAAATAATATATTTATATTTTTGAAAAAAAATTTGGGTACACAAATAAAAATAAATTGGATTTAGAAAAAAATTAGAAGTATAAATATATGGACACTTTCATAAACCCTTTGGCTATGTAATAGCGTAGGTGGCAAGAAGCCTCCGCATTTTGAGAATAAGAAGTCGGACCGACATGATTTAAAAAAGGTACAACGTTCAACTTTACTGAATGGCAAAAATGACGAAACAAAATTCAAAAATGTTGAAACAAAAAAAAAACATCGAAACAAAATAAAAACTAACAAAACAACTTAACTTTTAAGGGCTAATTAGAATGCTTGTGTCAATGCTTGCCACGCTTTTAACAATTTGTTAAAAGCTTTTAACTTTTTTCTTCTCTGAAAAGTCTTTCAAAAAAAGTCAGGCAATCATGAAAGTTTTATGAATTGAAGAGAAAAAACTTTGTGTTGTATGGAAAATTTTTGGAGTCAAAAAAATTATAGTACATATAAATATAATATAGGCATTTTCATATCTATGACTATGCAATAGCGTAGGTTGCTGGAAGCCCCCGTATTTTGGTAATCAGAAATCTAAACTAAACTAAAGCTAAAATGCGTGTGACTTAAAAAGTCTGAAATTATGAAAAAAGTCATACAGATAAAATCATACAATGACTTTTTTCTTAAAAAATAAAACCTTTTCGCATGAAGCTTTCATGATTGGCAATTAATGACTTCTTTCTAAAAAATAAAAAAAGGCTTAAATCACATGACTTTCATGATTGACCCCCAATTAAATAAAAAAGTAAAGAAACAATTTGAGTACTATGTCCATTTATTAATCGTAATTCAACATTAAACATAGAGAACAAATTATTAATTATGAAAGTAATGTTTCAGCCAATATGTTATGGAGCTCAGTGTGGTTTGACAGCGCAAATATGCATATCAATAAACTGCAAGTTTTACAAAATAAAATTTTAAAAATGAGACTGAAGTTGCCTTTTTATTTTATTTATTATTGATATTGCAGTAGTAGTTTCTTGTTGTGAAATTAAAAAATTAAAAATTGGTGAAACGATGGGTTCTAAGCCAATATTCATTAAATAATTCTTACTGTTATTATATTTATTAATAAGTTAGCTTTCCCAAGCTTCTAAATAATTTTTATCAGTGATGTGTTTAATTAATTTTAAATTTGCTATACTTAAATTTAAGTGGTTATTTTCTAAGCAATGTTGTGCTACAGGCATGGGCGCTTTTACTAATAGGCAAACCTAGGCAACTGCCTACGGGCGCCAACCGAAAAAGGGCGCTTGCAATATGATTTTCTTTATAATTTTTTTTTTCAAAATTTTTATATATTTATTGATAATTATAATTAAATTATGTAATAGAAAATAAGAATTAAACAAGATAATACTATTAATATACATTAACATTATTTATAAGTAGTACTTTGCAGAAGTAGTTTGCGCGATGTGCGGGCGTACGACAGTCAACAAAATTCTACAAGTATAATTTTATTGTGTTTTTGTTTTACTGACGGGTTTTACTGATGGGTTTTCAAATTTGTTGTATATAAAATAAAAAGATTATAGAAGTTAAAATTTTGAAAATTTGAATTGCAGTAGGCTAAGTTATTGCAAAATATTGGATTTCATGTTTGAAAAATTGAAATTATTTCAGTTGGTTGTTCAGCTTTCAGAATATATGTGTATAATTATTTTATAATTATCTTCTTAAACTTGAATTTGGTATAATTTTTTAGTACAGAATATTTTATAGTGCTATTTGATGATTTATATAAAATTTTCTCTAATTTATAATTTTATGGTAAGCGATTTTTACATATTTAGTAATTTATTTGTTTTATAGAGGTATTGTTTTAAATATTAGGTAATAAAAATTAAATGGAAGGGCGTAAAAAAAATAGTGGTTACCAAAATAGAAAATTAGCAAAAGAAAAACAAAGAAAGTTCGATAAAATCATTGAAAAAACAACTAAACTAGATGGATTTTTAATTAAAAAACCCGAAACCGCAGTTCAAGAACGGGTAAGCAATTGTGTTTCCATTGTGGAAATACATAACGAAACTACCACAGATGTCTCATCACTTGATATTCAGACATTTAATGATTTAGAACAAAATAAAAACTCTGACACAAATAATTTAGAACAAAACAGTGACACATCTGCTAATTGTTCGAGAATGGTTAATCTGTCCGAAAATCACACAAACATTCAAATAAACCTTGATCCTGCTACATGGAAACGGTGTGATAACTCTACTATTACATATTTATGTAGTAGAAATAATTTCATTAGTCAAAACATCCCTACAGATTTCTCGTTAACAAAGAAGGTTTATACCGACAAAATAGCAAGATATCTAAATGAAAGTGTTTTTAGAAGAAAATTGCAAAATGGGGAATTTATACGTCGACATTATCTAGTATATTCAGAGAGTAACAAATCAATTTATTGTGCTCCTTGTCGATTGTTAGGAGGTAGTAGTTCAGCACTGGCAACAACAGGTTATTCTGATTGGAAAAATGTAACGGAATGTTTATCTCAGCACGAAAATACATCACAACACAGACAGTTAGATACAGTTTTAAAGCAGCGATTATTAGGAGACTCTGCGTCAAATGTGAATGAACTATTAAATTCCGAAACTCTAAAGGAAAAAAATTATTGGATTCAGGTACTCAAACGGGTTGTGTGTATTATACGAAAACTTGCTAGCCGAACATTGCCTTTAAGAGGAAAAACTCAAATAATTGGAAGCATCAATAATGGCAATTTTTTAATGGCCGTAGAATTAGTTGCCGAATTTGACCCGTTTTTAGCTGCGCATATTGAAAAATATGGAAATCCAGGAAAAGGAGGTACATCATATTTATCGTCAATAGTTTTCGAAGAAATTGTAATATTGATGGCCGAAAAAGTAAAACAACAAATATTTAAGGAATTAAGAGAAGCAAAATATTATTCAATTAGTGTAGACTCCACTCCTGATATATCACATACTGATCAACTTGCTTTTATTATTCGATATGTAAAAACCGGAGTCCCCGAGGAACATTTTTTGAAGTTTTTGGAAAATGTAGGGCATAAAGCTGAAGATATGGAGAAAGAAATTATACAATTTTTAATTGAAAATAAAATTGAAATAAAAAATTTGAGAGGACAATCATATGATAACGCTAGAAACATGTCTGGAATTTATTCAGGACTTCAAGCACGAATTAAGAAAATCAATGAATTGGCTCATTTTATACCTTGTGCAGCACACTCAATGAACTTGGTTGGAAAATTTGCGGCAGATTGTTGCCGAGAAGCAGCATCCTTTTTCAATTTTTTACAAGAATTATTTAATTTCTTTTCTTCTTCAACAAGTCGTTGGTTAGTGTTAACTACTACTTTAAACGGGCGAACCATAAAAAATCTTTCCGAAACAAGATGGTCTTGTCGGTACGATGCATGCAAAGCTCTGTATGAAAACTGGGCGGGAATATCTAAAGCTTTAAAAAAAATATCACAAGATGAAACAGTATCTTCTCAAGTTAGAAGCCAAGCTCAAAATATTAACAAACAAATGAATCGTTTCGAATGTGCTTTTATGATGACATTTTGGAAATCTATCTTAGAACGTTTTAATGCTACTAGTTTAAAGTTACAATCAATTGAAAATGATTTATCTATTGTTGTTGAGCAATACAAATCATTGATTGAATTCGTAAATTCAATGTCAATTTTATATGAAAACTATGAATCTAAAGCCAAAGAAATATCTTTTGTTAAAGAATTTGAAAGAAAACGAGGGAGAAAACGGAAACTGTTTCATGATGAAACAATTGAAGAATCGGAATTACATAGCAATCAGAATTTTAAAACCAAAACATTTAATGTTATAATTTCATGTCTTAGTGAAGAACTGAAAAAGAGGCTTGAAGCATATGAATTAATTTATAAAAATTTTGAATTTTTAAACAATTTAACGAAATACGAACCTAAATTAATATTAGAAAATGCAGAAAATTTATACCAGATATACAAGAACGATTTAGATGAATGTTTTATTGAAGAATGTGTGCACTTGGGTTCATATTTGCAAGCTAATAAAATTCCTGAAAATTCGATATTAGAGCTCAGTAAATTGATATATAGCAAACAATTAGAAACTGTTTTTCAAATATAAATACAATCTTAAGAATATTTTTGTGCACGCATGTAAGTAACTGTTCTGCGGAACGCAGTTTTTCGTTATTGAAAAGATTGAAAACCTATTTAAGATCTACTATAAAGGAACAACGCTTAAACGCATTAGCTATATTATCAATAGAAACAGATTTTACATCAAATATAGATTATTCTGATATAATTCATGATTTTGCTGACAAAAAATCAAGGCGAAAACTTTAATGCGTTAAAAGGAAGTAAGAAAGGCAAAATTTTACTTAATTAGTGCGTACTCCACTGACTTTTTTAGTTCTTATTAAATCAATAAATTAACAAACAAAAACAACAGATAATTAGTTTTAATTGTATATTTGTACTTTTTAATTTTTAATACGAATAATGGGGCGCGTTAATATATATTACCTAAGGGCGCCAAAGATACAAATGCGGCAATGGCTACAGGTGATTTGATTGGTTTGTTGTTTTTAATATTTGAAATGTGCTATTTGAATTTAGTTAAAATATTTCTTTTAGTTTGACCTATATATTTCGTATTACATTCACCATATGATATTTCGTAAATTCCTGATTTTAATTCGTTTTTCATTTTGTCTTTTGAATTACTTAAAATGTTTTTCAATTTTTTGTCATTAGAAAAAACTAATTCTAGGTCATATTTTCTAAAAATGGGTTTTAATTTATCTGTTAGTTTTTGTGCATAACAAAATTTATGAAAATAAAAAATATTAAAAAAATATTCATTTTTAATTTATAAATTTCAACTTTGATGTCAATTACACAAACGGCGAGCATAGCATAATTTGTGATCGAAAAAGTCAAGTAAGACATTGTGTTATTGTTGCATTGTATCGACAATTTAATTTTTTCGATTTTCGACGAAATCAAATATATTTTTTGACATTTCCCGTAGATGTCAAATTCGTTTGCTGTTTGGTTTTTTGTTTTAAATATTTCTTTAAACCTGTTCAGTTAAAAAAGTTTTTCTTGAATTTTTAAAAATGATTTTTTTTTTATTCATTTATTTTATTTAGAAACCTTAGTCGTAGCTGTCTGGTTTAATTTTAATTTTATTTTATTTTATTACATTATGTAGTTTTATTTGTTACTAAGTAGATTTCTCTTATAACTATGTATCTAAATTAAAGCTATTTACACTTCAAAAGTATCTCCAAAAGTATAACCCTATAAATAACTTTTAATTTCTTTTTTGAATTTGGCTCATTACGTATATTCTTTAATTCATTTGGCAGTTCATTAAAAATTGTTGAACAATATACAAGCAGTTGTTTTTTTTGACTTATTTCTAGTATTACAGTTATTTACACTTAATGCTTATCACCAAAAGTATAACCCTATAAATAACTTTTAATTTCTTTTTTGAATTTGCTTATTACGTATATTCTTTAATTCAATTGGCAGTTCATTAAAAATTGTTGAACAATATACAAGCAGTTGTTTTTTTTTGACTTATTTCTAGTATTGTGATGGTGAATTACAATTAGGTCGGTTTAAAATAAAATTCCGTTTTATGTAATTATTAACAATTTTATATATAGTTAAAAGCATTTCATATCAACGGATATCCCAGTGGCTCATGTATGTCTCATTATATAAAAGTACTGATGGATACATAACTGGTTAATTATGTATAGTTTATTTAAATTACCTTGTGTTACCTTGTATTACTTCATATTGTATTTAGGTATATTATAATATTTGAACGTATATATGAATTGTATATGATGGTATTTTCATTGAAATATTTTCTCATTCTTCTTAGTATGAAAACATGTGGACAACATTTTTTATTATATGTTTTACATTCTCATTCCAGTTTAACTTACTATCTATCAATAAATCACCTAGATAAGTAAAATATTAAATAATTTGAATATGTTCATTATTAATCATTATATTTAACAACAGACGATGATTTTGTAGCCAACATAGAGCTGTGTTTGACCTTTTTAAGTTGAGTATAAGGTAATATCGTTAATATATATTTTGAACAAGTCTGGTCTTAGGATTGAACCTTGTGGTAGCTATATTTTGTTTATTTCTGATTGACTTATTTTTCCTTCTATACTTAGTTTTTGGGATCTATTATTTATTTCTTTATTTACGCTTAAATCAAACATTTACAATTTACTTATGTTAAGAAAAAATTAAATTATAATAAACAAATATAACATATAAACTTAATTAAAGCTATTGTAAAACTAATATTACAGTTAAAAATAAAACATTGTTATATCCAATTAATTTATTATAAGTTATAATAAAAATAAAACTGGGAAAAGTAACAATAAGTTATAAAATTTAAAAGTTAAGTTACAGAAGATTCTAAAATAAGATTTGTTTTAATTGTGCTTTACTTATATTTAAGTCAATTAAGTCTTTATAGCGATTAACAAGCATACACATTCTACTTATAGGCTTATTTTTTCCATAGTTGGTTCTATGAAAGGGAACAGGGAAGAAGTTTTCAAATCGAAAACGATTAGTTGTATTAATGTGGTAATTCACTAAATTTTTCATATATGTAAGTAGAGTTGAACTCACCACATAAAATTTCACCAGCTTCAATTCTGTTAATTTCTTATATTATACATTAGAGACCAAACAGAACTAGCGTATTCAAGATTCGACCTAACTAGGATGTAAATAAAGACTATACGATATATGGGCTATTGAATTCATTAGACCATCTTTTAATAAAACATGACATCAAATTAGCTTAATTAATTACTGCACTAATATGGTTTGAGAAAGTTGAAATGGTAACTTTTAGAAATAGGAGATGAACTACGGGTGTAAGTAATTGCAGCACATTTACTAACGTTTAAGCTAAGATTATTTAAAATAGACCGGTTCCAAAAAATTTCAAGATATTGAAGAAGTAGAGTGTCACTTGGAGAAGTGATGCTTCTAAAGATTTTCATATCATCGGCATATATAATAATCTTGCAGTGTTTAGTAATAATGGATACGTCATCAATCGAAAGAATAAATAATAGCGCTCCAAGATGGCTTCCTTGAGGTACACCGGAATTTGAAAGGTCAGATTCGGAAGTAGCAGATCTATATTTTATTTTATAGCTTCGAATAGTTAAGTATGATTCGATTCATTTTTAAAAAAAGGAGAGAAGCCAACATATTTAGTTTAAATATAATGAGATTATGTGGCAGAATATCGAAGCCTTTACTCAAATCAGTATAAATAACATCTAATTAAACTCTAGTCTCCATAATATTTAAAAAATATGTCGATTCAAATAATTTACCAATATAAATTAATTTGCCGGTAATTGGAAATATCACTCTTAGAATTTTTTTAAGGGTTGGTTTGATAACGGATATTTTCCATATATTAAGAACTTCACTAAAATTAAAAGAATGGTTAAATAATATAGATGAAGGAAAAGCTAGAGAATTTGAACACATTTTTAAAACAATAGCTGAAACACTGTTAGGACCTGGATTTGAGTTTTTGTTTAAACTTTCTACATACTTTTTTACCGTATTCGAGGAGAGCTCAATTTGAGGAAGAGGAATAGAAGGATATTGAACGAGATGGTAAAATTTATTTTCATCAACTTTGAATGCTTTATCGACGCACGCACTAGTAAAGAAATCTTTAAAAAAATCAGCAATGGTATGAAAAGCATTTGAAGTTTGACTTTCAAAAGATATATAATCTGGATATTCTTATGGTTTTCTTTTGGAATTAACAAATTTCAAAACAATTTTAAGATTATTACGCAGATTAGAAGCAGTGGCGTTAAGGTAATATTTATAAGAATCAAAAAAAGAATTATAAGAGTTATATATGTAAGTATACAAAATCAGAATAAGATTTTTCTTTTTAAGATACTTTTCCCATGCTTTATTTTTTGTGTTACATAAATTTTTTAAATTATGATTGAACCGCAGTGGACTAGAGTTGAGAATTTTATCTGGAATGACAGGTATATGCAAACCAAATCCTACACTCAGAATGTAATAAAATTCACTAATGGGATCGTTGACGTCTCTAAAATTTTCTAAATATGAGAAAACAAAAACATTGGCAATAAAGGTCAAGTCAAAAAATGAAATCAATAAATTAATAAAAAAAATTATTAAAAAAAATGATTTAAATCGGAATAATTAACATTATTAAAATTATATCGAAACGAAGAATTATTTGGAAAGCTTGTACTATTTGAATTTTTAAAACAGTATGTGAAGTTAATTGGTGGATGAAAATTGTTAATTTTTACTAAAGAGTTGCGACAATTATTGATCTTATAGTTGATCAGATGCAAAAATAAGTCACAAATGAATTCATAAGTCTGATTAACCAGTTATGAATGATACCAATCACGAACAGCGACTAAACAAACTGCGTGAATACGGCGACTACAGAATGCTCTATATGTAATTACTTTTGATTTATTATCAAAAATCGTATACAATGCGGGTAAATCAAATTTATAACTCATGTTTAATTTTTTTTTATACTTCTATTTTTTCAATTTAGTTTTTATTATTAATCAATAAAAAATTATTAAGTAAAATTCAAGTTTATATTAAAATTAAATTTTATGAAAAGAAAAGAAATGCAATTCCGGTAATTGCAATATTATATTTAACTAAAAAAAAAAACAAATGCAATTCAGGCAACAGCAATATTAGATTTATAATAAAGAACTGATTCTTAAAGTTAAATTTGTTCATTCATAAAAAATTTTAAACATAGGTACCTCTTATTTATTATTTTACTACAGCAGAATAGTTAAATTTAAAAGTATGTCAATTGTTACGTATACGCGAACTAATAATTTTTAATTATTTTTTTTTTTTTATTCCTAATTCTTTATTTGTTTATTAATAATAAGGTAATTAAAAACTTCAGATTATCGAAAAATAAAATAAATTTAATATTAACAATAAAGTCGGTAAATTGCACGAAAAGTGTGTATATATATCGAATGACCGGTAATTACTTGATTATGTAACTAAGATTTAAAGAATTCTATTTGTTGTATACTGAAATAAATTTTTTTAACTGTTAATAGTAGTAATAAATATTTCAATGATCCACGCAGTCGACCACTTTTTTGAAATTAAGAAATACATAATCACATGCAGTAGTTATATTTTCCTTCATCAACATGTTTTGATTAAAATGCGTATGAAAACGCCGCGGTTTTGTTAGAAATTGTTTCAAAACTTAGTTCAATATATAAGAATTAATTTCTTGACAAAATTGTGATTAATCTGGTTTTGATTGTATTCTCGAATAATTTTGAGAAATTATTGAGGACGGATATCGGTCTATAGTTGGATTAATTTGTGGTTCAAAATTATAGCGTATATGAAATATATACGCGTATATGTTATAGCTCACGTGAAAAAGAGTTGATGTATTCGTGATCAATTAAATCTCCTGAGCTGAGCAGTTAATATTTTTTGTTGCATTTACAAAAAAATTTTTCATGTTAGTAGCAATGTCAATTTCCTTTGTAATTGTTTCGTTGCCTACTTTAAGTAAATTAATATTATTAGTTTTAAATGTCTGTGCGTTTTTATTGTACATTAATTTCCTATACAGGTTCCAAAGTTTTTTTTACTATTGTATTGATTCTTACAATATCTTCTGAGCAGTATTTGAATTTTGCTTGGGTGATTAAATATTTGAGTTCTTTCTTGCATTTATTATAAAGCTTTTCTATGTGTGAATCATTAGAATACTTTTTTTATAGCTATAATAGAATTCCGTATTTTTATTTTATTCACAATTTTATCAGTTACCTATCCATTCATGTTTTCTCTTTTTTTTATTGCTAGGTATAACTTTTATATTTTTTGTTATTAAATTATTGAGACTGAGTTTAAAATCATTGTAAGACGCCCGGTATAGTTTTTGAATTCAGCAAATTATCTGAAATTGGTTTCTTTTCTACACACCGGTGATTTGAAAGGGAGGTATTTAATATATGTAAATGATACTTATATTTTATTTTAAAATGACACTGATAAAAAGTGAACTATTATAGAATTAGAATTTCTTCCTATTACTGTACTATTTTTATTATAAATCCGTTGTTAAATAGTCTATTTGTATCGTTTTTTACATCACTAGATTTTTGATTTAACGAGTTAATGTTAAAGTCGCCCAGTATTAATGAGTTTTTATACTTAGCGAATTTAATTAGTAGCAGCAGAGTTTTTATACTTACTAGTATACTCATCAACTTTATTAATAAATTCATCTATTTTGGGACCTATAAATGGGTACAATGTTCATATTTTTTTTTAATAGTTTAACTACTAGAAAGATTGCATTGTGAAAAACCTGTTTTATGACCCGATTTAAACTTGTATTTTCTTTTATATAAATTGCTGCTCGACACAAAAGAATCTTCTGCGCGAAAAATAGGTTTTGTAATTTGGTAAGTTATAAAATATATTTTCAGATTCAACCAACCATGTTTCATTTAAAACAACACATTGAATAACACACCTATACGGGTTTATAAATATTTCCAAGTTGTTTAACTTATTTCGTAACCTTTAGATATTGAGGAATAATATATTGAAATTATTATTAAATATATTCTGCCTATACAATGGTCGGGCTGCCCGTGGATGTGATAATATTGTGAATGTTGTTAAAAATTGTTTTTAAATATTTGTGTATATACATAAGGTATATAAAAATTTAATCAAAGTACATCTATCTATTATAAGAAATAGTTCCACTTACCACGTGTCCAAAAAAATTTCTTGCTATATATGAAAAAATTTATTGAAATTGTAAAAAGTTGACCAGTAATAAGAATTTCGCATGCAGGAAAAAGACAAAAAACAAAAAAAAAAAAATTTGAAATTGAAACATACTAAAATTCAAGTAAGTTGAATATTCATTCGGGACCGCCAGTAAATAAACAAAAAAATTCAATTTCAGTTGTTCCTATACCTGATACATTAAACTCAATCATAAACAAATTCATTCGGGGCCGCTTTTAAAATTACATTACAAAAATACATGGTACTGTGTTTTTTTACTTATATGTTTTCCCTATACACAGTGGATGTGAAACAAAAAAAAATATGTTGTATCTTATGCAAATTGACTTTTTCGTGTAGAAAAATGCATTAGTATTAGTAAAAAAGAGTGGTCTTACTTATGAGTTGATAATTGATATACTCTGATTTAAATCTTCAATAATTCACACATGATCTGTTTGTATTTTTGCATATATGTAATAAAGAAGTTAATATGTAATGTTAATATGTAATATGCTATTCAAAAGAGAGTTATGAGATTATAGTAAGAGTAATACGAATTAGTGGCAGGTTTGCCAGAAGTTATTCAGCTAAAATCTCAAAATTTGAAAAAATAAAAAAAAACTGCGTAAGTTTGAAGTAAAATAATGTAATTTATTTATTTTACGCAAAATAAATATTTATTTTTTGCGTTTCCTTTCACCATTTATAAATAAATAATATGTAGATACTATCAACGTAATTATAATTTATAAACGTTTTAACAATGCCTCTACATATTTCATCAAGCCGGAACACTCAATTGATTTTCCGAATTTTATCCAAAAGTTAGTTTCGTTATTAATTCGTTTGGAAATTGTTGGTAAATTTCAATAACAAAAAAATAAAAATAACAATAAAAAAATAAAAATTATTTTCTCATTTTTTTAATTTTTTCTTAGTAGTACTAGTAGCAGGGTTGCCACACGAATTCTACATTTTTAAAGCAAATGGATTTCAAAAGTGGAGTAAATTACCAAAAAGTGTAGCAAAATTTACATAAAGGAATTTATGTATATAAAGTTCAAGCTTAAATTCAATATAATTACAGAAAAAATCGATTATACTTATTTTATTTTATTTATCAACAAAAAAAAAAATAAAATCCATAATATATAACAAAATGAAACAAAAAATGTCTTTTTATGACCAGAAAGTATTTCATTTTTAATAGTACTATTAACTTAAATATAACATAAAAAATCAAAAAAGTCTTCATTGCAGCAATGTTGCACAATTCTACATACGCTACATTTAAACTGGAAGGAAAAATAAGAATTATGATTTACGATTTTTTCTTATCTTTTAAAATATTTATTCTATATAAGTGCTTACTTTACTTTTTTAAAATAATGTGAAATTTTAATTTTATCTCTGCACTTCATTTTAGAACTTCTATTGTGAAAACAGTTTTACTTTCGAATTTCAGTTCGAGAAAAATACATAGGTTTCTAAAAAGTAACATTTCTTTCCCTTTATATTTTTTGAAGTAGGTAATGCGTAATTTTTATTGCTCTAGCGAAAAATATTTTTTTAAAATTTTGCCTGTTTGTACATCAATTCTTTATTTTATTTGAAATTGTGTTAAATTCAAAAAAAATGTAGTAAATTTCGTTAAATTGAAAATCGAAGTAGACTTTGAAGTAGGGCTTAGAATGAGAATGATTAATATTTTGCATTGTTACATTTGATTTTGTATATTGGAATGAATATTTGGTTTATACAGGAGACGTAGCGGCTGTAGTTATTTAATATCGTATCAGAGTATTATAGAATCTGAAAAAAAAATTAAGAATCAGAAAAATAATAAAATTAAAAAGGTGAATTAAATTCTAAGTCGAATTCACAGCTACATTATATAGAGTTATTGAAAACAAATTCTTTTGTTTTGTTTGTAGTTCTTTCATATCTATTTTGCATTCGGATGACTTAGAAGAAAATCAAAAAATATTTAGTCAAGAAGCGAATGTTGCTGGTTATACAAGCCACTATATCTAAAAAATTAAATTGTGTGGAATGTAAAAATAGAATTGTACGATCAAAGGGTGATTTTGATTCAGAAAATTATTATTTTAATTACTTGCAACGTGGTGGTTTAAGTTTGGCCACAGATTCAATAAATTATATACTTTTCCATATGGATGCTATACTGCATAAAATTATTTCAGTTGGTAAATTCAAATTTCTTCAAACCAGAAACCAGAAAGGTATTCTTTATTGTTTGACTTATCAAAGTGTAATTTATGACGACTTCAATTTACGTTTTGACGAAATTTGTAAATGTGATGACCTATAATTAAAGTTTTTGCTAAAATATTTAGTACTTTTTCTAATATTTTGCTGAAAAATTTTTGTAAAAATTTAAATAATAAATTGAGTGATACTTCAAATTCTAGAAAGATAGCCACATTTACAAAATAAAAATAAATTTAATTTTTTTCAAATTATTAGTTATTAAATTACAAAAAATTATCTAATGAAAATAGAAAATGAATTACGTTTTATTTTATTTTGCTTAATTTAGTAATTTTAAGATTGATTAAGTTAAGCTATATTTTTTTTTATATTATTAACTATTATTAATATTAAAAAACTAAATAAAACATAAAGCAAATATATTTTTATTTCCAATAATTTAAAAGCTTTCAAAACATTAAAAGAGCTTTACAATGTGGGAGTACACAATGTATGTTACCCTATACTTAAAAAAAAAAGATTTTTTAATTATTTTTCATACTTTTTACATTTTCTTAATTTCTTATTTAATATTTAGTCTCATGTTTAATGTGAAAGGGAGAGGATACATAATTTTTATCTGATTATTTTAGTTAGTTTTTTTGCAAATTATGAATGAAAATATTATTTTTTAATAAAATTTTTCCATATGATAGGAATTATTGTATCTTATTTTATAGGTATTTAATAGAAAAAGTATTTCTGCATACAAATAGCCTCCTAGAATAAAGAAAATTTTCCCATACAATTTATACGCAAAATAAGCTCCTTTTTTTAAGTTTTTCTCTCAGTGTTCTGACTAGATGCATTGATTTTAATATAAAAATAAATTAAAATAAGAATTATAAAATCATAAAAAAAAAGTTATAAGAACAAATTAATATTACAATTCAGTACTTTTTCAGTGAAGACACTCTTAGCCGTATTTTTGATCTGTTTGTTTTTAATTCAACGAATAATTAGTTTTTAATTCGACTCGACGTTTTTTTGATTACTTTTTAATATCTTTTATTAAAAAAATCATTACTAATGAAGAAGTTGGAAAATAAATAAAGTTGACTAGAATATTGTAATCTTTAGTTTTATTTGTAATAATAAATAATTCGTTTGTTATTAATAATAAATATAAATAACAAACGAATTATATTTTCATGTTTTGAGTTATATTTATTATTGATATTTTTACTGATATTTCGAGGTCATGGTTCGTTTCCATATTCATGACATATTAAATAGTAATAATTATGAATGTTATTAAAAATTGTTTTTAAATATTTGTGTACAATACATATACAAAAATAATTTTGTGTTGAAATTATTTCTAAAAATTTTTTTTCTAAATAAATGTTGTCTAAATTGAAAATGTTTTTAATAAAGTGAATATCATTAAAGTTAATAATAAAAAAAATCTTAGTATCTTTATTTTGGCGTAAGAAAATATTTTCATCTTTAATCCACAGAAACTCCATATTTTTTTTTTTAATGCATTTCTCTGCCAGATAAATGTGGACAGGAAATTACACAGCCTTTCCTGTTCAGGTGTGGCTGTAAATGTCGTAAGGGGGAATAATATTTACGACTTGTGTGGGAAACCCACACTCCCTCGGTGTTTACAGCGTATTTTATACGCTCTTATTCACTAAGTCATCGAGGCCCCATAAATTCCATATTTCGAGATGTTTTCATTTTTTTGCTTCATTGTATAATTTCGCTTATAGTGGTGACAAATGATGCCAAAAAAATATTTCATAAACTCCTTTTTCAGTTATGTTTAGTTCAGCAGTAAAAGGGTGTTTGTATAATCGTTTTTTGGTCACATCTCATTCTTTACAGACTACGATTAAATTTTACAGAATATAGTGAACTATTTGATATTCCACCATTTTTATTGTGGACAATATTATTATACCTGTTCAATCCTGAACCTGATGTCATCCATACAGCCACCTAAAATTACAGTAAACAAAACACAAAGGATCGTTTTCATTAATAAATTTAATTATATCTGAAATATCTTAATATTTATCTGAATCCAGTGCAGCGGTCTTTCCACCAGCTCCAGTGCCGTCAGTGTCCTCCAGTTAATATCGACCAGCAACAGCCACGACATTGAATTATTAATAAATGAATTTTTTTTAATTTAAAAATGTTTACCCTTTGTTTACAACATTTTCCATAGATAATATCAGAAATTATATATATAGATAACGCAAGCAGAACAAAAAATGTCAATAACAATTTTCGAAATTTTTTCAGATTTCAAGTGCCCCATTTGCTCTCTAATTTTTTCCTATGCCCTTTTTCTCTTTCTCAATAGTTCTTTTAAAAAAATATCCTCGTGAATATTTGATTCTATTTTAATTTTAGATATGTAGGTACATACATGATAAATATTTTTATTAATTTTTTTTTTTTTCTTCAAAAACTTTAAAACTTCTTTTTAGAAGAATGCATTTGAATAAAAGACAATATTGCCATATCATTTGTATGATTCACGAAATTTTGTTTGGAACTAAAGTTTTAAAATTTTGTTAAGTATTTATTTTTACCTATAATTTGTACAACTCGAAACCCTTATTAGATTACTTACCATTATAAAACTATTTTTAAAACTATTTAGGTAGTACTCGAATTTAGCAAAAATACACGACAACAAATCTTAAATACATGTATTCTTCGTCTCACACAACTTTAGTCTAAAGTCGTAAACAATTAAAATATTTCAAAAATTACTTTGTTATTTATAATTATAATTAGAATGGTATAATAAAATCTATTTATAATGTTTGTGTTTTTATATTTCAAAACTGGTTAGAAGAGTTGTCTATCAATAATTTTGGTTGTATTTCTTTGTTTTTAATTTTAAATATTTTATTTATTTAAAAAATAATGCAAAAAACATATTTTAACATTTTTCTCTCAATCTAACAATTTCGCATAAATAGTTTTTAATATCTTTTGTATTTAAAAATTGAAGTAAATAAAATAATTATATATTATAACATGGTAACACTATATAAAAAATTTACTTCTGATTTCTGAAGTATTCTATTTTGGATGGACTGATTATGTGTTGATCAAGTCTATAATGTTTATCTATGTATGCGTTAGAATTTAATATTTTTTTTTTTATATCAATAAAAATGCGTAAGTAGTTTTTATTTAAAATGAAAAAAAAAAAATATGTGACTTGTGCTTTTTTTGTAAAATTATCTTTTAAAATATAGTTTCTGACATTATGGGTTAAAAGAATTTTAACGTAAGAAATTTATAAAGAAAATTGAAATTTAAATTTGAGCGGTAAGTTATCCAATGAGTATAACTTGAATTTTTTTATTAAAATAAGTTAATTTTTTTATAGAAGTGAAAAATTAAAAGTTGTTTTACAAGTTTAATAAAAAGTTAAAATTAAGTTCATATACATATGCGAAATATATAATGCACAAGTTCTTTTGTTCTTAATCATTCATCAATCAAGAAGTTGGAACATAATAATTTCTATTCAAAAAATAAGAAAACATTTTTTTTATTATTGTTTAGAATTTGTTTCCAAATTTATTTGATTGTCTCAATTATTTTATTCATTAACTTGTTGCAAACCTTATAATTAAAAATTTCTATTTTTCTGACTCTTTTATTTATCTACATACTTTTTGTGTTAGCAGTTAGGCTGTTAGATTTATTTTTTTTTTCTATTCATTTCATATATTTTATGAATAGTTTATATTTTTTTATTTTCAGTCACTTTACTTTAATTTATAAAAAGAAGTAGCCAAAAAAATTATTAATGAATGGAGAGTATAAAGTAGTAGAGCCAGCTAAATATATGTATATAGATATGTATATATACATATATGTATATGCATATTAATTTTTTCTTTGCTTAGAAAATTTTACATTTTATAAATACCTATCGAAATATTAACCTCTGAACGTCAATTTTTTATTTCTTTTTTATCAATTTAGGAATTTTGCAAACAGATTATAAATAAAGTATGTAAGATTAAAAACTCGTGTGCTGTATAAAATTCTATACTGGATGAAAAAATTATAATTTTATCTGAAAACTTTGACCTAATTTAATTTTTGTTGACGTAATATTTTGAAAAAAGGGAAAAAGCCGAATTGGAGTTTTAAAATAAAAAAAAGCCTTGAATTCAATTAAACGGTCAATACGTCATAAAAAAACTCTTGTAAAACAAAATTATAACATATATACATTTTGAAGTCCATATATCAAACAAGCTACTATTCTTTGGTAATCTGTAAAGCCTTCCATTAAAATTCCTACCTACTATTTTTGCATGTGGCGAAGGTCTACCTAATTTACGGGAATCTGATTTTATATTCTGAAACATTATAAACAGAGAATGAATATATTATATGTTCATGCTAATGAAAGCAAAAGAGATGGAAAAGATAATAAAAGTATGTAGATAAATAAAAGAGTCAGAAAAATAGAAAATTTTAATTATAAGTTTTGCAGCAAGTTAATGAATAAAATAATTGAGACAATCAAATAAATTTGGAAACAAATTCTAAACAATAATAAAAAAAATGTTTTCTTACTTTTTGAATAGAAATTATGTTTCAACTTCTTGATTGATGAATGACTAAGAACAAAAGAACTTGTGCATTATATATTTCGCATATGTATATGAACTTAGCTTTAACTTTTTGTTAAACTTGTAAAACAACTTTTAATTTTTCACTTATATAAAAAAAATTAACTTATTTTAATAAGAAAATTCAAGTTATACACATTGGATAACTTACCGCTCAAATTTAAATTTTTTTATAAATTTCTTACGTTAAAATTCTTTTAACTCATAATACCAGAAACTATATTTTGAAATTATAATTTCACAAAAAAAGCACAAGTCAACTAGGGCTAACAGTCACATATTTTTTTTTTTTCATTTTAAATAAAAACTACTCATGATTTCTATTGATATAAAAAAAAAATTAAATACTAACGCATACATAGATAATTATATACACTTGATCAACACATAATCAGTCCATCCAAAATATATAGAATACTTAAGAAATCAGAAGTAAATTATTTATATAGTGTTGCCATGTTATAATATATAATTATTTGATTTACTTCAATTTTTAAATACAAAAGATATACTTTTATGAGAAAATGTTAGATTGAAAGAAAAATATTAAAATACGTTTTTTGCACTATTTTTTGAATAAATAAAATATTTAAAATTAAAAACAAAGAAATACAACCAAAATCATTGATAGACAACTCTTCTAACCAGTTTTAAAATATAAAACCACAAACATTATAAATAGATTTTATTATACCATTTGTAATAATAGTGTATTTTCAAAGTGAATTCTTTTTTTTTTTTTATTTCTAATTATAACGATAAATAAATAGAGTAATTTTTAAAATATTTTAATTGTTTTCGACTTTAGACTAACGAAGAATACATGTATTTAAGATTTGTTGTCGTGTATTTTTGCTAAATTCGAGTACTACCTAAATAGTTTTAAAAATAGTTTTATAATGGTAAGTAATCTAATAAGGGTTTCGAGTTGTACAAATTATAGGTAAAAATAAATACTTAAAAAAATTTTAAAACTTTAGTTTCAAAAAAAATTTCGTGAATCATACAAATGATATGGCAATATTGTCTTATTCAAATCCATTTTTCTAAAAAGAAGTTTTAAAGTTTTTGAAGAAAAAAAGAAAAAAAAAAAGAAAATAAAAAAAAATATTTATCATGTATGTACCTACATATCTAAAATTAAAATAGAATCAAATATTCACGAGGATATTTTTTTAAAAGAACTATTGAGAAAAATTTCTTTTTAAGCATAGGAAAAAAGCATAGGAAAAATTAAAGAGCAAATGGGGCACTTAAAATCTGAAAAAATTTCGAAAACTGTTATTGACATTTTTGTTCTGCTTGCTTTATCTATATATTTATAATTTCTGATATTATCTATGTTGAGTTCTAATAATGGTATAAATTGTTAAATGCCAATTCAATTGTTTTTTCTTTCGTTTAATGTTTCATTTTGTATCGTTTCACTTAGTTATTAAGATTTAAAATGAATTAAGAAGTAATTATTAAAATTAAAGTTACATTAAAATCTAATAGATGGCTCTGTCCTCTAATCATGTAATATATAAAATCTAATGTTAATTATTTCTGTAAATTTGAATTTGAAACTAAAATACTATATAAAATTTAAAATGCTGAAACATATGTTAAAGGGTAAAACCAAAACTATTCATTTTATTACATACTTCTAGTTTGTTATATACTTTGGAATTAACTTAAATTTAAAGAAAGTCATTGATCTCAAGCAGTTATAATTATTAAATGATTTAAATGGAGTTTTAATTAGTTTTTATTTTAGAATTTTGATGAAATAAATATTAATCGTTAATTAGCGTTCGATCGAGCAACATGTTCATATATGTTATAGCGAATTAATAAAAAGAAAGAAAATTGTGAATTGAAATCAGTGTGCTTAATTAACTACATCTAGAAAAGAAAATTATAAAAGGTTAGATTGCGAGCTAACATTTTGGTCCTTCGAGCCGGATTTTAACAACAAGATAAAATAAAATTCTTCCACAGAATAAGATTTTATTTCTTTTTAAAAACAAAATTATATTAAACAAAAAAATTGTGTGTAATCTATTCTTCCACAGAATGAGATTTCTTGCAAAAAATATATATATTATACAAAGTAAATTAAACAAAAGATGTGGTGTAATAAATGTCGGCTATACTTAAATTACTCCCACGTTTGTAACACCTCGAAATGAGCAAGCTAGATATACCTTCAAAGAAATGGATCGGATCAGAACCAAATTCTGAGTCGATTAAGTTTTGTCCGTCTGTCAGCACGATAACTCAAAAACTAAGAAAGCTAGAGTATTGCAATTAGCACAAAATATTGGATCAATTTGTAGGTTTCTTATTTTTTTGGTTGAGATCCGACATTTTTCGTACAAAATCTCCACATTTTTCCTACAAAATTATTAATTTCTCATATAAAATTTCTGAATAACGAGAATTTATATGATTTTTTTTGTTTTCTTAGTGGTTTTGCATCTATCAATTATAAAAATTGTTGAGGATGATTTGATAAGTAATAGAAAAAAATAAAGTAAATAAAAATATAACGGTTGCGTAAAAAACTTATTTTATGATTTATTTATGATATTGGTGTATATGCATGTTATTAAGAAGTATTGTATTATATATAAATACATATAGGTATTATTATATTATTGTGTCATGTGTATATAATTTGTATGGCATATACATACATATATGAATGAAATATTTCAAAAAAAAAAAACTGCAATGTACACGATGATATGTACATAATAATGTATACATACATATATACTATATTATTATATTATTGTGTCATGTGTATATAATTTGTATGGCATATACATACATATATGAATGAAATATTTCAAAAAAAAAACTGCAATGTACACAATGATATGTACATAATAATGTATACATACATATATACTATATAATGCATTATACATAAGAATAGTGAATTTTTTTTCAACCATTTCTATAAAGTTTTACATATATAAATATGTACATTCATATATACAGATTTATCTTCATTCCATCATAAAGTAACAATATACATAGAGTATTCACATGGAAGAAAAAAGTTAGACAATTTTTTTTGATCGTATTTTAGTTTATTTTTATTTTAGTTCTTCTTTTTTTTTTTTGTTTGTATCTCAATTGATGTATGTACATTTGTATATATTTCTTCATATAACTTTTTCAACTTCTTAAAAAAAAGAACCTCGATTGTACCTCGATTTTATATCAATCAATTTTAAGTGTTTTCATAACCCAACCATAGGTACAAGAATTATTATTGTAAAAGTATAAAATATGAAAAAATGTGTATATACATATTAATATAAATTTAAAGTTATTTTCATTCCCTCTAAAAATATATTTTTTCTTTTTAGTCAATCTTACAATATTTAAAAACTTCAAACTACAAGCTATTTAGTTTAATATGAGATCGATATTTATTATCAGAATATGATAATATGATCCACTGTTGAGACAATTAAAAAGTTTATCAAACACTAATGTACAAAATTTTTGCAACATCTTTAGTCACACTTTTAAAACTAGACGTTTCAATTATTGCTCTAATAGCGGCACTCACTGTTCTACTAAATATTTGAGTTCCTAATTTAACTCTAAATTTTTCAAAAGTATGCGGATTAATATCTTATCTAGTTAATTTAGTGCACATCTTAGTTTTTCAATTTATTTGAACTTCCCATAATTCTATGAGAATTTTAAAGCTTGTAAATTGTAATACCATCTCAGGTTTTTAAATCGGAATCCATTAATGTATTTCTAAGAGATTTAATTAGATAGGGAAAATCGAATAAGCAAAAAATGTTTTATTATTATATGTATGTACATAATTACAAAATGGTTTATCAGGTGTTATTTCTAGCAACGAAAAAACTTTGGCTAAAGCTTGGTCACAAGTAATTGCCCGTATTATAATACCAATATCGAACAAACTTCTCAAATTTTTTTAATAATTTCTAAAACTCTTACAAGACGAATATCTGTATTCTATATTTTATATTCTAAAAATAAAATTTAAAAGTGTTACGAGAGGAATATCTGTATAGATATGTACGTACGTATATCCATACATCAGTTACAAAAAAAATATTCATAAAAAATTTTAATATATTTTATAAACAGCTCCTAAATATCTTACAAGCCGGATCGGAACACTCAATTTATTTTGTACACAAATAGCCTATTTTTGCAAAGTTTTCGTTGAATGTTCTGGCTTGTAATTGTAAAGGCGTTGTTATAAATATCGTGCATTATAATAAATTTTTGTTGTGCATGTAGTTGTTTCTTCTTAATTTAATTTTTTTTTTGTAAAGATATGGTAAGTTGTTTAGCCCCTTTGTGCCGAATGTTTTTTCTTTTAAAAAATACCTTCGTCATTTTTAAAAAAAAATCAGTTCGAAGAAAATGAATTATGAACTGAATGAATGAAAAAATATTTTTTTTTTGTTTTTCTTATGTTCTTTGATGGTGTACCAAAAATACGGTAAACTTTTTACGAAATAACCCCAAATACAATCTTGGGGTGATTTCAAATCAATGAAATTGACTACGATTTTTTCTTTTACGTGAGTTCTCTATGTATATAGTTACTTTATGATTCCATATAAATTTTTAACTAATTCAAACAAAAAAAAATGTCTATACTTTTTTTAAGTACATGGTTTGTTTTCTTCTTGTATATATGCGTAGTGTTTAACGTAGTGTTTAATGTCGTTCAATTGTGTTTAAAGTGTTTAAAATGTCGAAAAATATTTTACAGATCAGGCCCCAGTACATTGTATTCCTTCGGTCCTTCCAGCAATCGGTTATTATTTACATAGCAAACACTGCTTCGACATTATGTATTTTATATGAGTAAAGTTTATTTTATATTGTGTATTATTTTATTAGTTTACTTTATATTTTATTAGAATAAATATATTAATAGCTTACAGCAAAATTAATTGGTTTTCTATTTAAATTTGTATTCAAAGATAGAATTATTCAATTATTCTTTAATTATTTATGATATTATTAATTCAAGAATATTTCAAGATTGATTTCCGCTTAAGAAAAACACGCCCATACGTCCTCAAATGGTGTTTCTCTTTAAAAGAACACTAAAAACTTTAATTAAACAATATTAAATTTCTTTTCATTTTCTTTTTATTTAACACATGTTGAAATTTATTAAATTCAAATATTTTGTTGATGTGTATTGTAAAAAAATTTTAAGATTTTTATTAGAATTTTACTTAAACATTTAAAAACTTAATTCAAAATATTACATCTATACTTATTATGCGAATAATTATTATAATTAGTTACGAATAAACAGCTGATGATAGTATGTTTACTATATCGAAATGGTATATATACTAACTAAAATTTAAATTTAAAAAAACATTTGTATTTATTTATTATTATTAAATAAAACTTAATATATGTGTGAAAAATATAGATTAAAATTTTTATAAAGAAATATTATTTTCTTAAATTATTATTAAATAGAGCTTTACGAAAGTAGTTATATTAATTAAAATTATAATTTATATTATTGAATTAATTAGAAAATAAAATATTTAAAAAATTATTATTTGAAATTGATTGATAATAGGTATAATATAATAAATATATAAATATATGAATATATGTATAAATGAAAGTATATTTAAGGTGAATTTTACGTTGTGTTATAACAAAATGAAAAATATGGGAGAATTATTCTTTCACACAGCGTCTTCTTTTATTTGCGTTTCTTTTGCACGAAAAGAATGGTTAGTAAATGCAACGCTATTTTAGCACAATCGTATCTATTTACTTTTTTTCGAAGTAGTTGGGAGTAGAAAATAGTAGCTTCTGTAAAAGAAAACATAACTCACTTTTCATCTGCTGCCCGTTTTACAATATTTGTACAACCGCTTCCTTTATTTTTTGAACCATAGTATGTTCATAGTATAATATAGTATAATTTGGCGACGAAATTCTAATTGAGTAATAACATTTCTGGTCAAACATTTCTGTGCAACTGCCGCGCATTTTAAATACATGCCTCGATTACCCTTGTGAAAATACAGCTATACCTTTTCTATACTCTATACGAAATGCGATACGACGATCTATTCTACCATATTAATTATATTCGCCAAACACACATGGTTTAAGAGTATTTAGTATTTTTTCCCCTTTGCTTTTGAATAGCAAGCTGCATTTGATTTGGAATAAGCGCCAAAAACCTTTGATGCTATATAAACGACAGAATTATCAACCCATTTGATCCAACAAATATTAGTTTCTTTCATTTGAACGGATCTAGAGGGTATTTTCCGCTAATTGCTTGCGAAGAAGATAGCAAGAATTTTAATTCTTCCGAAAAATCTTCAATCATATTGATCAAGGGTGCATTGCATTAACCAAATTTTTGTTCATATAAATTATTGGATATGGGATTTTTGCCTTGATATACATATTTTGAAATTCATTATATACCTCGAAGGAATGCAAAGTGACTATACCTTGTACCTGAATTCGCTTTGACTTATGAACTGTTTGCAGCTATAACCACTAAAATATGCTATAATTCTTTCATCGTATGCTACATTTCGCTCTGGGTTTACTATATTTGTTTTTAAATGATCAGTAATTGGTTGCAATTTCCAAAGTACCGATTTGGCTTTGGTTCATTCCTTGTTCCACTTTTGCTATTCAAAAGAAAGCACTTTTTAAATTTATTTTAATCTATTTCTCATGCTTCCGCAAACAAAAATATTTTAAGATCAAAATAATCAGTTTTAAAAGAAAACTTGTGCGGTAATTATATCATCTTATAATCAAAAATCCAATGAATACTTAACTCTTCGATAGAAATTTTAAAGAAGATATCACATAAAGATTGGAAATATGTATTTTTATTTTTTCAAACTATGATAGTAACGGGCGCGATAAAACGAAAGAAAAAAATCATAAGAAAAACAGAAACAAACCAAAAAAAATTATTTTTATTCATTCTGTTCATAATTCATTTAATTTTCACAAAAATTCATTTTTCATAAAATTTTATTATAATATTGCTTAAGTGTCATGTAAATTGTAACGGAAATCTATTTGTTTTTATTTTTTCTTTTTTGTTTACAAGAATATTTTTTGTAAAAATTAAAAAATATTTTTGGATGGAATATTGAAATTTTGAAAAATATTCAGGTTTTTTCGGACCTACAAAAATATAGTAAGTTAAGATCAAAATTACTGAATGTATAATTATATTACAATTATAGATATGTATGTAATTTTTTCTAGATAGCAGAATGTTTAAAAGTAGTTTTTGATATTGAATAAGGTAACGGGTATTTACTTAGAATAATATAATTTATTCTAAAAAAACACCCGTTAGCTATACATTATTAGTCATATTAAAAAATAAAAAAATAAATTTTAAAAATTAAGAATTTAAGGGGATTTCTAGGTCACAACAAACAAATCTTAAAGACTTTTTTGATAAATTGGATATAATAACAGATAGGTACAAAAACTTATTAATTTTAGGGGATTTTAATATAAATTTGTTAGATAAAAACAGTAGTGAGGTTAAATCTTACTTGAGAACATTACTGTGCAATGGTGTTGTAGTATATAATAATTTAAATGAAAAGTTCGCAACTAGAATAAGCGCAAGGTCCAAATCAATAATCGACCACTTCTGCACAGATCTGATAGATTACAGTTATAATCTCCACGTTACTTTCTAATATTAAGTTCCTTACTAATATTTAACTTCATATTTACAAAAAGCAGTTGATGATCAGACAATGATGTGTCTGTTAAATAATGAACTAAAAAATTTAAACTCATTCAGCCTATTTAAAAAAAGAATAAAAGATTTTATTATTTTAAACGCGTATTAATAGATGTTGAAATAATTTCTGAGTTTAATACCTGTAATCAATGTATATACATATATGTAAAATATGTATATTTTAACTTTGACTTTTGTTTTTATTAAACTTTTGTTTTTGTTTTTTTTTTTATTTGTATTATGTAAGTTATTATTAAATGATTTTATTTATACTACTATACTAATGTAATTTTTTTTATGGTGATTTGAAATTTGACTTTTAATACATATACTTTAATCTATACGAAATCGTACTTAGGCTAGAATCTCAATTAAACAATTGTACTATTTTTTTTTTCATATGAAGTAAATTGTAACATGTAATCAAATTATACTTTTTTATCTTAAAGAACAAAAAAAAAAAAGAAGATATGTTGTAAAATTTTATATGAATTTTTTTTTTGTAACTGATGTACGCATATATGTACACAGATATTCCTCCCGTAACACTTTCAAAGTTTTACACTTTTAGAAATTATTAAAAACAATTAAGAATTTTGTCCGATATTGGTATTTCAATACGGCCAATTACTTGTGATAGAGCTTCAGCCAAAGTTTTTCGTTGCTGGAAATAACACGTGATAAACCATTTGTTACTTATAATAATAACAAAATTTTATGCACATTCGATTTTCCCCATCTAATTAAATCTGTTAGAAATACATTAATGGATTCCGATTTAAAAATCTCAGATGAGTATTATAAGCTTTAAAGCTTTCATAGAATTATGGAAAGTTGAAATAAATGGAAAAACTAAGATGTGTACCAAATTAACTAGACAACAAATGAATCCGAATACTTTTGACAAAATTACTGTTAAATTAGCAACACAAATATTTAGTAGAAAAGTGAGTGCCGCTATTAGAATAATAATTGAAACGTCTGGTTTTAAAAGTGTTACTAAAGAAGTTGTAAGTTCAACATCAAATTTTGTATTAGTGTTTAATAAACTCTTTGGTTGTCTCAACAGTGGATCATTATGATAATAAATATCGAACTAGATAATAGCTTGTCGTTTGAATTTTTAAAATATTGTAAGAATTACTTAGAAAATATTTCATTCAGAAGAAAGTATATTTTTAGAGGGAATGAAAATAACTTAAAACTCATATTAATATGCACATCTTTTCATATTTTATACTTTTAATAATATATTTTGTACCTATGGTTGGGTTATAAAAACAACTAAAATTGATTGATAAATTACAAAAAAAAAAAGTTTTTTATTATTTTTGCTTTTTTTCGTAGTAAAAAATGTTTTATTTTTATTTTGGTGGCTCCTCAACCTGTACCACCTATGAAAAATTTTTATGCTGAAATTTAAATGGCGCAACTTAAATGCAACTTCTTTATGTGTTATATGTTCTTTTACATAATTTTGATTTTATTGGAGAGATGAGTAAATTTAAGCTTTCATTTTGTTCAAATAATGATTTTTTAAACCAACTGTATATTTTCTGAATGTTCTCTAGGAATCGCAAGAGTTCCATCATCAGAAAAAAAGGGGAAATCATCAATACCTATAATATGAGATAACAGAACTGATCAAAATTGGATCCTTGAGGGAATATAAATTATACTATCTGCTAAATTTATATTTCTCTTCATCAAAAATATTTAAACGTTTCCAAAATTGCAAAATAATCTTACAACCTCTTTTTAATTGTTCAGTACCAGCATCTTTGGGAATGCCATCTTTATCTTCCAATGTATCATCTTTGAAAAACTTCTGGTGAATGCGCACCTTTCGAGCTCAGAACTTTGTGTAGAATATAATGATGACTTGTGACATACAAATCCTACAAGACAACAGCGGAAAAAGATTGGAGAAATATGTACAAATCAGCATTTCAGATGGATGTTAAACACTTTTCAACCATCCAAAATGCCTGCAGAGAACGGAATATACCCTGTCCTATTACAAAAAGGGAAAACCGAATTAATTCCTCTCTTACTGAAGATTGTAAGAAGTAGCATAGCTTTTGACTACATAACAAAGAATTGGAGAAGGGATATGGTAACATTCATATGGAAGGTGGCGAAACGAAATACTACCAACTCTAAAGCCTTCAGGCCAATAAGTTTAACATCATTTCTGCTGAAAACTATGGAAAAAGTAGTTAACTAAAATCGGAAAACAGTGTTAGAGACTACTAAATTGGAGTCAGCACACATATCGTGTCGAAAGATGAACTGAAACTGCACTATATACATTAAAATGCACCATTACATTAACTATATTTAGAGCATTTCAATTCAAAGAAACTGTGCTTTGTGCATTTCTGAATATTTAGGCAGCTTTTGACAACATTTTAGGCTTAGGATTTGTATGTAAAAACATATGTTTTTCTGTTCGCATTTAATGCATAATTATAAAATTATAACAATTATAAAATTGTAAGTAAAATGGCAAATCGATGCAGATTTAAAAATTAGTGCATATTTTTGCACATTTAAAAATAAATACATATTTTGGCATATTTAGTGGCATATTTAGCATATTTTTGCATATCAAAAAAAAATTATATTTTTTATACTTTTTTCATGTTTTTAAGTTCACATTGTTAAACTTTTAAATATCAAATTGTTATTCTAGAAATATCATTTTATTATATATTGCAATGCAGCAATGAAAAATTCATCAAATCTGATTTAAAAATTAACTTTGTTGATTTTAATTTGTTCAGTTAATTATTATTGTTTCAGGTTTTTAAAATATTGTTTTAATTAAAACTGAATTTGTTAGTTTTTAAGTAGTTAATTTTATTTTATTTTCATAAAATTATTTTTGATTTTGATTTTTGTCAGTAATTCTTATATAAAATATATTATATGTACGTACTTATTATAAAATAATTTAAAAAGATCAAATATACTAATTTTTAATATATAAAATTAATTTAAAAAGTTGAGTAAGATTGTAAAAATTTTTACTTGTAGGTACATTTGTCTAGTTTTTTATAAGAATTTTTAGAAACTCAATTATTTTTACATCATAATTTACGGGAATATTTTTTTGCATGCATATTTTAAAATTTTTAGTGCATATTTTAAAATTTTTAAGGCATATTTTAAGCGCATATTCTTCGATTTTTAGATCATAAAAACCCTCTAAGCCTTTAAATTCAACTACTATTAAATTCAAAAATATAACTTATCGCTAAAAAAAGCAGAGGTGATATAAAATTGGTATCGCTTTGTTAACTCTTAACTGCGAAATTTAAAAAATGACTTTTCATTTAGTATAACAATACATCGCGCCACTTTTATATTTAATTTTAGTTGACAATAAAAAAAAAATTATCAACATAAATAAAACACACATTAATCTTTTGATTAATATTTATATTTATTAAAAATGGTTCTAACTTCAGTTAGAACTGTTAATAATGGAATTACAAAATATACTACTCTAATTAACTAAAATTAAGGTAATTTATATTGAATCGATTTGCTGATTAATTACTTTACAATACTTGCGAAATATTTCTGAAATATGATATATTTAAATTAATAAAGAATAATATTGTGGGAATGATTTTGCCTGGGAAAATCATTATTAAATGTTTCTCGCACCGTTGGCAAATTTGTCACGTTGCTGAGACATTTTTTATTTGTTACCGACTTGTTCTTACATATAACTCTCCCTTCGTTAGAGTTAAGATTCTCCTGAATCTTTTTATTTAAAATCGATCCAATATTTTTTATTTTACAATTCATAAAACATACAATAGTTATTATTGATATTACAGTTATTGTTACAGTTAATGTTATGACAATAATACAATACATTGACAATACATTTTTGTTAATTTTCAATTTTTCAATTTGATCTATATCTTTCTTTGTTTCTAATATAATTTCATTAAAACTGTAAGAATTATTTGCTGGTTTATAATCTAGATTTGACAATACAAATTTATTTTTCATTTCTGTTATCTCATTATAAAAAGTCTTATTATCTAAACTAATACTACAATTATAAAATTTTACAAAATAGTTTACCTTTAAGATTCATTTAGATAATAAAAAGTCTTATTATCTAAACTAATACTACAATTATAAAATTTTACAAAATAGTTACCTTTAAGATTCATTTTTCTTTCATCACATTTAGAAGTTAGTATTACATTTTTTGCCAATTGTACTAGTATACTGCTATCATCGATTTCAATTATTTCATTATTACAATTTTTTAAAGTTTTACAATTTTTATTTTTTATACAATGATTAATTTTTCTTAATTGATGAAGAGCTTTGGTTTCATTGTATTCATAGAGTTCGTTACGAAATTCTAAAGTTTTTGTTATTGAAGAATCTATTATATTGCAATTATTTTCATTAGCTAAAGGTGTAATTAGTTTTTTGTTAATAGAGGTTAGTTTGAAAGGAATTTTAATTAAAAATATTAATTTGCTAGTAGTTGTTCTTGAAAATCCTACTTTTATATGTTTTAATTTCTCAGAGTTTATTTTAAAATTAATTATCTCTTCGTGATTTAGAAGAGATGGATGGATACTATTTAAATTTTAAAGAATTATATTATCTTGTAAGTCCTCTATAATTTTATTTATCTGTTGTATATTTAATTTTAAGTCAAAAAGTGAAATTTTTAAAGCGTTTTCGTCAACTTCGTTTTTTAGCATATTTTTTATTAATTGTCTGTCTTGTTGAATGTTATCTAGTAATTTATTTATGGAGTTGTTGAAATTATTATTGATTTGTACTTGTTCATTCATATTTTTAATAAGGTTGTCGTTATTATATTCAAAGGATTGCAAATGTTGGTTTATGACTTGTCTGTCGTCGTCGTCCATAGTTCCAGTTAGCCATTTACGAATTGTTCCGAAAAAGTTAAAAAGTCCACGTTTTTGTATTGTATGATGTCCGTTTTTCAAGGTAGCTAATTTGTCTTCTAATCTGTCAATTTCCTTTAGTAAGCGATTGCTTGTATTTGTTGTAAAAAGGAATGAACTTCTTTTTATTTCACTTATTAAGTTGTCTATTTCATTTAGATCAATAATATGCACAGAGTAATTAAATGTTTTTTGAATTAGTATTTGACTGTCTTGAATAATCGTATAACCATTGTTTGTTTCAATTTTCTCTACTTGTAGTTGACTCGTTCGCGCTAGCGGAAGTAACGTTAGAAATAGTAGAAGTACTTTCGTTAACGAGATTGTCTGAAAATTTCAAAGGTCGTTTAATGTTAATAGGGTGTACATTATTTAATTTGTATTTTCTAAATTTAGGTTGATCTTTGTGTCTGAGACATTTGTAGTTTTTTATATATCCTATTTTTCGCATTTCTCTATAGTCTTCCCTATTTTTATTATGTTTTATTAAACGTTTTTCTTCGGATTTAATTAGATTGTTGTATATAATATCAGATGAAATAAAATTATTTTCTGCGTTTTGTGGAGTGGTTTTAATTGGGTTGTTGTAATTTTTTATAGCGTTTAACATTTGAATTCTAATGCGAAGTTGTTCTTCTAAATTTAAAATACGTAATCTTTCCGTTATGGTGTTATTTAATCTTTCTACGTCAGAATTGCCAGTGTGGCTGTTTGGTTTAACCAAATGAAGTTCGATATTTTCTTGTGATAAAAATTCTTTGACGTATATATTATTAAATTCGTTATCTGCAATTAATTTTTTTGGTTTTTTATGTTTAAAGTACATTTTAAGTTTTTCAATTAATTCTGTATGGTTTTTATGTTCTAAGGGATATGCAGTTGCGTATTTGGTGAATTTATCAATGAAAACTAAGAAATTTTATTTTTTATTGGTATAAGTGTCAATATGAATAACTTGGTTTTTTTCCACTGGGATTTCTGTTTTTTCAATTTGGGTTTAATAGGGTTTCTGTCATATTTGCCTTTACTGCAAATTTCACAGTTATTAGTAATTCTATTAATTGTTATTTTTAGTTGTTTGTGATAAACTTTATATTTTAAATATTTGTATAATGAAATAATTCCCGGATGTTTTTGTTCTTTGTGATGCAAAGATATAATTTTTATAAGTTCTTCTTCCGATTTTATGTCTTGTGCAAAGTAAGTACATTTTATAAATTTGGTATTAGGAAAGTTCTTTATTAATATTTGTTGAATAATATTGTAATCATGATCTGATATTTGGGTAAAGATAGCAATTTTGGAGTCTGCTATATAAGATTTTAATTTGTTGATAAGTTCTGGTTCAGTTAAGTCAGGACTAATGTAAATTCTTCGTTTACCATCTAGAAGATTTTCAAATTCTTGAATAAAGTTATGGGAAATTATTATTTGAGTTTTAAATCTATTAACTATAGTTTCTAAAATTGGAATATGGTCAAGTTGTTCTTCTTCTCGTGAATGAATAGTCGGTTGAAGAGAAGTATTGTCATTGTTTTCGTCATTATTATTTATTTCGAAGGTTTCTCTCCCTTCGTTAAGACTGAACATCTCGGTCAGTTCATTTATTTCGTTTTTATCTGTATTTATTCTACTAAGAAAATCAGCAATTTTATTATCTTTACATTTTAAATATTCTATTTTTATATTATATTCACCTAAGGATAATATCCATCTTTGCAATCTTGGATTTAAATCTTTTCCCAAGTACTTCGTATGAAGCCATTTTAGTGCTTGGTGGTCAGTTTGAAGTTCAAATTCTTTGCCATAGATATATGGTCAAAAGTATTTTACTCCCCAAACTAAAACCAAAAGTTCTTTTTCAGTTGTACTGTATCAGATTTCGTGGTTATTTAAAGTTCTGCTAGCATATGCAATAGGATGATTGTCCTGTAAAAGCACAGCGCCAATGGCGAATTGACTAGCATCGGTATTTATTTTGAATAGTTTGTTAAAATCAGGATACTTTAAAATTGGATGAGATGTTAAAAGTAATTTTAATTGCTCAAAAGCATTAATATAAGTTGGGTCTAAGGTATTTATTTTAGCATCTTTTTTTAAGTATTTTGTTAACGGTTGAGCTATTTTTGCATAATTTTGTATACATTTTCTATAAAACCCAGTTATGCCTAAAATAGATTTTATCTGTTTTTGAGTTGTTGGTAGTTTTAATTCCATTATATCCTTGATTTTCTTAGGATTAGGTTTTACGCGATTTTGGGTTAGAATATGTGCAAGGTATTCTGTTTCTTTGCACACAAAATTACATTTGTCGATTTGCACTTTAAGATTTGCTTTTTTTAGAGGATTAAAAATTTTATTTAAGTTATCTAAGTGCTCTTGTAGAGAGGTACTAAAAATAAGTATGTCGTCCAGATACACTATGCAGATTCTGTTAATATATTCTCTTAATATAGAATTCATCAGCCGTTGGAAAGTGGCTGGTGCATTCTTTAATCCAAAGGCCATTCGAATATATTCGTAATGACCAAATGGAGTAGAGAAAGCAGTTTTTTTCTGGTCTTCTGGTTTCATCTCGATTTGATGAAAACCTTTTGCCAAGTCGAGCGTTATAAAGTATTGCGCTCGGCCTAGGTTGTCCAGAATATTATCGATGTTAGGTATAGGAAACTTGTCATCAATTGTAATGTCATTCAATTTCCTACAGTCAATTACTATACGCCATTTTTTTATATTGGAATTGTCCATTTTCTTTGGAACAACCCAAACTGGTGAATTATATGGCGAGTTAGATTCCTTAATTATTTTTTGTTTTAACATATCTTTAATTTGCTTTTCTACCTCTTCCTCATGTATTTTAGGATAGCAGTAGCTTTTACAATAAATTGGTGCATTATTTTTTAATTTTATTTCATGCTTTATTTCATTTGTTGATGTTAAATTTTCTCCTTCATTATAAAAAAGATTGATATTTTTTGATAAAAGTTCTTTTAATTTATTTTTTTCTTCATTATTTAAATGATTTTGGTTAATTTTATTTAAAATTTCCTCTTTGGAGTTTTTTATAGGTTCTAAGTGATTTGCTTCGGCAAATTCACGAGGGTAGTTAAGATTTTCAAACGGAATCTTATATTTTGAAAATATTAAAAGACATTGGTTTTTAATGTCGATTTTAGATTCGAAGGATATTAGAAAGTTTATGCCAATTATAGCATCGTATTTCTTACTCTTTAGAGGAAATACTTTCCATTCTAATGTACCTTCTCTTTTCAATTCTTTTGGGATAGGTGTGATCAACTTCTGCGTCACACTATTTGGACCGCCTAAAGAATTATATACAACCGGTTTAACTAAATTTTGGGTTGCATAATTTAAGATATCAGGTTTAATAAGACTGGTATTTGAACCTGAGTCTATTAAACAATTTATTTTTATATGGTCAAAAGTAAGTTTAATTATTTGGAGTCTGTTTTCCGAGGCAAGTCTGTAAAATTTACTTCCTGACTTACCACGTCGACCTCCATTTGTTCATTATTATGGTTGTTGTACCTATACTGTCCTGAATTCGAATAATTTCTATTATATTGATTTATTCTATTTTGGTTTGTCCTGTTATAATTATTATTATGGTTATATCTTACTTGGTTAGTATTATAGTTATTTCTATATTTATTATTAAAATGTTGGTAGTTTTGATTATGATAATTATTATTATAATTGGAGTGATAATTATTGTTAGATTCGCTTTTATATTTATGAATCGCTTTTTTGGATTTTGAATTGAATTTTGAAAGACGAAATTCTTGTTTTATAACTTCTTCTGAATAATAAATTTCGGATTGACAAAATTGATTATCTAACTCAAATAGAGTTTTTGAGTTCTCAATTTGAATTTGCAATATTGGAATTAACTTAGACTTTAGAATTTGTACAATTTCTCTATCAATACTTTCATATGTAAAAGCTTCTTCATTATCATAATCACATATTTCTATACATTGGCTTTTAATATTACTTAATCTACAAAATAAATCCTTAAAACTACTTACTTTTAATTCTTTTGCTTGAAATAATAGTCTGTGAATTGTCTGCTTCGGTCGAAATCGAACCATTAATGTTTCACGAACAGTTGTCCAATTTCTGCGATGTTCAGGAATCTCCAAAATAGATGTTTTTGCTTTTCCAATAATTAACCTTGGTTTTCCAATAATCCAAGTATTAACCACTTTTCTTAGACAATATTGTTTTAGTGGTATGTTGTTGGTACCACATAAGGACTCTACGTCCTCCACTGTTTTTAAAAATGTTTTTAATTTAAGCGAATCCTCACCTGAGAAAGGTGGAATCTCATTAAAGTTTCTAATAATTTGATCTGCAGTTAGAGAAAATTCAGTTTGATTAATACTATTTATTCTTGCACTTTGCTCATTGAGTTGTGCTGTCAAGGCCTAAACTTGAGCAATTAATTGTTGTTTCATTTCACTCATTTTTAGTTCTCTGTTTTGATCAAACACTTTATTTCTTTAATTTGAAGCAATTTTAGCACGAATTTTTCCACAATAATTAAAATTTAAAATTTAAACCGCAAATAGTTTTTATTAAAATTTACGTAGATAAAATTTTTTATTTTTATTTTTCACTATTTTAGACAAGAATTTTTTATTCTTTTTATATCTTGTAAAGAAGAATTTCAATGCTTTATTGATACTTTTAAATTTTGATTTTACTACCACGGATTTATTTGATATATTTTTTCTGTATGCTATTACTTGAACAATTAGCATACCGAGTTTTGATTTAATTAATTTAAGTTTTAATTTGATTTATTTATATATTATAATAATTTTTAATTTTTTTTTTGAGTAATTTACACAGTTTTATTGGTGTTATTAGTTACACAATTTTATTAAATTTAAATTTCACTAATTACTAAATGTTATTATTTTTTATTTTTGTTATTCGTATTTAAAAGAATACGATTAAGTTTAGTTCGATTCACTGGAAACACAATCTTCAGATTGGTATTTCACAGGAAACACAATCTTCAGATTGGTATCCTACCAACTGCCCCACTTTTATATTTAAATTTAGTTGACAATAAACAAAAAATTATCAACATAAATAAAACACACATTAATCTTTAGATTAATATTTATATTTATTAAAAATGGTTCTAACTTCAGTTAGAACTGTTAATAATGGTATTACAAAATATACTACTCTAATTAACTAAAATTAAGGTAATTGATATTGAATCGATTTGCTGATTAATTACTTTACAATACTTGCGAAATATTTTTGAAATATGATATATTTAAATTAATAAAAAATAATATTATGGGAATGATTTTCCCTGGGAAAATCATTATTAAATGTTTCTCGCAACGTTGGCAAATTTGTCACGTTGCTGAGACATTTTTTATTTGTTACCGATTTGTTCTTACATATAACTCGCACTAACACTAACTCTTACACTAACTCTATGATCAGCTAATTAATACTCCATACATTATTTACCAGGGCAACGGCAGAATTTTATTTTAAAATCAATCACCGACAGTAACAGCAGTAGAGATGTTTGTGTATGGAAAAGTTGATTGAATTATTAATAAAATTAAGCTTGATCAAATCAATATTTAGTATTTTGTTGAAATATTTAGTATTTTGTTTACCATTTAGACATTTAAGGAAATATTCTGCTTCCTCTGTGTTTTATTGTGTTTAATATCAGAAACACCAATAACATTCAAATACAATTTTAAAAACCGTTTTTAAATTTTTAGTTACTGAAATTATTATTTAATATTTTTTGTAATTTAATGCTGGAATTATAGTCGACTTGACTTTAACGACATTCCTGCGACGCTTGGGTGTGTCAAATAATTATTTCACTCAAAAAAAAAACCAGTCGTGTTCAAATTTTATAGTCTTGTTATAAATTTATACCTATGAGGCATGCTGTCTACTTTTCTTACAATAATTTTTGTAAATTTTTTCCCACTTTTCCTTGATTATTGAAAGCAAAACATCTTTGGATGATATTTTATATTTCTCCACATTTGTTTTAAGTTTTGATCATAAATGTACGATAGGATTAAGATCAGGTGATTGCGGAGCCCAGTCTAGCATCTTAATCCTTTTATAAAAAAAAGTTTGCTTGTTTTGTTGAAACCAAATCAAATCCTTTGCCTCAGTGGGTAAAATCTAGTATTATAAATGTTAGTATTCTCATAATTCTGAACACTAAAGCTTAAAAATTACCTAAAAGGCTCAGAATGTTACCTAGGGGCCTCGGTGGCTAAGAGGGGTCTAGTGAGTAAGAGCGTATAATTTACGCTGTAAACACCGAGGGAGTGTGGGTTCGAATCCCACACATGTCGTAAGAGTTATTCCCCCTTACGAAATTTACAGCCACGCCTGAACAGGAAAGACTGTGTAATTTCCTGTCCACATTTATGTGGCAGAGAAATGCATTAAAAAAAAAAGAAAAAAAATGTTACCTCTTAATTTTTCTTCAATCAGACCATAAAATGTTCGACCAGTCTTCCTGAATCCAGTTTTGGTATTTTTTAACCCATTTTAATATTTTTAACATTGGTTTTGGAACGGTTTTTTCTAGACTTGCAACCTTTTAAACCAGCTTCTAAAAGGTCTCTTATCATTGTAACTGGTGAAATTTTTAAATTATTTATTTCTTCCAACTTAGCCGCTAGCTCAAAAAATGTTTCCTTTTGTTTAATGAGGAGCGGATAATTTGACGGTTCATACGTAACAATCTTTTTCTCTTCCGGCCTGGTTCCGCCTCTACTTCGTAAAGAGTTGATCTTCCTAAAACGTTTTATTATATTTTGAACGGCACATTTATAGCACTTTACTTTTTTTGCCACTTCGACTTGACTTAAACCCTTTTTATGATAAATCAATTATTTCGCTGCAATTTTGAATGCTTAACTGAGGTTTTCTTTATTATATTTTTTCAATTAATCGTAATTAACTTAACTAACTGTTATTCGTTTCAAATTAGAACACTGATTAATAATTTTAACTTATTTTTCAAAAACAAATTTAATTATTACAAAAGATAAGAAAAACAAAACAAAGAGAGATGTTTTTATTAAATCCGAAAAAAAGTTATTATGAATTATAGGTCAAAACAATTACTGTATTTTGTTTGTCTTCAAAATAAATTTTTTAATTTTGATTTTAACTTTTCTAATATAAGTATATCAAAAAATGATTTATTTTATCATAAAACTTTTTATTTGTAAAATATTTTTGAGGGTGCCTATTCATTTGGAACCAGCTAATGGTGTAGTAGTTAAGACACCGGCCTTTCATACGAAAGGTTTTGGGTTCAAACCCCAGCTTGGGTCGTATAAATTAATAAAAATAATATAGATATTTCTTATAATATATAATTAGTAGAATATAATTAAATTAAAAATAAGTATATGTCTTATAAATTATAATTAATATCATATTGTAATAGCTCTATATAATAAAATAATAATAAACCATAATTTTTGTATAAGATAATAGATGGCGTAGAATTAAAAGAAACGTCGTTCTTGTACAATAGCTACAGCCGAGTAATCATCGGCTTATTAATGATTCACGAAACTGAAGCTGAATGTTTCTGTAACGCCCCTGACGTTACTACGTTCAAAAGTGCGTACATATATTAATTTTATTTTATTTCGTTCTTACAACTCCTCGGAATGTCAAATATTGAAAAACAAAAAAGTTATTGTTTTTGATAATTTTGTTTGTTGCATTTTAATTTTTATTATATTTAATTAAAAAAAAATTGTTTTTGAAGAAAAATTTATAGAGAAAGTAAGGCTGTGGCTTTAAATTATTTAAAAATATGAAAGCTTGATAGCATACACAAATAGTTGTAAATATTAATATAATGTCCGTATAATGCAAGTCATTCTTTGTGTTTTAAATATTTTAAATTTAAATTATAAAAGTTTTATATTTAAAATAAAATTGTTTATTTTTTTAAATAAAATTGTTTACCAGCTTGTCTTTTAAAGCCACATAGAAAATCAAAAGCTATAAAGATGATTAAAACATATTCATAATTCGTACGTCGAGCGAGTAACACCGAACAACTTAAAATTAATTTTAATGAAATATAACACTGAAAAACTTACAATTTATATTTCAATTGAATATTTCAATTAAATATTTGTTGCATTTTCTCTATATATTAAATCTATATATAAAATTTTTTTCTTTAATTAAATTAAAGAAATTAATTAAATTCATTAAATTTCTTTAATTTTTTTTTCTTTTTGTATTTATTGAACATTCAACAAAATAATATTAAAATAAATTGCAAATAATACAAATCAACTTTTACTTAATAAATTTTTAACTTTTACTTAATTACTTGAAAAAAAGAAAAAAAATAATAATGAGAATAACAACAATTCAATATAATGAATTCAATCTAAAAACAAGTGATATTAAGTGTAATGACAAAAGATTTTACCAATTGAATGAATTCAATACCGCAACCAAAATTTAATTAAATAAATTTTTTTTTTTTTTATTAATTTAATTATCTTTTTTTTTTTTAATATATATATAATATATACTTTATTTAGCTTATATATACTATTACAATTTTCTTAAACTACTATGTTATTTATATTAATGAATTAGCAAGAGAATTTTATTTATTTTTTTTTTTAATTGTGCTATAAACAAATCAAGATGATTTGGTATAAAACAACACAGTTATATCTAATATTAATACTAAATAAAGTTAAAACAAAAATATACATGTATGTATATATATATAATTCATAAATATTAATATCTGTATAAAATTACAATATTAGTTATTATATTAGTTATTATATATGTATGGTAGAGAGTTACTCTTTAGTAGGTACTTAAGTTTTTTAGCAAATAATTTGATGTTTGAGCTCTGCTTTAGATCTTGTGGTAGTTTATTATAGATTCTTATAGCTGAAGATAGGCAGCTACTATGCGATAACTCCGTTCTGGATCTGACATGATTTAAATAATTCAAGCTTCTTGTGTTATAGTTATGTACACTATTTCTTTTTGTAAGTAGAATATTTTTACTGTAAATTCCTTTTTCTAGTTTAAAAATTAATTTAGCTTTTTCCAAAATAATAATTTCTGGAAGCATCAAATAACCCGTACGCGTTTATAAATATCGACTGTTGGTGTCAACCAGCTAAATTTGTATAAACTTTTTATAGCTTTATTTATCAGGGTACTAACTTTTTCTTTCATCCATGTAGAGCAACTAGACCAGTTGCATATGTTATACCTAATGTGTGAAATTACATGAGCGTGATATATATTATTAGCTGCTTGCCTGTTTAGTTTTATTTCACTTCTTTTGATAGCCCCTAACAAAGGCACTATTTTTGATACAGTTCTGTTTATGTGATTTTCCCACCTCAGCTTCTCATCAATTGTTACACCAAGATACTTATATGTAGAAACTCTTTCGATTACAACATTGTTTATGATTATTTTTGGATTTATATCTGCTTTATTCTTTATTTTATATATCATAACTTTAGTTTTGTCAGCATTTATACTTAATTTGTTACCTTTAAGCCAATTAATATATTTGCGCAAGTCCTCATTTATTGTTTTTTCTAATTCTTCACTAGTTTTAGCATTATAAATAAGCAAAGTGTCATCTGCAAAAATCTTGTAATCGGCTTGTAAATTAGCACATTGAATGTTATGAATATAAAGTAGGTATAAAGTAGGTCCTAAAACTGATCCTTGTGGAACCCCAATATTTATACTACACTGGTTACTTAATACACCATTTATTTTTGTAGTTATGATCCTATCTTATAGAAAAGATCTAAGAAGATCAAGAGCGGTTCCCCATATCCCAATTTCATTCAGTCTTTCAAGTAGAATATTATGGTTCACTGTATCGAAGGCCTTTTTTAGATCGACGAACACTGAGCATACATAGTTTCCTTCATCTAACTTATTTATTATGGAGTTGGTTGAAACTAAAACTGCAGAATCAGTACCAATATCTTTTTGAAACCCAAATTGATTGGCATCAAAACCTACCACTTTCTGAATAAAGTTTTGTATCCTACCATTTATAATTTTTTCAAATATCTTCCCCAAGCAACTTGTAAGAGTAATAGGTCTGTAATTGGATATTTCAGAAGTTAAGCCCGACTTATGTATTGGTACTATCAAACTTGACTTTAAACATTCAGGATAAATACCAGTTGAGAGACATCTATTAATCAGATACGCAAGTTTAGCTGCTATAATTGTTGCCACATGTTTTAGATTTGATGCCGTTATATTATCAGCTCCTGGTGAATTATTTTTCATCAGCTTAATAGTGTTACATACTTCTATTTCGTTTGTTGGATTTAGAAAAATAGACCGATCTATAAACCTGTTTTTTACTGTGTATTCCTCTGCATCAACAATATCATCTGCTAATCTATTACCAATTTGACTGAAATACATGTTAAATGCATTTGCAATACTAAAGTTATCATATATTTTAATTCCATTATTATTTATTTCATTGATAACTTTACTACTATCAGACGACTTTTTCATAATACCACTGTTGAGCACCTGCCAGATTTTTCTATGGTCAGACCCAGCTAAGTGAATTTTATAATTAAAGTAATTTTGTTTTTCTCGTTTTATTTCCCTTGTAAAAATGTTTTTCAATTCTTTAAATTTAGCTTGAATTTCCACACAATTTGGATTCTTCCTTAGCTTTTTAAATAATTTACTTCTTTTTTCAATTAAGTATAATATTTCTTTAGTCATCCACTGATTATATTTTCTAATTCTTATTACCTTTTTAACAGTAGAGTTCTCATTAGCCAATTGTAATATTTTAATAAGATCATCCAAACTATCACAACTATTTGTTAGAAGTAGATTACTAACTTGAGCCGTAAATTTTTGGATGTTTGTAACACATATTTCCTTGTTGAAGATAGGTTCACGTTTTTTTATAATTTTATTTATCCTGATTATGATCGCTTTATGGTCCAGATTAACTACATCTTGAGTAGTAATTCTAAAATCATACTTTTCATTTTTTAAATCCGACAGTATATGAATTTTAGATTCGATTTTCGCAAACATTAAAAAAAACACAATATTTTGTTTTAACACCTTTTAATTTTTCTTTTTTTTCTTTATACAAAAAAAATAACTTATATTCTACAATTTAATCAACAACTAATTTCACAATTTAAATATACTTTAATTTAATTTATTTAATTATACTTTTTATTTCTTAATTTAATTAATTTTAAATGTTTAATACGGAGCTTCGGTGAGTTTGAAATCCAGAACAGAACTTAACTTTATTCGTTTATTTCCTGATATTTATATTATAATTTTTGCTTATTGAAACAATATTTTGTGGGAACAATAAAAGTAGGATTAGTAGGAATTTTGTCTGTGTGAAAAATAATTGTTTTTATAATAATGTTCCAGATGCTGAATTTGCTGGAACTTGTATATAGATTTATTGAAAGTAAATCTATGGGATAATTTAGTTTTTTATATCATATAAAATTAATTGGAAAGATATTATTTTGTGGGAACATTAAAAGTTCGATTAGTAGGAATTTTGCATATGGGAAAATAATTATGTTTTTATGATAATATTGCAAATACTGAATTTGCAGGAATGTGTAGATTTACTGAAGGTAAATCTATGGGATAAAAATTATTTACTTTTTTTAAGAATATAGGTGTCGTATTAACATAATGAGAATTTTGTCTATGGGAAAGTAATAATATGTATTTCTATAATGTGCAAATGCTGAATTGACAAGAATGTTTTAGATTTATTGAAATTAAATCTGTCTATCAATATCTATCTAAATTGGGAAAATAATTATATTTAAAATAAAGCTTTCTTATTGTTAGTGGTGTCATTACCGTTTATAACACCCCCACCGTTACTCTGAGGCTCCGACGAAGTATTTATTATGATTTTCTTATGTTTTTTGTATAAAAATTTTATTATTAAAATTACAATAATTATAAAAAACATAAGAAAAATATTGATAGATATATTTATTACATGATTTTTATATTTTTTGTTTACAATATCGTTAATATGTTTTCTATTATTTTCTATATTTTTTACATGAAATTCTTCAAATTTTATATAATTCAAAGTTTTATTTTCAATTATTTTTGTAGTACAGAAAGATAAAATTATAGAAAGGTAAAATTATTTTGTCATTAATTTTAGTATAAAAATTTTCATAAGTTTTTTCTTTTATTTTAATTTTACAATTTTCGTACCTTATTAAATTGTTACCTGTTATAGTAATGTTAAAATTATTACAATTGTGTTGTATATTTGTTTTTCCAATAGTTTTGGTTATAATTATGCCTTGAATTATTTCTTTAACTTCTTTATTTAAAAATTTTTGCATATTACAATGTGCTTTTTCAAATTTAAATATACTATTGATACATTCATTTTCTATCATTTTTAAATTTTTCTTTAAATTATTTTCGATATTTGAATTGTAACAAATATTAGTGTCGTCTATAAGAACGTTATAGTTCTCTAATAGAATAGTTTTATTATTTTTATTTGGTATTGGTTCAATGTGAATTTCAGAAAGCGGTCTTGCACTATATTCTGGAATTAGTAATATAATAATAATTTGTTCTAAATAAAATTTTACAGTAATTTTAATATCTTGAATGCTTTCAAAATCAGAAAGCATATTTAGTTCTTTTTCTGTCAAAATGTTTTTTGATAGTATACCTAATTTACTTGTAAGTATTACTTGTTCCATATCGTCAACGTGAGTTTTGAGTAGGTCTATATCATAATTAATTTGATACATATATTGCATATATTTTATTTCGTCTTCTATTTCCAAAATTTCATTATTGGTTTGCATATTAAAAGAATTTAGGTATTCCGAAATTGTATTTTGTTGAATTTTAATTTGCTTTGTGATATTCTTGATTTGATCAGAAATTTGATTATTAATTAGTATTTGTTTATTATTCTCGTTAATAAGGGATATGGAGTTCTTAGATAATGCTTCAATTTGTTCGTTTATAGCTTGTTCATCATTATAGTCCATTGTACCGATAAGGTATTTTAGTCCGGTTCCTACTCCGTTAAATAAACTTCTTGTATGTCTTTTGTGTGGTTTAAGATTATCTATCTTTTTATCTAGTAGATCGAAATTACGTTTAATTGTATTGTACATAGGGTTACTAAAATTTAGTTGTATTAGTTCAATATTTTTGTGTATTAGTACTCTACTGTTTTCATATTCTGTTATGTTTATGATATGTAATACCTTTTTAAAATCTCTGATAATTTTTCTATTACCTAGATTTATTGTAATAAAGCCATTGTTGTTATCAATGTTTTGTACTTCTAATTTTTGTGATAATATTAAAGGTATGAATATTATAATTAAGAGGGTAATTTTGAACATTGTGATCTGAAAAGAAGTATTTATTTTTTATTATTTTTTTTTTTTTTTATTTTTTTTTTTTTTGTTTAATTTGTAGTTTGATTTTGATTTCGTTTTTTCTTTTTAACTTTTATTGTTTTTGCTTTGACCGATGGGTTACTATTATCTTGAAATCTCTTTTTGGGTTTGACGTGAGAATTATAATACTTTAGACCAGTATCTTTATTAGTTATATGGTTTTCATCTAATATTTCTATTTCCATTTTTCTGAATTTCGTGGTGGTTTTTTCCCCCTCGCGGATCTTTTGAAAGAGTGGTTTTTTCCCCCTCGCGGAACTTTTACAAAGTTTAAACCGGGAGATATTTCAATATCGGTTCTATTTTTATTAAGAGCATCTATTTTTTGTTTTTAATTTTTAGAATTGTATTATGGATATTCTCATAGTAAGTATCCTTAACTTTACCATTTATGAAGTCGATGGGTTTATGGTTGGTTGTCGAGTGAATAGTATTATTATACATTGCTATAATTTTTTCCTCAACAGTGTCCAAATTGACTCGTTCGTCATGTTTAAGTAGTCTAATATGCTCGTTAATAGTGTTGTGCAGACGTTCGACATCGGCGTTCGAAGTATGATTATTATTTGAGGTATAATGAATTTCAATATATTGATTTTGAAGAAATTCCGTAACGGGAGGGCTTTGAACCCTAATTCGTTATCAACTACTATTTTTTTTAAAATTCCCACAATAGATAAATATTGTAAAACTGCTCTTTTGAATTCGGTCCAAGTTCGGGAATTAATTTTGATTGCTTGCGCAAACTTAGTAAATTTATCGATAAACGTTAAAAATAATGTTTGATCTAGGCTATAAAAAACGTCAATATGGACTATTTGGTTGGGACCTAAAGGTGTTTCTGTTATTTTGAACTTTGTTTTTATGGGTTTTCTTTCATATTTTTCGAGATTACAAATCTCGCAGTTGTTTATAAATTGCGCTACTCTATCGCATAACTTTGGGTGGTAGTATAGTAATTTCAGTTCATTGCATACTTCTGAAATTCCGCGGTGATTATTTTTTAAATGCTCTTTTTCTATAATTTCGGCAAGTTGCTCTTCGTCTACTATATCTTCTAATAATTTGTTACATTTAATTAACTTTAATTGGCCACTAGATGAAAAATGTTCGAAAAATATTTTTTCTAAGGTTTAATATTAGAATCTTCAATATAAATTGCATTGATAGTTTTGGGATTGAAATGATTTTTCAAGACAGTAATGGCTGTTTGTTCATCGAAATTTTTAGTGTGAATTACTTTCCTACATTTATTAAATATTTTTAAGTTCCTAATTCTAAGAGAACCTGAATTTGTTTTATAAATAGAAATTTGAGTTTTAAATACATTTAAAGGAGATTTACTAACTGGTATACTATTATTTTTAATAAGTTCATTTGTCTCGTTATTTCCGAACATTTGCTCTTCATTAAGGTTTACTTCTATACGTGATAAAGCATCGGCGTTACCGTTTTGAATACCTTTTTTATATTTGATTTCGTAATCAAATTCGGAAAGCTTGAGACGCCAACGAACTAGTTTTGAGTTAGGTTCTTTTATGGAGAAGAGCCATTGGAGTGGCTTATGTCTGTCTCAATTACGAATTTTCTTCCGAAAATGTAAGGGCGAAAGTACTTTGTAGCCCATACGATTGCCAATAATTCCTTCTCTATTGTACTGTAGTGTACTTCATGTTCGTTAAGAGTACGACTAGCATAACACACGGGGGGTCCTTCTTGTGATAGTACGGCACCAAGAGCGAATTGGCTTGCGTCTGTTGTAAGAGTAAAAGTTTTATTAAATTCGAGATAAATAAGAATTGGTTCATTTATAAGTAGTCTTTTGAGAGTTTCGAAACTTCGAACATATTCAGGATTATCAATTTTTAGTTTTACGTTTTTCTTTAAGTATTTTGTCATTGGTTTAGCGACTTTGGAATAGTCCTTAATGAATTTCCTGTAATATCCTGATAGTTCGAGAAATTGTTTAATTTGTTTTGGAGTTTTGGGAATAGGAAAGTTTTTGACGCATTCAATTTTTTTAGGATTTGATCTTATTCCTTCTAAAGTCACAATGTGACCAAGAAACTCAGTTTCTTTTTTCATAAACTCCGATTTATCTAATTGAATCATTAATTTGGCTTCTTCGAGCCTTTTAAAAATTTTTTTCAGCGAATCTATGTGTTCTTCAATAGATGCTGAGAAGATGATGATGTCATCTAAATACACCAAACAAATTTTATTTATATAGTCTTTTAAAACATGGTTCATTAACCGTTGGAAGGTAGCTGGTGCTGTTTTAAGTCCAAACGGCATTCGAATAAATTCATAATGTCCATTCTCGACAGTGAACGCGGTTTTGTGAATGTCGCGTTCGTCTATTTCTATTTGGTGGAAACCTTTAGCAAGTTCTAACGTGGTAAAATATTGGCATCTTCCCAATTTACTTAGAATGTCATCTATATTTGGTATAGGGTGCCTATCGTCCAAGGTAATTTCGTTTAGTTTCCCATAGTCAATAACGAGTCTCCATTTCTGTGTCCCACTGGCGTCCTCTTTCTTTGGGACGATCCAGACAGGAGCAGAATATGGGGAGTTGCTAGGCCTAATAATGCCCTTGTCCAACATCTCGTTAATTTGCCTTTGTACTTCCTCTTTGTGAATTTGAGGGTATCTATAAGACTTAGTGAATATTGGAACGTCATTAATAGTACGAATACGATGTTTGATAGCGTTTGTGAAAGACAAATCTAAGTTTTCGTTATAGAATAAATGCGAGTATTGTTTTATAACTTGTAATAAATGCATTTTTTCAAAGTTGGATAAATGTTCATTACGAATTGCGCTTAGGACATTAAATTTGTTATTAGTTTCAGAAATTATATTAAAGTTATTATGATTTACAATATCAGTTTCTAATGGTGAAAAAGTTATAGATTTATTACCGCTACTAAGAATATTTGCTTTTACAACGGCTGTATAGTTCTGTACTTCATATATTCCTTCTTGAATTGTGATTTCGCCATCTGAGGACTTCCTTTCCTGCAGATAAGCGAGACCATCTTTTTGAAGTACTGGTATAGTTAATTCATATTCACCTTTCTGAGTAATATTATATTTTGTTTCTTTATTTTTATTTTTAAAATGTATTTGGATTTCATTATAAAGTGTGGTTAAAAGTTGTTGACCTAAGTCGATTTTAGTTTTTAATGGCATTAATATATTATTGCCTATTAGCCCGTCATAATTGTCATGAAAAGGAAAGACATACATTTCAACCTTCTTTGTTGAGTCTCCCAAAAAGAGGTATAACTGCTTTATGAGTTATTTTTACATCTTGATTTATAGTTTTAATAATTATGGGGGTTTGAAGTTCTGTGAAATACATTGGATGACAAAGGTTAGGATTTATAATAGAGTGTGTTGCTCCGGTATCTATTATAAATTTAAGTGGTCTAATATTCCCACTAACTAAGATATATGGTAATTGAGATTCGAGGCCGTTAAAAGAAAATTTGCTGGTAATTCTGGTTTGTTAACACTTTTCTGTGTTTCTCCAATGTTTATTTCCATTGGTTCAGATTCAGAAATTTGATTATTTCTGTTATAATTGTTTGTAAAATTACTATTATTTACAAATGGGTTGTTCATGTGTGGGTAGTTGTTACTATTATTGGGATTATAATAGTTTGAATTTCGATTTTGAGAGGAATTCCATTGGTGGTTCCTATTGTTATTAATACTGTTATTTTGCTTGTTCCTATAGTTGTTATTATTATTCTGGTTATTCTTGTTAGAATTGTTACTATTTCGGTTGTTCCTATTAAAATTGTTATTATTTTGGTTGTTCCTATTAAAATTGTTATTATTTTGGTTGTTTCTATTAAAATTGTTATTATTTTGGTTGTTCCTAATGTAGTTGTTATTATGAAGCTTTGTATTATTAAAGTTTCCAAAATTATTGATAGTAGCGTTATTATTGGTACGATTATAATTGTAATTGGTTTTGGTGATTGGGTCACCAGAAAAGTTTTTATTTTTATTAATAGGATTAAATGTCTTTTGACCACTAAAATTATTAAGGTTAATATGTGCGTAGCATGCTTCATGTAAAATGTCAATGGCGGACTCAAGTGTTTTAGGGTCACGACAATATAAAATTTAACGCATTGGTTCAGGCATTTTGTTCTTAAAAATAGTTAGAACAGAGTTTTTATTATTACTAATTGTTTGTTGAGCAACTGTTGAGTTGGCTCCTAATTCTAAGCTAACTTTTATATTTAATCTTCTTAATGTATTTTTAATTTCGTTGTAGAAATCGACGGAATTTGTCTTAAAGGTGGTAGCTCTCAGTTGGTCAAAAAGTTCTTCAAGACTACACCGATCGCTAAAATTTTTTACAAGGACGTCTTTTATTTCAGTCCATTTCTTAATGTGGTTGTTTATTTCCACTACTTCCCTCGCTTTTCCCTTAAGTTTTGATTTAATCAAGTCTGCAAATATACTTTGACTTATGTCGTCATATTTTCCTAATAAAGGGCTTACCCTATCAACCAAATCCGTGAAATTTTGTAGTTCTTTAAAATTTCCAGTAAAGTCGGGTAATTTATCGAGATATTTCAGGGGGTCAATAGTAAGGCTTAATTGAGTTTGTCATTTTTATTTTTATTATAATAATTACTTAAATATAATTTTTTTTTCAAAAAAACT